>CM059221.1:19276307-19763807 GCA_030347435.1 Clarias fuscus
GAGAACTTGTGGTGAATCCTCAAGAGGCGGGTGGACAAACAAAAACCCACTAATTCTGACAAACTCCAAGAAGTGATTATGAAAGAATGGGTTGTTATCAGTCAGGATTTGGGCCAGAAGTTGATTGAGAGCAGCCCAGTCGAATTGCAGAGGTCCTGAAAAATAAGGAAAAAAACACTGCAAATACTGACTCTTTGCATAAATGCCATGTAATTGTTGATAAAAGCCTTTGAAATGTATGAAGTGCTTGTAATTATATTTCACTACATCACAGAAACAATTGAAACAAAGATCTAAAAGCAGTTTAGCAGCAAACTTTGTGAAAACTAATATTTGTGTCATTCTCAAAACGTTTGACCATGACTGTACATCACTAAACACAAGTAACCCCAAAAGTTTCAACGCTAGTGTATGTAATATGCAACAGATTTTTAATAAGTAATATTTTTTCCCTCCAACATATGTAAACCAAACCTTGTAAAGTGTTTCTGGTAACTTAAGTATGTCATTTTAGTTTCTGTAATTTATTAATTGAATTTTAATCTAAAATATTACTCAAATGCAGCAAAGTAAAACAAGGAGAAAATTGTTGATCATTGGTGGTCACATTGTGATTATTTTGATACATATTGTGATTGCAATTTAAGATATAATGTTAACTATTTAAGGTACCAGTCTGTATTCAAAGGTATTTATCCAGGATAAGAGCAAATACTGGTACAAATGATCTCATTAAAATAATGTTTGCCAATATTTATTCACCTCATAAGTATTTAAAAAGTGAAACAAATACTAAAATTATTGACAAACTCTACATAAATCCCTGACTATGTGTATATAACCTGTAAATAAAAGTGCAGCCTTTTGCGATTAAATATTAGCGCATCGCACATTCGTGCGGTTAATTGTTCTGCACTAATTGTAAGCAATCCCCCCCCCCTCAAAAAAAAAAACGGTTTATCAGCTTCTTTCTCTGCTTCTGAAAAAATTGACTGACCATATTTAGTTCATTCACGGCAGCCGCTGTGGGATTCTTTCGAGAAATTAAGTTACTTGTTACTCTCATAACTCCCTTCTGTTATTTGACACACACAAGGTCCCAGTTTGATGTGAACACCCCTCATACATATATACAGTACCCACAAACACACACATACGGATTCCTGGTGATGGTTGACACTAGCATCACCCGGGTATCAAACGTGAGATCTCAAACGAGGGTATCAAACGAGGAGCCCTGCACCAACACAATTAATACAAAGCTTTCAGGTTTATGATTAGTTTCCTTTCTCCTCAGAACACAGACGACATGTAAGACAAAGTATTTACTAGCGACTGTTTCCGCAGAAAGTCGTACGGGATCTTTCCTTTGAATGTTTGTTTCTTAGCAATAAAAAGAAACCTTTGACAGCAGCACATTATCTTTAAGTGCAATACACACCACTGCAAGTGAAGTAGTACTCGAAAGAGAAAGATTTCAAAGAATATGTTTATTTATGTTACGCATGGTGTAAGGGTACGTGTATCCTGTTACGATCATTATCAGTATTAGATAAAACGTGATCACAAATACCACACATATTTATCTATTGATCACACTTCTTGAGAACTGACTATTGAGAATTTGACACTTGCTGGATATTTTTAATTATTTTATTTAAGCAAGAACAAAATGTCGATCTTGGCACAAGAATAAGAATTTTGACATGATTGCTGTCTGTGCTTAAGTCTAATATGCTGTCAGTGATCTAATGCCGACCCAGATACCCAGTCTGTCTGTTTTCATTCAGCATTGTTACTTTAGGTCTTTTTGTTTGAACATCTGAATGTTAGCATATGTTAGTGTTAGTTATATAAGGAGGTCCTGTAGCACTTCGAACGAATTCTACAAAAGGATGTAAAATGTTTTTTTTTTTTTTTTCTTTGTTGATTGGTAACTTTGTCGTTTTTACAGCTTAAGTGTCTCAATGGCTCAAACAGGAACTCCTCTTTAGTTCAGTGTTCCATGTCAAAAGCCGTGAGAAAACAAATCCCAACAGCCGAGACAGTTTTTTTTTCAGAGAATCTTTCATTTATTCTACATAGACACAGAATTAGAGCTTCACAATTAATTGCATGGTGGCACGGAGTCTGAGTGGTTAGCACTGTCCCTTACACCTCCAGGGTCTGGGTTAAATTCCTACCTCAGTTCTGTCTGCATGGGGTTTGCATGTTCCCCGCGTGCTTGGTGTGTTTCCTTAGGGTACTCCAGTTTACTCCCATAGTCCAAGACATGCAGATTAGGCTAACTGGCATTCCCAAATTGCCAACTGTGAATGTTGACTGGAGGTCCTACCATAGTCTTAAAAATGTGAATTAATACAAAGGTCACTATTAGACTCCACTGTCTCTAGTTGGACTACAGAGGATCCTGGATGGATGGTTGGATGGAATTAATTGCATAAAAATCTCACAAAGTCATTATACAGTATGGACTAATCAAAAAGGGCTGCAGTTTTTTATAGTACATGTAAAATACACAGCCAGGAATATATAGAGAGTTTGTTAGTAATTTAAGTATTAATTTTTTATCAATAACCTTTGACCTGATATAATCTAAAAGAAAGAATCGCATTAAAAGCAATCACTTCTGAGGTGTTAATATTAAAACACAATTATCATTTTTAAACAGAACCTGGTGTGAGTGTAAGTGCTTTTGTTGTAAGATTAACTGGATCAGGCTGGTTATGTTCCTCAGAATGCTTTGTTTAACCACAAACCAGACTCAACTATAGTTGAGCTTTTATTATTCTATTGTTTGCAAGAACAAAGTGGTTGAGCAGGTAGACTGAACTTTGGGGTAGCTGGAATTTTGCCTACTTCTTTCATCGCATGGGTGAACAGATTTTGTTTTATTCCGTGCTCAGTGGTAAAGACAAAGCAAAACATGCTGCACACATGAGAACTGGGAGATGATGCCAAAAGAGGTATTGTTTAATTACCAGACTGCTTTGGAGATGTCAGTCACATCTCCTGATGAACGCATGAATAATAAATAAACCTGTCATGTCATGCCAACTTAAAAAAAAAAAGTAGTATTATATATACTGTACTGTACATGTCGGCCCAACGGTCTGGATCTATGAACAAAATCTTGCTTATTTTAAAAAGAGCATTAAACAATTTTCTCAATATATAAGAACTATATTAACTATATTTGAGAAAAAATTTATTTCCTTCCATAGTGCAATTAAAAAATTATACAGTTTATAGTTTAAAGTGTTTTTATTTACTTTGACTTTGGAATAATAGCACCATCTGTAGCAAATAGTGAAAACAATGATTCTTCTTTTAAATAAGGGATATTATTAGTGCTGTTATTAGTTTTGCACAGCTTTCTTGACATGGTAGATGGGGACCGTGTCTTTGTTAGATGAAATGCCATCGCAACAGACGTTAACTCAGGGTATTGTTTCCAACTCCAAAGAACTCAAGGAACAATAACAGAGCTGTGATGAATCAAAATGACAATAAGCAAGGTAAAGCTTCTTACCTCTAAATGGGTTATACTCTATATACATGAGTATTATCTTTAGATTAATCAACACACACATATATACTGTATATTCTGCAGTATTTTAAATCAAAAACAGTCATACCATTACGACAATTAAAGTAAATAGACCTGAAGAACCTACCAAGAGTGGTCCAAGAAAGGAAAACCAGTGAACCGGTTATAGGATCATGGTCAGCCAAGGCTCATCGATGCATGAGAGCAAAGTCTGGCCTGTGTAGTCTAATTCAATAGAAGAGCTGTAGCACAAATTACTGAAGAAGTGAATAGTTGGTTAGGATCAAAAACGTCAAAACACTCAGTGCATCATAGTTGTGTATGGAGTTGCATAGTCACAGTCCAGTCACAGTACCCATATGCCATCCAACCTGTGTTTATTGCTGAAAGCACCCACAATGGGCACGTTAGGATCAGTACTAAACCGTGGAGCAATGGAAGAAGATGGCCTGGTCTGATGAAGCAGAAGCAGTGTGGGCAATGCTCTGCTAGAAACCTTGGGTCCTGCCTTGGACTATGTGTATGTGTTGTCTAGTTTTCCCTGATCATTGGACCTTCTCAGCAGGACAATGTGCCCTGCCACACTACAGAGATGATTCAAGTATGGTTTGAGGAACACAACAGTTTGAGGTGTTGATTTGGTCTCCAAGTTCTCCAGATCTCAGATCACGCATCTGTGAGAAACATGTCAGATCTATTGAGGCTCCATGACGGAAAACTTACAAGACTTAAAAAATCTGCTACTGCTCTGGCTTAGTGCCCGAAACCACAGTACACCTTCAGATGTCTAGTATAACCCTTCAGTCCAGAAGTATAAGCTTCAGTCCAATTCCATCAGATTAAAGATGAATAAATCTGTTAGTGGTAGTTTAGTCCTCCACATGTTTGCATAAGCTTCCTTCATTGTAACCTGCTGTGACCTGAGCGTGCACACACACACACACACACACACACACACACACACACACACACACACACACACACACACACACACACAGTTTCAGTTGATGTCATCCAGACTGTGCGTTGGCATCAAATTATCTCAGTCTTGAAGTGTGAAGTGTTAAGTATACTGATTACTGAAGATAGCAATCAGAATGTGTTCTGGTTTATTCTTCAATTATCTCATTAAGTAAATAAAGTTGTTTTTCCTTAACAATAAAATAAAAAAAAGAAATAAGTTCAACCAAGTGCATGTGGTTTAAATGTAAATCAGCTACATGGTATTTCCCTTGGGCTCTTTGTTAAATTGAGAAGTAAAGATTGGCACAATAGCTTCCTGAAGAACTTCTCTGATTATGAGAATGTTTGTTCCTCTTATTCAGGTATCAAGTGAGATTGTTCTTTTTTTCCCCAGAGCTATTCTTCCTCGTTGTATGGTAATGCTAATAATCCTATCGTGAAGTACACTTCTACAGAAATGGATTATGTTTTTTCTAACAGCTGCAGTAATGGGTCGTCACTGTTTAATGATTTTCACTGGAATAACATGAAAAGACACATGAGTTTTGTGCGTATGTGTGTGTCTTCTTCTTCTTTCGCCTGCTTGCGTTAGGGATCATGTGTGTGCGTAAACATTGCTATATTACTCAGTCTGAACTGACATCATTTCAGAGGAAATGAGTGGAGTCAGTTTCTCGTGCCCTAGAGAGGATTTTAATCAGCTACACTCAAGTTACCCAGCAGTCCTAACCAATGTCTCAGTGTCCTGCTATTGTGTGAGCCATCCTGATGATGGTGTATCTAAAAAAAATAATAATAATAAAAGTGGTTTTTTTTGGTTTACAATCCAAAATTAGTTACTTGTTTTTAGTTAACAAGTTACACACGTGGACAAAATTGTTGGTACCCTTCGGTCAATGAAAGAAAAACTCACAATGTCACAGAAATAACTTTAATCTGACAAAAGTAATAATAAATAAGAATTCTATGAATGTTAACCAATGAAAGTCAGACATTGCTTTTCAACCATGCTTCAATGGAATTATAAAAAAAAAATGAACTCATGGAACAGGCCTGTACAAAAATGATGGTACCCCTAACTTAATAGTTTGTTGCACAACCTTTTGAGGCAATCACTGCAATCAAACGATTCCTGTAACTGTCAATGAGACTTCTGCACCTCTCTGCAGGTATTTTGGCCCACTCCTCATGAGCAAGCTGCTCCAGTTGTTTCCGGTTTGAAGGGTGCCTTTTCCAGACAGCATGTTTCAGCTCCTTCCAAAGATGCTCAATAGGATTGAGGTCAGGGCTCATAGAAGGCCACTTTAGAATAGTCCAATGTTTTCCTCTTAGCCATTCTTGGGTGTTTTTAGCTGTGTGTTTTGGGTCATTGTCCTGTTTCAAGACCCATAACCTGCGACTGAGACCCAGCTTTCTGACACTGGCCAGCACATTTCTCTCTAGAATCCCTTGATAGTCTTGAGATTTCATTGTACCCTGCACAGATTCAAGACACCCTGTGCCAGATGCAGCAAAGCAGCCCCAGAACATAACAGAGCCTCGTCCATGTTTCACAGTAGGGACAGTGTTCTTTTCTTGATATGCTTCAAGTATAATTAGCAAAATTTGCCTTGGCAAAAAGTTCCATTTTTGTCTCATCTGTCCATAGGATATTCTCCCAGAAGCTTTGTGGCTTGTCAACATGTAGTTTGGCATATTCCAGTCTGGCTTTTTTATGATTTGTTTTCAACAATGGTGTCCTCCTTGGTCGTCTCCCATGTAGTCCACTTTGGCTCAAACAACGACGGATGGTGCAATCTGACACTGATGTTCCTTGAGCATGAAGTTCACCTTGGATCTCTTTAGAAGTCTTTTTTGGCTCTTTTGTTACCATTCGGATTATCCGTCTCTTTGATTTGTCATCAATTTTCCTCCTGCGGCCACGTCCAGGGAGGTTGGCTACAGTCCCATGGATCTTAAATTTCTGAATAATATGTGCAACTGTAGTCACAGGAACATCTCGCTGCCTGGAAATGGTCTTATAGCCTTTACCTTTAACATGCTTGTCTATAATTTTCTTTCGAATCTCCTGAGACAACTCTTTCCTTCGTTTCCTCTGGTCCATGTTGAGTGTGGTACATACCATGTCACCAAACAACACAGTGACTACCTGGAGCCCTATATATAGGCCCACTGACTGATTACAAGATTGTAGACACCTGTGATGCTAATTAGTGGACAAACCTTGAATTAACATGTCCCTTTGGTCACATTATTTTCAGTATTTTCTAGGGTACCATCATTTTTGTCCAGGCCTGTCCCATGAGTTTATTATTTTTTTTAATAATTCTGTTGAAGCATGGTTGAAAAGCAATGTCTGACTTTCATTGGTTAACATTCATAGAATTTTTTTAAATTATTACTTTTGTCAGATTAAAGTTATTTATGTGACCATTGTGAGTTTTTCTTTCATTGACCGAAGGGTACCAACAATTTTGTCCATGTGTGTATGAATCCATGTAGGTACTTAAGGTATGGTTTTAAGCTGTACCTGACACTGGTTGTATGTTTTATTAGTCAAATAAGCCACTTGATATGTAACAGTTAATATATTGTCATACAGCACAGTAAGTTGAGACATCCATGTACCAAATAGGACATCTTAGAACTTGAGCCGTTGTAGAGCTCAAGATATTCTCATCATACAGTTTAGGAAGAATATATATATATATAAGGTTTATTATAAGTGGAATTAATCAAAACAGACATTTAGAGCCTCTAATGGACATAATCTTGCCCTTGTCAATTATTATTATTAATATTTTATATATAAAAAAAATTATTCAGCTAAATCTTTCCACTGTGTGTTCATGTACTGTCCCCTTAAAAACATACTACCATGTGTGTGGTCACATGACAATGCCAAGCCCTCGACATGGAAGCAACATGGAGGAGAGCTCTTTCATTACAAAAAAAAAAAAAAGCTTTCATTGCAAAAAAATTAATCCCAGCTTTGATATTCGAACTGTAAAGGGAATATAAATACCATAATAAAAACTAAAATATCATAATCAAGAAAAAAATCAGTTCATTGTGATTTGACGTCATATTACCCAGCAATGAGCTGAAGCATTTTTTAAAATAAAAACAGCACTGCGTAAAAGATGTATGTTTTTTGACTTCTGCTTCAAAATGTGATAAAAAAATAAATAAATAATACATAAATAACTTATAATAATAAAAATTTTTATGTCAGTAAATGACCACCTTTCAGACGAAAACAAAATAATCAGATTATTATTAGTAGTATGTAGTATTTTTTGTTTGTTCTTTTTTTTTACTCAGCTCTCTTTTTCCAAGTGCATATTTTGGTCTACAGAAATACTTTGCTGGATCCATATCTGAGCCACACTCCACCAATTGATGACCCGTGGTCTCTAGTATATTTTTTGCCACACAAATGTTTTTTTTTTAAATATTTTAATATATTACAAAACATCACAATTAAATGTTTCTTTTTTCTTTCTGATAACAGTATTTTGACCATTTTTCCATTTAATAATTTTTAAATCCCCTATATTGTTCTAGAATGTAGAAAACTAATCATAACAAATATATTGCATTAGAAGCTGTCTCCAAATTTTTGACTGGTACTGTATATTATTAGATGTTGGCTTTCTTCACATGAAACGTAATGGTCACACAAGCATTTTCTTCGAAAGACTTCAGTAGATTGCTTTACTAAGCCAAAGTACATTCTGGCTGCATGAGACAAATGGCAGTAAGTATGCAATGGCTGGACTATGGAGAGGAATGAAAGGTATCCTGTTGAGGGATGGAAAGAGCGAGGAGAGAGAAAGAGAGAGAGAGCTGGAGCGCGAGGACATGAGTGGAGGGAGGTGTGTATTCTTATCATATGGCATGACTGGGGAATGTCTTTGTCTGGAAAAGATCAGGTACAACATGAAAAATTCCTTCCTTATAAGGAAAAAGGATAAATTAGATTTATTGTGGAAAAAAAAACAACCAAAGTCCTAAAACTTGTCAAATCTTTTTTCAGAAGAGGGTTTCTGTAATCAAGGGTGTTTTTTTTAAAGACGTAATAAACATTCTCACACACCAGGCAGTTTGTGACCTAAGAGACAGCATTGTTAGTGTGCACGCTATGGCAAAATCCTCTAACTACCCAGAATGCTGTGGTCAGGAACAGATCATGGCACAAAACCATAGCATCAGTTGCATGTCAACCCTAAACAAAGCAGTTCGGCTCAGTGAACCTCTTCTCTGGATCGTGTTAAACATCTCATTTCGAAAGTTTGGCTTGAGTGCTCTACCATCACCATAGTGACTTTAAGGGTGATGCTATAAAGACAAAGCATGGAGCATAATTTGTGTGTTACTCTTGGAATGTATTAAAATCTTGCATCATAGTCGTTTTGAAAATGAGCAATGCTTGTATAGTGTGTATTAATTTATATCAATTTCATGTGCAATTATGAGATGTTTCCTCTTTACTGATGAAGTCTTTGTCTGGACTGGGGGATTTATTGACCAGATGTCTGTTCTGTGTGTTCCAGATGGGAGGAGGAATTGTCCAAGTGCCAGCAAATGGAGGCCATGGTGGAGACTTTACAACAAGTGAGAGCTCAGTCTTGCTAAACACCACTCAAGCCTTCATCTTATTGCTCATTGTGGTTTTGCTGAGGACTGGGTTCCATCTACAGGGCTGTATTCACTGTCGGCCATGTTTTCTGCGTCTATTCAGATTTAATGAAATGACCGCCTGTAGTACACATCTGCAATCGTTTTTTTCCTCCAGTTTCATCGAGACCTCAAATAACTTAGAGGATAATTTATCTTTATAACCTGATGGTCAGTAATACTGTTGTTTCCCCCTTAAATCATCAATCTGAGCTCAACCTCTAAACTATTTCACTAAACTGTAAATGTAAACTGATATGTGAAGACAGAATATCTGAATAATGAAGAAGCAGGCCAGACCAAAGAAAGTTATTTTTGGCATGATGAATATGAAATGAACTCTCCAGAAAACATGAAGAACAGGAAAGAGGGGGAACATACCTCTGATGCTGAGATGGGAATTCAGAGTGTACTGTAGATGGTTCAAACTATTTTGAATGGTCACATTTATGCACTTAATATTCCTGGAATGTATATAATGTAGTAGTGCTGGAATTAAATCCATTGTTGAACTGGAGTTAATATCACTTAAAAACAAGAGTCATCTCGAGTACCCGAGCAGTCCAATTATCTTAAGCACTTAAGATAATTGTCAAGCCTGAATAAATGATGTTTGCAGTTTTCACTTTATGTACACCTAACTCATTTCTAAATACAGCTGTTGAATGTGCTTACGTTCGAGATGTAGCTGTACTAGGGCTGGGGTCAGTATGGAACCAAAAATTATAGGTTGGTAGTTTTATGTTTAATATTGATACAGGATATGCAGTACTGTGCAAAAGTCTTGAGCCAGCCCAACTGTCATACCTTTGTCATATTGTGTTGATTAAAGTAAAGAATGAAATAAGAATGAATGTTTTACTGCGACAGGCTACAAAGTGCCTAAAGATACAGTTTTTAAAAAATTTATGTAACAACTTCAGCAGCAACCTCATTTCTCCTCTCATCTTTTCCGACCGCTCAGTTAGATAGTTTACGAATCACTATCGTGATCATCTGTCATCATCTATACCCGTTTCTCAGAGCCACACACTTGCCATAAATTAATGCAAAAAAAAAAAAAAAAAAAAGAATAAATGAGGGGCTCAAAACTTTTTTCACTGTACTATATATCAGCATTGTGTTCAGTTGTAAAGCCCCGTGTGAAATGTCACGTGCAATTTATTTTAAACATACGTTAACTAAAATACAATCCAAAGATGGTTTCATTTTCTGTTTGGAATATGGAAATAATAAAAAAAGTAAATTAAACTAAAATTAAAAATAGGCAAGAATTTGAGACTGCTCCTTCAGTTGTTCTTATTAACATATATATGGGACTGTACAATTATTTAATAGCAAAAGGTGCTACTTTATTACAGGTAATAAATATACAGGTAGTTGTGAATTTCTATAGAAGTATTTCTTTATTTTGTTTAAATACTTTTGGCAAACATCCTCTTATGAGATCATTTCTGCCATTATTTGCTGTTGGCCTGCATTAATACGTTTGAACAAAAAATGGTACATTTAATAATTACATATTGCATTTTAAATCACAGCTGAAATATATGTCAAAACAGTTATTTTTTTAAATCAAATTGTGCGGCCCTTTTTAAATCCAACAATACAAATGGGAACAGAACAAAAATAACATTAGGCCTTCTTGCTCTGATGAAGTAGTTAAGTTTTCTCCCTGAGAAATTGTAAAGAGAAATAATGAGGGCATATCGAACATGCTTTCTTTCAGGGAAGAAGACTTCCCAGCTGTGCAAGCTTCACGGCCCAAAGTGTAACCCACTCATCATACTGATAATACTTTAGCTTTTCAATATTTTATACAGTACCTGATATTTCCTCATTCGGCAAGGCAGCACAATATATTCCAGCATCAAAATATACTGAAAAACAGTATTGATGCATCTTATGTCTTACTTAAAAAAATAATTATATACAGTACAACCCAGCCCTAAAATCCGCAATATGAGCATGACCCAGAATGAACACTTTCCTCCAAATAAAGATCAATGTATCCACAGTTATCCAAATTACCATTGGTAACTTTTTATATACAAAATAGTTGTTTTTTGCTTCATTAGATTTTCCTTTTAGTGAAGGGTAAAAGGTACTGGTGACAGTCAGTTTGACTGGCTCCCTTGTTGATGTGTCCCCTACAGAGTGCGGAGGAGTCTGAGGCCCTGCGGAGTGAACTGAGTGAGAAAGTGGACCAGCTTAAAGCCGATTTGATCGTCTATAAGAGTCTCATGAGTGATGTAAGTATTGTTTTTTATCTGTTGCTGCTTATGAAGCATACAATCAGGCAGTGTTCAAGACCAGTATGTGATAAAGTGTCCATGTGGCATTTATTTGGAAGTGTGCATGTAGTGCAGGTGAAAAAAAAGACCTTCAAATATGAAGCAGAAAAAATATATAGTGTGTGTGTAGTTGTAAAATAACAAAAGTATTTACATACACAACAGATATATTGATATTACACATTACAGGATCAGAATTAATTGTGTCTAAGGCTTTAATCCAGTACTTGCTTGATCTCATGGTGAGGTCGTGGGAAGAGTTCTCGCGTGTCTTGGCCAGCAGTAAGAAGCTGCTCATAAAATGGTTTGTTCCAGTTTTTATGTCTTTCATCTTTGCCAGGAAGAACGCCACAGCCCCAGACAGAATGACGGGGGTGAGGGAGTTCGGTTATGATTTCCTCAGCTTTCTCTTTCAATCTTAATGAGTACAAATCTGTCAAGGGAGTCCTTACAAATAACAGCAGGGTATACACTACTTCCTGCTTAAAGTGTAATGATGCAAAACTAAACTCAACAGAAATGGATGTTGTGGTGAGGGATTCTGTTATTCTGCACATTAAAAGTCATAGTTTTGATTAGTTTTGTTAATTAAGTTAGAAAAGAAAAACTTACTGTTATACTTCATGCACAGATGAAATGAGAAGATTTGGTGATAGAGCATTTGTAGACAGTTGGTCAATGTGGTGGTGCAGTGGGTAAGAAGTAGTTATGTACAGTCAAACCAATGTGCTGTGCTATAGAGCTTGTGCAGTTATATTGTCAAGGTTTTTTTTTTATTTCCTCTACAGTTGATAAACCTGCATAATCCTTCCAAAGATTGCAAAAGCTTTATCTTGGGCTGTAAATTATCTAGACAGCTACAGTAGTTTAAAACTTTGAATAAATGATTGTTCATTATCCCAGGGTTCCTATATCATCCTGTATTAAAACTATAGAACTACAATTTGGGCAGCAAAGTGGCTTAGTGGTTAGCACTGTCGCCTTACACCTCCAGGGTCTGGGTTCGATTCCCATCTTGGGTCTGTGTGCATGGAGTTTCATTATTTTCCCCATGTTTGGTGAGTTTCCTCCGGGTTCTCCGGTTTCCTCCCACAGTCCAAAGACATGCAGGCGTTCCCAAATTGCCCAAAGTGTGTGAATAAGCAGATCAATCCCTGCTATTCGTTTCACCCAAATGTGGATGGGTTCCTTGTTGAGTCCATTTTCTCTCAAGTTTGCTTCCTATTCCCATCTCAGGAAGTTTTTCCTTGCCACCGTCACCCTCGGCTTGCTCCTCAGGGACAATATAATCATTTTGATTCCTACACGTTTACATTTAATACAAAGTTCCTTTCCTTTTAATTGTGTAGAACTGCTTTGCGTCAATGACAGTTATTGAAAGCGCTATACAAATAAAATTTTATTGAAATGTATAAGTGTGTGTGTCCTGCGATGGATTCGCAGCCCTTCCAGGATGTACCCCGCCTCATGCCCTAAGTCTCCTGGGTTAGGCTGCAGGCTCCCTACGACCCTGTATACGGGATAAAGCGTTATAGACGATGAGAGAGAGTGAGTGAACTACAATATAAAGTAAATATAATTTAAGTTCACCTTCTCTTATTATGAGTGACAGACAGCTGAAGGTTAAATATGTGTTTCAATTCAAATACAAGTATCCTACTCTTCATATAATTACCCTGAAAGAAGTCATTCTAACCTCAAATTATAACGTCTGACTGTTATGTGCAATAAATATCCAACAGCTGATTACATTTTTCTATGTTCATCCTGATTTGAGACAAAATCTCAGGTTTCTCTGCTGCCCTGCTGTTTGCTATGCTTTAAAAAGAACCAATTTTACAAAACGTGTCCTTATTTGTTCTAACATCTTCAGAGAGCAGGTAGACCAGAAGCTTTTCTTACACGTCTATATAAATGCTTGCCGCTGGACTTTGCTAATGTTTCCCTCAGCCACTATCTACAAAGTTAATTCTCTTTCTCAGATTATACGCGTCAGCGCACCACTACACTCTGGGTATTCTAACCCGTTGTATAAATGTGTCTACATGTTGTGCTTCTCTAGCTTTCCACTGCTGTTAAATGTAGGTACATGTCTTGTAGCACTACATACTACATGTGGTAAAAGGTTATACTTTTCACAGAGGATATCAGAAATAAGTTTTGTAACAAACTTTTTTAGTTTTTGAAGAAAAGCGGGATAACGCACTTACTGAAGAATAAATAAAGCAACACAGACTTTCACTCTGCTCTTTGTCAACTCAATGAGCATCAAGTCTCTTTACACATTCCTCAACCAGCTATTTTTTGTAGAGGATAGAGACATAAAGCAGCTATTAATCTGGAAATCCTCGCGCCTTGCACAGAGCCTCGTTGTTCTTTTATCCTCACCGGACTTGGCTCATCATTCTGCTGTAGCTATTAACCACTCCGCTCCATGTTTTATGGTCCGGGCTGCCTGTGTTTACGAAGATGCCATGAATCTTAAGAATGCATGGTGCTGAGCACAAACTTGCACCGTCCCGCCTGCTTTAATTGCTAAAAACTATTATCTCGAGATGCTTGAGCGCGTGAGGTCACTGACGAATGTAATAATAATGTACATGTCCTGACGTTCCTGAGGGTTTCTATAGCAACTCACAAAATGACTGTAGAGAAGAGAAAGGTTGTGAGGTTGGATAGCAGTGATTATGTGAAGAATTTCTCTCTCTTTCATAAGACATTCAGACATGCTGCATACTTGTTTTACAAAGCAAAGTCAAATAATCGACAAAAAATGGTAACATGTATCTTTCCTTACACAAGTATTCACCCCTATGAGGCGAATCACAGATTTCTAGTAAACAATAATGTGACTGATAAATAACTGATTTTCTCCAGTGAAAAAGCAGATAATTTATGTCTTTGTAAAAGTATTTTGATGTAATCTGCTTGTTGTGGGTTTTCTGTAACCAGCTGAATATTCTATACCTTTGCCATATTATGTTCATGAGCGAGTGAAGGAATTTCTGTTTATAGCTGCTGTAACATAACTGATAACAGAAACCAACTAAATAAATTCACAGACTTATTACTTTATTATACAGTATATATCTGTGAACTTTAAATGACAAGTCACCTTTTAATATATATTCAGTTGAACCATGCAGGATTTCAGAATTCTATCAAATGCTAATTTATTAACAAAATAAAATGATCAGTAGTTTTATTTTTCTCATTGTTTTATATGATGCTACTAAGATGTTTTGACAAACATTAACCATCCAATTAAAAGAAACTGAAACTAACTCTTACTCAGTATTTTTTTTTTCAATTCTTGCCTCTTTTTGAAGGTCAATACATTTTTTTATTTCGTTTTATTGATATTACTAATTAATAGCACAGACATATAATTTTAATAATAGTGCCAAAATTGATGCAATATGTCACTGAGCACTTCTTTCTCATTCAGATGTAACCCATGTTTGGAAAAAAACAATTTAATTTTTAAGTCTAAGGTGCACTTGAATACCAAATACACTGCTATTGTTTATGCATTATACAAAAGCAGACAATAAATTTCCGCATTTTTGTTTTTATCTAAGGGGAAATTTCATTACAGTGAGCTCCATAAAATATTGTAAACAGGAGTAAAAAACCTGTCTAAACTGGAAAATATTCAACTTTAGGTTCTTTATTTCTAATTTTGTGCACTATATTTTTAATTGTTCAGGAAATGTCAGATTTGGACTCAAAAATTCAAGAGAAAGCCATGAAGGTGGACATGGACATTTGTAGACGCATCGACATCACAGCGAAACTGTGTGACGTGGCCCAGCAGAGGAACTCAGAAGACATGAGCAAGATGTTTCATGTTAGTCCTTCTAGAGCTCCTGCAGACCACAAAGGGGTATGGATGCACGTTTCATTATAACATTAAGATAGGTTGCGGTATATCTCTGAACTTGACTCAATGAAATGCAGTAGTCAATAACCTATTTGCCTGGGTTTTGATTTTTGTTAATTAAATACAATGCTTAATTTGTGTCTCTCTTACATTACTGCTGATCGTGATTTAATTTTTGCATGACCACTAGAGGGTCTGGTAACCACATAACAACATGATTGCTGTGTAAGTTGATAATAGGCCATTTTAACCCATTGCCAGAGTAATAAACAATAGGATCAAGGACATTACTGCTCTTTATTTGTGTTTAATCAGACAGGATGGGAGGATAATTTTACTGTTATTCAGTGCTGCTGTTTTACTAAAGGTAAACTCTGGCTTTGTGTGTATGTGCGTGTGTTGAAGGTGTCTGCATCATGTAAAAAGAAGGAGCGCAAGGACGTGTCTGATGACGAGAATGCTGAGGCGGAGACACGCAGCGATAAGGCGGCTGCTGGATCTCTGAACATTACAGATGAAATGAAGCGCATGCTCAGTCAGCTGTGAGTGCCACCCTGTACATGAACCTGCAAGCAGATGTAATGGTCTTTTATTTCATGGTTCAGGTTTCGGAGGTGTCTAACTCATTTTAGGTGCGGGTACACATTGCCTTAGTCCACGTCAGGTTGGCCAGTAACATATCGGAATCTCTTTTTCAATGTGATCCATCACATCGAATCAGGTATTAAGTGGCATTTTGGGTGATGTGAGTTGAGCATGTTTTCAGATGCCAGGTTCAAAAAGGCATGATACCAAGCCTGTTACTGTATCATGGCTGGTTGCTGAGATATGCCCGGTGTGAGTTTGTTAACAAGACAGGCTTCGGGAAACTCCAGGGAATCCTATTTTTAGAATATTTAATTCAGGATTCCCTTATGTAATAAAAAAACAGGGAACCTTCAGTCTTTTGACACCAGGATTTTCCTCTTGCACCTACAAGTAACTTTACCAGCACATCGTATGAAAAAAATGAACCGTGTTCATTGAAGTGCCTTAAAACAAGGTTTATGATTAATGCTTTCTCAATTCTATTGAAAAGCATCAGGAAGATAAGGTATTTAGCAACCAATTTTTACCGACCCTAAAACACTGATACAATTGACCTAATGCACTCTAGCACAAAACTAACCTGTGCATCAGCCGATCACGTGCCGTCAGCGCAAAACACCGAATCAAGCAGGTACAGGACAAAAGCTTTAGTTTATACTTACATCAAAAATCAGAAGTATCGTCTGTGACTTGAACTGTGGCATCATTGTTGATACCAGAAGGGCTGGCTTGAGTATTTTATAAACCGCTGATTTCCTGAGAATTTCACACAACGGCCTCTAGAGATTTATACAGAATAGTGCATAAAGCAACACTGGGTGACAGTTCTGTGGGTGGAAACACCTTGTTAATAGAAGAAGTCAGGGAAAATGGAGAGATCGATCCAAACAGACAGGAAGTCTACAGTAAATCAAATAATCACTCTTTACAACTCTGGTGAGCAGAAATGCACAGAAACATGTGCAAAACATCAAGAGGTGGCTGGGCAAAGACAGAAGAAGACTACATCAGGTTCCACTCCTGACAGGAATCTGAGGCTATGATGGCTACAGGTTATCTGAACTGAAATGTTTAGTGTTACCGTTAACTGAAGCTCTTGACCTCCATCTACTGTACATGCATTGCACTGCCACTACAAGATTGTCTACTAAGGTAATTGCATCAATGTGCACTTATACAGGGATTTCTAATAAAGTGGACAGTGAGTGTATATTTAAATTTATCTTAAATGTATAAAATGGCTGAATAAACATTATAATTACTTATAAAAGAGAAGAACAGTATAATGTATTATATTTTTCCCCTTATGTTGAGGTTACCTCACATGCCAGTTTATTAATTTATTATTATTATTACTACTATTATTATTATACAATTATCTATTTTGGGATTGTTTTGTAGCCTTGTAGAATGTCTTTTCTCTCTGTAGATTACTTGCATAATGGAGGTAACCCTGGGAGATACAGACTCTGTAAATAATCAAAAGTTTAATGGCATACCCCCACCTAGTGGTCATATTGTGGAAGTTTTGCACCTAATTTTGCATTGACCACATTTGGCCGGAGCCTACTTTGGGTTTCCTTTCACTTTCCTCTCCTGCTCCACCTGTGTTTGTAGAATTAGCTCAGATAACTGCTCTGTCGCCAGGAGGGAGACGTTCGAGTTTGATGACGACTGTGACAGCCTTGCCTGGGAGGAGACTGAAGAGACACTACTCCTATGGGAAGACTTTACCAACAGTTCTGTTGATAATACCGCCACCACTAGTGCTGCTGCCGCTGCACAGTCTAGCGCTGCCTGTGCTGCCGAATGCCACGGAGAAACACATGAGCAGGTGAACACTGGGCATCAGAAACTTTCTAGAATAGCACAAAGTTAGTGCTGATGCTGTGGCTTACGTCGTGTTATCTTTACCTGACACTTTTTCCTTTCAGGAAGGAAATCTGCGCAGTCTGATAAACGAGACCGAGTCACTCTTTAAAGTGAGAGAGCAGGAGTACCAGGCTACAATCGGACAGATCGAGGTAAGTAGCAGTTTGGAGTTACATTTAAACCGTTCACTTTCTTGTTGTTAATTTGTTCTTATTGTCTCGAAGCTGGAGCTGGCCACAGCCAAGAGTGACATGACCAGACATCTGCACGAGTACATGGAGATGTGCAGCATGAAGCGTGGACTGGATGTGCAGATGGAGACCTGCCGCAGACTCATCCAGAGCTCAGCAGACACTGACAGGTGTGCACTGTAAGATAAAAACATGAAAAGAGCACGCTATTGCCCCCTAGGTCTTTTCGTAAAAGTATGGTATGTGATACTCTATATACAGCACATAAAATACTGTATATTATACTAACTTGAGTGCAAATTGATCAAAACAGGACTGGTTCTCATTCAGGTGCAAATTATTGGTGAGTTCATGCAATTAACCAGTTTCAGTTTATTCCAAAGTTCACTCAAGGTCAAGGCTTGGACCACACGAGGTCATTCACATGATCATTGTCTTCATGGATCTCACTTTGTGCACAGGGCATGTCACATGATGAAAGAGGTTTCATTTTTGTTAGTTCCAGTAAAGGGGAAACTTAATGCCTACAGCATTGCTGACTTACTGTAGTCTTTTATCACAAACGTAAATCTCTCTTTTCTAATTAGGACACAACTCTTCCAGTTCCATGTTGCAAAAATTCTATCCCTTATCAAATAATGAGACATTTGCAGAATGTAGATATTTTCTGAAAAAGAGGAAAATTAGTGTTAAATTTTAGAATGGTAAAGTCATAGATCTCACTATTATCCCATAGTTTTGTATCACTATTGAAAGAAAGGATGCACTGACCTGTATACAATTAATGCTAAGACAAATAGGATTTCTTTGGTATTCTCAGTCCTCCCTCTCATTGCACTCTGACCCACAGCTTCCTAACAGATATGTGAAAAAAATAATTTCGTTGTGCTGTAAGGTACATGACATATAATTGAATTTAATTAATAAATATAACCCCCTGTTACACTAATGGACTTACTATATACCCAGCTTCTTTTGGATACCATCAACGTATAAAGTTCTCAGTATGCTGGAGGAGTAATCAAACCTGCTTCATGTCTCAAATTCTGGCCTCCCAGGAACTTCTTTAACGACCCAAACATGTCGAAATGGCTTTGAGTGAGGTCATAACTATACATGACATCTGGCAATAACTCCAAGCTGAGGTCCTGTAACTATCATGGTCTGGCTGTGGTGGCTACAGGCCAGACTGGCTGATGTAGTGGCCGTGGGCAAAATAAGGCAGGCATAAATGCAGAGGGGTGTATGAACAGAAATAGTCTTTTATTTACAAACTCAAACAGACAAAACAAAGAAAGTAAAACAACAAACTCAAACTATAATTAGGGCTCAGGGCAAACACAGGGAACTGGCATAGGGGACTGGGGATGAGGAAACATGGAGCTGGAGCTAACTAAAGATACATAGGGGAACCGGAGACAGGGCTAAACAGGACCGGAGACAGGGCTAGACAGGACCGGAGACAGGGCCAAGAGACTAGAGACCAGATGGGTTAGTGGTTAGTAGCTACATGGAATAGAGCAGGGGTGTCCAAATCCAGTCCTGGAGGGCCAGTGTCTAACACAGTTTGGTACTTCTTCTTCTCAAACACAGCTGATTTAACTAATCTGTTAATTACTAGGTTCAGTGGGTGTGTTTAGTTGTTGGTGAATTACAAACTGTGCTGGTCACTGGCCCTCCAGGACTGGATTTGGACACCCCTGCACTAGTGGCTAGCCTACTGGAGGCTAACCTTACTAGCGGCTAACCCTACTAGCAGCCAAGGCCTACTAGCGGCTAATCCTGTTAGCGGCTAGGCCCTCATGTGGCTACACAAAACTAAACAGACAAAGAACTACACAAGAAGGCTGACACTGGGGAGACACATAACAGTACTTACACAGGAGGAGACACTGCCTAACTAAACACTGAACAAGGCAGCTCCATGAATCCACTAACACAAGGAACATCAAGAAAACAAACAATAGAGCCCTCTAGAAAAACAAAGGTAAAACAATATAACTAAAATACAAACTCAAAGAAACAAACAAAAAGGAATGCCCACATGACGGTAATACAAATATATACAAACAAACATATACAACAAAAAACAATGCTCGACCCAGTTTCCCAGAACAAACTGCTATTTATAGAAACTTTAATGAGCCACCTCAGTTCAGGTGAGCACTCATCACCTGACTGAGGTGCCTTCTGGGAAACTGAGTCGACCAACAAAAACTACAGATAGACAGAAACAGTGACCTCTAGTGGAGGTTGCTAACAGTAACGTTCAAGTAGTGTTGGTCAATGATTGTATGTATAGTTTCCACAGACAGTTGCATCTTTTCTGCAAGTTGATGACAAGTTATCTGTTGATAACTTGTCACCACCGTTTCACTTGCTGAATTTTCACAAGAACGACTGCAGTGGTCTCTTAGCCACATAAACCAGGATTGTGATTCCAGGACATATGGCTATCTTTGGAACATTTGCCCCATTTAAAATTTTTACTGCAGCTAAGAATCTTGTGACATCATTCATAACTCCTGGTTTGACTTGAGGCCCTTCATAAATAAATGTAATAATTTCTCCAAATTATGGTAAATATTATGAGTTATTGTATGTTTATTCACTATATGTTTTAATCCCATATAAGTCCGTTTCAGTTCAAGATTATAACAATTTAAATGTCTGGTTGCTCTCTGCCACAGACATTCACCATTCGTTAACTCTGGAGCAAGCAGCGACTCAGGAAATACTGAAGACCTGCAAGATGAACTGGACAGGGATGGAGAGAAGGACAAAGACATAGCTGGAAAGAGTGATGGAGAGACAGAGGTATATGGGGAGGTCAGTTGATGATCCACAACCCCCTTCATAAACAGTGGCACAGGGGTCGATTCTAACCAAATCTTCCTTGATATGCGTCTGTGTGGATCTCCGAGTTGGTGCTAAGTGCGCTGTCCCAAATTGGGATTAAATCAATTTTAAATAGGTTATCTACTAATGTTTTTTTTTCCTGTCAGCACTGCCGTGGCATGGCTTCATCTTCTCCTGTCCTTTATCTCCTGTAAAATCCACAGTATGCACAAGGTTTTTCATCAGTCTTTCCTTTTCTATATTTTGTTATTGTTCTTCATGAAATCCATTAACCATTGTTTATTCATCATATTACACCAGATATGTTTTGTTTTGTTAATGTCATGATGGAGCCTGGGATTAACATTAACAAAAACATTTATTCAGATTCTTGTCGCTTTTTCAAAAGAAATACTGTGTTTTATACAATATTGCTGTGAAATATTGCTGTTCATCATGACGACACAACATGTAAGCCATGCAGCTGGAGCTCCTACACTAGGGATAAAACAAAGTTGCACAATCATGCACAGAGCACTATGCAATAAACTGCTTTGTTTTATTTTTCACGGACATTCTTGGTATTTGTAAAAATAAATAAATAAAAAAGTGCCCTGCTCTTATTTTACCTGAAATGCAGAAGGTTCAGTGTTCAGAGAAAGCTGTTGCCAAACAGTAGAAAACCAAAACCCTTGTGCCTGTAAATGTGTTTTATACGGTAACTCTTGCCTTAGAAGTTTGTTTGCTTTTACTGTGCTTTTTAAAGTAGTTAAAAACTGATCAAAGTCCATAGCAGATAGAAGAAAACGTACACCTGTTAGTCATCAGTCAAAAATGTGATTATTATTTTTATTATTATTATTATTATTATTATTATAACTTTTTTTACTAGTACTGTTGCTTTTGGAAGTTTTCTATACTTTCGAAGATAATACATGTCTTGTTCATAGTTAGTTTTGATTATAGCGCTGATTTATGTGGGGCCATTAAAAAAAACAATCTTTTTTGTTATTTATGAAAATGTGTTTTATTTTCTGCTTTATGGACACTAAATAAATCATTATGTAAACACAGCTGATACGCTCTCTTGCCCTTCTTTTTGATTATTTATTTTCTGTCTCCAAGCAATGCGGCATAACATATTCTAAAAAACCTGTTTTACTTTCTTTCATACATTCGTCGGATCGCGGGGAGCCTAGAGCCTGAACCAGATGGCATGAGGTGGGATACACCCAGGACAGAGTGAAAATCCATCGTAGAGCACACACACACACACACACTATGGGCAATTTGGGAATGTATGTTGCGAGCTGGTTATATTGATATTGCAATATGCTACACTCCTAGGGTGTTGTTGGCTCTGATTCCTATGATATTCTTGGTGGTTGCCATTATATTCTGTGTGTTTGCTCTGGTATTCCAGGTGGTTTCTAGGGTGCTGCCATCCTAAGTGATTGTTAGGGTGTTGCTATTTTATTCCAGGTGGTTACTAGATTGTTGGTTACAAGTGTTTGCTCGGGTATCCTGAGTCATTGCTAGGCTGATGTTAGATGGCTGGACTGGCATTCCAGGTGGTTGCTAAGTTGTTGGCTGTTGGCTCATATTACATCCCAGGTGGTTGACAGGATGTTGCCAGATGGTTGCTTTGGTATTCTAATGCGTTTCTTGGGGGTTGCTAGGAAGTTGCTTTGATCTTCCATGTGGTTGCTTCAGTGTTGCAGGATACTTATATTATAAATATTGCATTTGGTTGCTAGTATGTTGCTAGCTTTTTTCTGTGGTGTGTGACACTTTATCTAACCAGCTAACTGGAATCAATTTAGTTTAATGTACTACAAGAAATGTAGTAATTGACATGTGATGACATGTAGGGTATGGATGACTGCGTTTTATCAAATGCAAAGTAACCTTAGTGTATAAATGAACATTACCCACTTTAGCTGGAGCAAAGAGAGCTACAGTAGGTATGTTCCAACAATCAGCCAGGTTCCTGCCAAATAGTAATGGTATGTAACTAGAAGGTTATTATGGAATCTGAACTTAATTCTAATATCATATTTACCTCATTTTATACCTACAGTACAGACCCAAAGGTTGGACACACCTTCTCATTCAAAGAGTTTTCTTTATTGTGTTCTTTAGCCCAAACAAGTCTCTTCTGCTTGTTGCCTGTCCTTAGCAATGGTTTCCTAGCAGATATTCTACCATGAAGGCCTGATTCACACAGTCTCCTCTTAACAGTTGTTCTAGAGATGTGTTTGCTGCTAGAACTCTGTGTGGCATTGACCTGCTCTCTGATCTGAGCTGCTGTTAACCTGCGATTTCTGAGGCTGGTGACTCGGATGAACTTATCCACCGCAGCAGAGGTGACTCTTGGTCTTCCTTTCCTGGGGCGGTCCACATGTGAGCCAGTTTCTTTGTAGCGCTTGATGGTTTTTGTGACTGCACTTGGGGATACTTTCAAAGTTTTCCCAATTTTTCGGACTGACTGACCTTCATTTCTTAAAGTAATGATGGCCACTCGTTTTTTTCTTCACTTAGCTGCTTTTTTCTTGCCATAATACAAATTCAACCTCTTTGAATGAGAAAGTGTGTCCAAACTTTTGGTCTGTAAGTAGTTGAGGATTAAAGGCCTTGATCAAGGGCCCAACAGTGGCAACGGGGATGCTGGGGTGTGGACTTGGAACCTTCCAATCAGTAGTCCAATACCTTAACCAGTGAGCTACACTGTCGTTTATTAATTGGTTCCTGTCAATTCCAACGGTTTCTAAAGTGTTATATTCTATAATAAGTTTAGGAGTGTGTTTATGGGGATTTTTGACCATTATTCCTGAAGCGCATTTGTGAGGTCAGAGACTGATGTTGGATGAGAAGGCCTGACTTGCAGTCTCCACTCTAATTCATCCCAAAGGTGTTCTATCAGGGTAAGGTTAGGATTCGTTCTTTCTCGTCAAGTTTTTCCACACCAGACTCGCTCATTCTTATTTTTATGGGCCTTGCTTTGAGCACTGGTGCACAGTCACCAGGGCCATCCCCAATCTGTTCCTACAAAGTTGGTATGCTGAAGCATTAAAATTTCCTTTCACTGGAACTAAGGGGCCGAGCCCAACTCCTGAAAAATAACCCCACATCATGACCCACCAAACCCCCCACAAAACTTTACACTTGCGACAATTATGTCAGACAAGTACCTGCCTGCCAAACCCAGACTCAATCAGATTGCCAAACAGAGAAGCATGATTCGTCACTCCAGAGAACACATCTCCACTACTCTAGAGTTCATGGAAACTTGAGCTAATATGAAGGCCATATGAAGTTTGGAGGTCTGTAGCTATTGACTTTGGAAACTTGACTGCCTCTGTGCACTATTCGTCTCCCCATCCGCTGACCCCACTGTGATTTTACGTGGCCTACCACTTCGTGGCTGAGTTATTTAATACCACTTGTTAGTTAATAGCTTTTGTCTGTGGAATATTTAGTAGCGAAGAAGTTTTATGACTGGACTTCATGATTGCACAGGTGGCATTCTGTCATGGTACCACACTGGAGTTCACTGAGGTCCTGAGAGCGACCCATTCTTTCATAAATGCTTGTAGAAACGGTCTGCATTTCGAGGTGCTTGATTTTATACACCTGTAATCATGGAAGTGACGCATTGTATTCAATGATTTGAATGGGTGAGTGCATACATTTGGCAAAAAAACAAACAAAAAAAATATATATATACAGTATATAATATAGTATGATTTATATTATATTAATATTATATCATATTATTATAATTTCTATCAATATATTTAATTGAGTGATGGTGTTATGGGGATTATATATGATACGTTATATTATATGAAGATTATATGTGCGGATCAGTATGTTTTCCATCCAACTACGATGAAGGTGCTACTGACCTATCATAATTTTTGGTTTTGGTGTTTGGCCACTTGAAAATTAAGTCATTAAGAACCCATAAAGGTTCTTCAGGCTCAGACAGCTCTTTTACATGAATTTGCCTCTTTGACATGCAGGCAGTTATAGTGTCAAGTGTTGGTGATTTGTTGTTTATCTTACACTGTGAAAATCCTCTGCCACTCAGGCAAATTGACACTCAGTGGTTGAATGACAATACACTGAGCTGTAATTCAATTCCCTTCAGTCAAAAAAAAAAAAAAAAAAACAATATGAAGTTTGATATCCAAATTTTGATATGAATATGAATGATTATTCCAGCTGAGGTGGCTCGAAGCCGCTGCAGTCGTTCGCATGAACATTCAGCGAGTGCAACGCCAGATCTTGAAAATCTACGGATAACTAGTCGACCACTTGCGGAAGAGACACATCTGTTTGTGGGAAACATAGTAGTTTTACTTAAGACCTGGGTAAGACAGAGTGCTTCTCATCTAAAACCTGAGCATGTTCGATTACATAAGCATTGGAAATAAACAACCCATGACTAGTTTGTCATTATTTTATTATCTTGTGTGTTACAATAAACTAACTAATGTAGGATGTAGACTTTGGTGATTTGACAAGTTCTGTTTTACATTGGATAAATGAATGTACTACGTCTTTAATAAGTAAACACACTGGTAAGAAACAAATGGGCTAATGCAAATCCAATGTTGCAGTGACAATAGCACTACTGCACATGCAAATTCTCACTCATCAGATGGTAGAAAAGGGGAATGGTGTTTGGGGAAGAAGAGTAAGCGTGTGATCACTCGTGCTTACAGTATGGTTCGGCTCTTATTTGAAACGTTGCTGTTGGGATGTTTCTGGAGCTGCTGTGAAGGCACTGGACTCCAGAGTCCAGGGGATATTACCATCTTTGGCATGTTTCCTCTCCACAATGTGGCCCAAACTATCTCGACTATGCCTCAGCTGTCTGACTGCAACCTGTATGATTTCTATATGCATACATACTGTATAATACTGCTTATGATAAAAAGCTGGGTTTAATTTAATGAGGTTCTTTGACTTTTGCAGAGGAACTGCCAACAGCCATGGCTACTACTTGGTGCAGGCTTTGCGTTATGCTGTGGAGGAGATCAACAACAGCAGTCAGCTCCTGCCTGGTATCACTTTGGGCTACCAGGCGTATGACATTTGCTCGCTTCAAGCTAGTATTCTGGGCACGATGACAATCTTAGCTCAGCGGTATAACAGAGTGAAAGTGAAGCCTCTAGCGATTGGCCTCATTGGACCAGACAGCAGCAGCTACAGCTTTACTCCAGCTAGTGCACTCGGTAGCTTTCTTGTGCCTGAGGTACTGCATATTTCTGCTTACTTTTATATGTATTGAGCAATCATTTATTTAAGTCTGCTTTAGCTACAGTAAGTGCCATTATTTCTCCTTTCTATCTGTATATGATTATTTTAAATAGTCATGAAATATTATATTATATTAGGCCACCTGCTCAAAGAGGCCACTGCCATTAGGGATGCAGTTAGGGATCGCAGGGTTTACATGGTCTACACCAATGTTTAGGTAGATGGTACTGTACATGTCAGAGGAACGTCCACATGAATTCCAGGACTCGGGCGTTTTCCAGCAGAACATTGTCCAGAGCATCACACTGCCTCTCGTGCCTTTCCGTTTTTCCTATAGTGCATCCTGGTGCCATCTCTTCACTAGGTAAGTCACACACAGGTACCCAGCTGTCCACTTGGTTTAAAAGAAAATGTGATTTAAGAGACCTTCAGATTCTTCCTTTGGTCCATAATCCAGTTCTCATTGGTAGCACTTTGGGGTCAGCATGGGTGGGTCAGCATGGGTACCCTGATCAGCCCCTTATACAGAAAGCTGCAATGCACTGTGTGCTCTGGCACTTTTCTATCTTGGTTATTTTTCAACGATTTGTGATTCATTAGTTCTTTAGTGCAGTTGGACCAGACAGGGTATCCTTCACTTCCCATGTGCATCAATGAGACTTGGGTGCCTGTGACCCTATTGCCAGTTGTACTTCCTTGGACCACTTTTGGTAGGTACTAAAAGTTCAGTACTTCTCAGGAACACCACAAAAGATCTGAAGTTTTGGAGACGCCCAGACTATGGCTCTTGTTAGTCATTTGGATGCATAAGCTGGTCTATTTTTCCTGCCTCTACTCCTTCCACGTTCTTCCAGCTCTCTGTTCACTTTCTGCCTAATACATCTCACCTGTTGCCAGGTGCAACTGTGCAGTGCAATTCAGTTTCCCTGTCAGTGGTTTTAACATGAAAACTGATGGAGCATGACACAGAATTGAACAAAGTGAAATGAAATCCCAGTGGTGGAGATGTGGAAAGTGGTTTTGTGGAAACTCTCAAAACAAAGGTTAAGCTCTAAAAGTATATAATTTATTTTCCCATACCTAACTAACTCACTGGTGCCATTTTATTCCTTCATTTTCCCAGATCTCCTATGAAGCATCAGATGAACTGCTGAGCAACAAACGGCTCTACCCATCTTTCTTCCGCACCATTCCTAGTGATAAAAACCAGGTGACAGCCATGCTTGAAATTCTTGTAAGATACAACTGGACCTGGATTGCCCTTCTCGGCAGTGACAATTCATATGGCTTGCAGGGAATGTTGAGCGTTTCGCAGCAAGCATCAGATTACGATGTCTGTATTCCATATCAAGCAGTGATTCCGAGCCTCAGCACTGACACACAGCAGCGGATGCGAGACATCGTCAAGAATATCATCAAAGCCAAAGTGAATACCATAGTAGTGTTTTCCAGCAAGCGAATAGCCAAAGGGTTTTTCTCAACTGTAGTAGAACAGAATGTGACAGGGAAGGTGTGGATCGGGTCTGAGGACTGGTCAATAGCAACCTTAGTGTCTGGAATCCCAGGAATCAATACTATTGGAACCGTCTTGGGTGTGTCCTTAAAATATACACCTTTTAATGGTTTCCAAGATTTTGTGAACCGGGACATAACTAACCTTAGAAATATTGAAAAGAGTTTCAGTGAAATGAGTGTCCCATGCTTACAGAGCACACATCTGAACCAAATGGCAATGGCACAATATCCCCTGGTGAAATATGATATCATCTCTTCGTTTAATGTGTATCAGGCAGTATATGCAGTGGCTTATGCATTGCACCAGGCTCTTGGATGTGATTTGAAAACATGTCAGAACACTGAAATACAGCCATGGCAGGTCAGTGCATAAAAAACATTTGATTCATGAATCTCTTTTGAAATCTCTTTTATAATTTGTAAATAATTTGGGGTTCAAATTAAAGTTCAGTTCTAGGTAAAACTCCATTTATCACAAGTTATATCAATGATGGACACCATGAATGTTTTTTAGTTATTTTTTTCTCTTTCTTTCAGCTCTTCCAATGTTTAAAACAAGCACGGATTTCCATCAGAAATACGACATTGTACTTTGATAAGTACGGAAACCCACCCACAGGATATGACATTGTCACATGGATATGGATTAATAAAACCTGGTCCCTCAGAACAGTGGGATCGTTCATTTTAAATCCTCCAAGTCTTCAGTTGGATGCTTCACAGCTACCATGGGTGGGACATGTTTCAAATCTTATTGTTATCTGTCTCCAGTCTTGGTTTTGTACCCACTAGTAGATTTTTTAAAAATATATATTAAATTGAAATTCCATTAAATATAATTTATCATTACACTTACCAAAAGAAATCGAATGGATCGTATGCTAGATGAGCATTTGTATATTCTTGCCTACCCAGATGCCTGAGTCACGTTGCTCCCCAGAATGTCCCTATGGGCACAGACGACTGCAGATTGGACAACAAAAGTGCTGCTTCAAGTGCATGGAATGTCCGGCCTCCACTTTCCTCAACAAAACTGGTGAACATAACCATTTTGTGCACCTGCTACGATGTAGTTCAGTTCGTCACCACCAGATAGCACTCTCTGCATTGCTTTGCTGTGCAGCTCCTTTTATAACCAATGTACTTCTCACCATATTGAAAGCCTACTGTAGATCTAGATTGATGCCTTTGCAATTATCCAAGCAAATCCTTAAAGTACCAATTTCTGTTTATTCCAGACTCTACCAGCTGCCAGCCATGCAGCAAATATCAGTGGTCTCCATCTGGGAGTGAGGAATGCTTCCAGAAAACCATTCTATACCTGCGATGGGATGACCCTTTGACTGGTGTTCTCCTGGTTCTTGTGGCACTGACGCTGCTGCTCACCCTGGGCACTGCTCTTATCTTTCTACTTAACTTGAGTACCCCAGTTGTAAAGTCTGCAGGTGGCAAGACATGTCTACTAATGTTGTCGTCTCTCACTGTAGCTGCCTGCAGCTCATTGTGCCTATTCGGCACGCCCTCCCGAGCATCCTGTTTGTTCAAAAATTCCCTCTTCATCTTCAGTTTTACCATCTGCCTGAACTGCATGACTGTCCGTGCCTTCCAGGTGCGACAGTTTAGAAGCAAGTCAGTCCTGGTGAGAGTGTACTGTTTCAATTCTTGAGTAAAAACACTTCTTTGATTTCTCCCTTCAGGTGGTGTGCATATTCAAGTGGTCTGCAAAGCTTCCCAAATTCTACGATTCCTGGGTGAAAAATCGAGGCCCTGATATCTTCATCCTGGTCAGCTCTTTGTTCGAGTTCTTCATCTCTTTTCTCTGTATAAGTCTAAATGCACCTCTCCCCTCAGCAGACTATGACTTCTACTTTGACAGCATTGTATTAGAGTGCAGTAAGACCATGGCAGTAGTGCTTCCACAATATCTGTATGTGTTTGTACTGACTGTCATATGCTTTTGCTTGAGCTACATGGGTAAAGATTTACCAGCCAATTACAGTGAGGCCAAGTGCATTACATTCAGCCTGATGATCTATATAATCTCCTGGATCACCTTCTTCACCACCTATAGTGTTAATAGAGGGACTTTAACTATGGCTTTGGAGGTATTTGCCACACTTTCTAGTGTTCTTGGAATACTCGGTGGATACTTTATCCCTAAAGTGTATATCATTTTATTTCGACCAAAAATGAACACAACTGCCCACTTTCAAAACTGTATACAAATGTATACCATGACTAAACTATGATTTTACCGGTATCTGCTTGACATAAGGAAAATTTAATTAATAGATGTAGAAGATATCCTACTGCTTATTTTAACATGTAACACCATGTGTTCCAAGTTCTACTTGTGAGCTTTAATTTCCAGCTGTTTTGAATGAAGGTTTTATTATGAACCTGATTGAAAAAAAAGGAGAAAACATGGACAGGTTATTATCTCCTTAAAACAAAAGAACAACAGGTTATTTTCCCATTTACTAACTTCCAGTGACACTCAATGTCATATTAATGAGAAATCGAACATTATGCATACAGAAAATGTTATGTTACAGTTCCATAAGTGCAGCCATATGATGTAGTAATGAAGTTTAAAATAAAAAAAAAAAGGAAAGTTTGTTGAAAATCTATTTTTAGATAACATTAAATATTTGGTGTACACATTGCATTCTGATTTTTTGTTTTCTTTTGGCCATGATCTATATCTTATACCACAACAGATGTTTTAAGTCTCGTTGCTTAGTACTAGCTCTGAGAACAGTAACACTACACCAAGTGTCAGATATCTTTGCTTCCCATCAGTATAATCATACACCTTATCCATCTCCATTTGTCACTAAATACACACACAAGCACTTAGTCACCAGAGGCAGGTGACAAGATGAAAAGTGGAGGTCACCACCATTCACTGCAGAGCATGTGAGTAGGCTGTTTGGATGTGTTTCCCACACTACTCTTCTATTCAGTGGGCCATATTCTCAGAGGATGAAAACAATAGACGTGTGCCTGTAGAGAAGCTGAATGCAAGGCAACATCTGTGCTTTGGCTATGCCTGTTTTATGGTCTGAAAAGTTGTTTTGAAATATTTTCAATTGTAAGGATAATTATTCCTTATATAATCAAGTACTATGCAGTCTCCTAAAATTAGTACAGACTTGGTTTGTTTAAAATGAAACAGATATGGTTGAGATTCAAACTAAAGTAAAATAGAAATCCTAAAGAATATATGTTTTGTTTTAAAACCAACAGTCAACTAGGTAATAGAGGTCAATAAATATCTAAAATATTTCATATAAATAAATTCCAGGCAGTGAATATTTTATTTGAAAAATAGAATTTTATTAACATTGATAAGAGCTTATACAAAAGGAATCATACAAATATGAAAAAACAAAACAAAATATATTTTAAGTACAATACATGAGCACACACACAGCATTGGATCTTTTATCAAAAGTTTCCTTAATTGTAATTGAACCTATTGCTCTGCACTCACAACACAATGAGAAATATTCTCCAAAACATGTGGAAATACAACACAAATTCGTAGATCTGATTCGCACCCCATATACACTCCACTGGAGTAAACTGTAGTTAAATATATAGACATCACACAAACCATGCACAAACCACTATATATAGAAAACAAAAGTAAAAAGAAGAAATAAAAATGAAAAATAAGTGATACATGGGGAATGTCATATTAAGAATAAAAAAGTTTTTCGTTTCACAGTCGACACAAAAAACAAAATTGGTTTTGCCAAACAATATGACGGCAAAACTTAAGTCTTGGAAATGAATATCTCCTACTTTCTTGAGGGACAGGAACATCACTATTCCCTCAGGTTTTATCAGTCCTCCAGGGTTCTACCAGGGCCTCCAGACAGGCTTGCTGGGCTGTTGTGGAGCACCATGGCTGTGTTTGGAGCTGTGCACGGATGAACCATGGCTGAGCTCTGTTCTGGATCTTTCATGGATCTGTTGGACTTCCTGGGTAGATTGTCTTCCGTTGGAGTGGACGTTAAGGAAATGCAGTGACTCCCTCCAGCACTGAGAGTAACCTTGATTATAGTCTCTCTGAGACAGTACTTCTGGACACCGCTGCTGCTGTTTCAGAAAGCTAACGGTCATCTCCAGGATGTCAGCTTTCTCTAGCTTGGTGTTTGGGTCTTGTCTGCGGAGCTCATTCTCCAACAGTTTCTTCAGCTGATCGATGCAGTTGTTGATGCGGTCTCTGCGCATTTTTTCAACCATAGGCTTTCTCAGCTGTAAGTAGAAAAAAGAACATTTGTTTAGAACAAAATTTAAATAAATGATACAAAAAAAAAGATTTTATGTATAAAATTTAAAACAACTAAAGAGAAAATAATACCTTAAATTTATCCTTATCGGTAAATCTCTGGTGATCAAAGGTGGAAAGTAAAACTGAGCGTGGAGCCATGCTTGTCTCTGTCTCTTTCTGGGCTGCAAAGTGAGTTTTGGAACTGTGTGAGGGTCAGTGTCCTGTATTTATAGCTGGCCATTTCCATTACAAAGCCATGTGGCTTGTGCTGGATTGCTTTTTCCCACACTCCAAAGAGCAGAGGGCTGGCTCATCACAACAATAGGAGACATTCACTTTATGGTTAGCTGGCTGCTTGTCTTTGGCCGGGTGAAAGTTTCCCAAGGTATCAGAGGCGTGCCACTGTTATTATCTGAGAACTTTCTCATAAGCTCTGGGAAAGTTTCGGGGATAGCAGACAGCTTCGCAAGAAGATCTGATTATTTTAACGTCTTTTATGTCCCTGCATAGCCTACACAATCACTTACATGAATTTAATGTAAAAGTATTAGAGATTAAAATAGGTGACATGATGGCTTAGTTGTTAGCACTTGCGCCTCCAGGGTCGAGGGTTCGATTCCTGCTTTGGGTCTGTGTGAATGGAGTTTGCATGTTCTCCCTGTGCTTTGTGGGTTTCCTCCAGGTGCTCCGGTCCTCCAAAAAATGCAGACATTCTAAAATTGCCTGTAGTGTATGAATGAGCATGTTTATGTGTGTGAGCCCTGCGATAGATTGGAACCCCATCCAGTGTGTACCCCACATTGTACCCCTGCGGCCCTGTATACAGGTTAAAGCGGTATAGACAATGAGTGAGTGAGATCTAATGATTAAATCTAGCCCCTCCCCTATAACTTGATGGTTTAATTTCTTGTCTGATTGTGTGTATAATGCCCATGGGCTAGTGGTTCATATTTCCAAAACTATAAAACATAAAAACAACATTATGTATAAAATGACCACGTTTTAGAGAGAGAGAGAGAGAGAGAGAGGTAATTTCCCTTTCATGTCCTAAGGCTACAGCATTTCTAACACTTATCTTAGAGCAGCGTGACTAACACGTGGGTGTGATGATGGCACGTGGTCGAAGTGTGGGCATTAAAGAGTCTCGAGCACAACTGCAAACACACGTTGTCTTTATCTCTACAATGATCTGGTTTATTGTATTTATAATACTTTTATAATTATAATTTATAATTTATTTTATATTACAAACACGTTCACTTCATGTTCCAAATAAAAACACTAAACAGGGTATTTAACATGTTTGTTTGTTTTTCCATACACCATATGTAGTGTTAGCCATTTGGGATGGAGTCTCGAGTCGAACGCGCGTGCCTGCTTCCGGAACTCACACTCAGGCGGGAAACGCGTTCACTTCACAAAGCTGCGCGCGGCACGCGAGCGCGTGAGGAGGGAACGCGTTCACGCCTGCGTGGGAAATAAATGATGCGATGAGGGCTTGATGAAGGAGCAGTGACAGATAAGTGTTAAAACTGGCACACGTGAGCTGTGCTGCTGTTCGGCAGAGCGACGTGTGCTTGCGCCTCACACACGCCCCTCCATCAGCTTCAGACACGCTGTCTCCTTACTCACAGGGTGCAGTGGCATGGCTTTTGTTTCAAGTAGAAGACAAACGCCAGGCCGAGTGTGGGAAAATGCCAATGCTGTCTAAGCTTTGTAATCGTGAGAATCAGTCTAGTTGTGATCACCACTGTTCCTGTCGATCAACACACATTCACAACAAAATCTCAGCACATATTCTAGTTCATACACTAATAAGAATCAGAGGTGTTTAAAAGAAAAAAAAATTAATTGTTTCATTAACTGATTAATATGGACTGCATATGTATGTGTTGAATTTAGTAAAATAATGTCAAGTAAGGGAACTGTGTAATAAATTTGACATTTTACGTTTATACAAACATTTATTAACATCAGGAATTTACTATTCTACAGGATATACAACCTTTAAAAACCTTCACGGTTGTTCTTTTGCCCCCCAATGTTAGTCCATAGTGGACAACTTGAGGCTTTTTATAATGCACAGACAACAGGTGGGTCAGTCCAAGGCCAAAGAGTTTTTCTCCTTGGTTCCCACCATCGTATGTGCAAGCATAGACCAAATAACCCCGGGAGCACATTAGTACATTGAGGGGTCCGTCATAAATTATAATTGATTCACTGTTTGGCTACAAACACAATCACTGGCCAGATGAATGCTTCAATCACTATTTGAAACATTAACAAAAGAGATTTAGTTTGTAATTTTTTAATTTATTCTCACCATGTGTGTTCAATCAACATAGGACGATTTATATTAAACATCAAATGTGTTTTAAACATTATTTATAGCTCATAATATTGCTCATAGTATTGTACTACAATGTACAGTGATATATAGCACTTTCTAACTATATACTGTATATATAGCACTGTTCACTTTGGTACAATACTTGTTGATTTTGCCATACTTAAACCATATTTTCATTTTTCATTTATTTAATCAAATCACCTTTCAATTTATCCTCACTATTCTAACTATGAGCTTAATTAAAATCTTTAAAATAAAAAAAATTTCAAAAGAACTATATCCAATTGTCCACCTACTGCATGAGAATCTTACAAATCTCACACAACTGGGAAACATTTTTCATGTCCCCCAATAAATCTATATGTCCACTATATACAGCGAGGTCTCAAAAGGTTAAAATACACCTACATTTCATATATACGTTTGTGCATCCTGAATGCGTAACCATAAAATGCAATTGAATAGCGGCAACGATGTAGTGAGATTTCCCTGAAGTCTGTGTGAGAGGCCTATCTTGCCTTTCCCACAGTCTACCCCCAATAAGGAGACAAAAGAAGTGTGTCTTGTTACACATCACATTAGCCACGGTGTTTGATCTCCCTTTGTTTAACGGCGAGGTTTACGCAGCAAGGCCATCTGGACCCACAGAGCTGATATGTTCCCAAGCCTTTCCCAAGATTTCTGACATTCTTTAATGACACATGCAGCGCATCAAAAACCTGGACAAAGTGCAATGCCTCTACATAAAAACAAGAAAGAATGCCAACAAAAAATTAGAATTAAAGGCAATTCTTGTAGCATTTATCTAAATGGTACACAGCATAATGCTATTTATTATTATATATTATCCAATCTATTTATTTAGACTGACATTTGAATTCCATTTATATATATATATAAAATATATATATAAATTATATATATATATAAGCTTAAATCTAACCATATAGTCAACATTAAAATGCAACTTTGTAGTTTTTGAATTTAGTAAAGAGGATCTAATGATTCACATTTTGCTCTTATTTCTAGATTTATTTTTTATTTTTTTTACCTTTAAATCATGAGTATAATTCTTGTCTTTGTGATTATCTTGATGCAATTAATGCATTAATTATAATTAATGCAAGCGTAGCAAGGCTTTCCCATATTTCTTACGCATATGAGCAAAGGATATGTGCTTCCTCATTCATCTAAATAAAAATGTAAAGAATGTTGCATTGTCATTTAATTACTTTGTTGAAAATGTATAATTTAACATTTATCTGTATCTTGACATCAGAGAAAACAAATATCAAAAGGCCAAACAACCCGAGAGACCCACAGCCGAACATGGTACATAGATTTGATTTTAAAGGAATATATCTCGAACCTGCAAAGAAATCATTATGATTTACATACAGGCAAGAATTTATTCTATTTATGCATAATGATGTCACAGATCTACAAAGCTTTCATGGTATGACGGTGCAGAGTGTGGGAAATTTGTGTAGACTTGTATTCAAATGCGAAAGCGCATGGTGGAATGTTTGCACATACTCATCTTATTAGGGTTGAGAGAGTGCTGGAATTTTCACTTTCTCACACACTCTACTACACAAACTCAGCTGTCCACCTGCTGCAGGGAGATAGACTCATTATTTCCAGAGTAGTGCACACTTCATTGAGCATGTGGCTAGTCATTGGCTGCAGACTGTGAGAAACCCCAGCAAACCCAGGACTCACACATTCATATGGAGATTAGAGAGTATAAATAGAGGAGGGAGTGAGAGAGAGAGCTCAGAACAACTCAGATCTTCTCTTCACAGAGAGCTAACAGAAGAAACACAGCCATGGCTCCTACAATCACTGCATCAACAATCAACTCCAACCACCTTCTTCCACTTACTAATAAGGTAAATATACTAAACATTCATATTCCATAATTATTTTCTTATATTTTATTAACAGTTGTGTATTTATTTAGTTGAACGGTGTTTTAACAAATCTTTCTGCTCTGTCTGTAGCTGAGAAAGCCGATAGTGGAGAAGATGCGTAGGGAACGCATCAACAGCAGCATCGAGAAGCTCAAGTCTCTGCTGGGTGGAGAATTCCTAAAGCAACAGCCTGATTCCAGACAGGAGAAAGCCGACATCCTGGAGATGACAGTTTATTTCCTCAGACAGCAGCAACAGCAGTCACATAAGAAGTCGAGCTGCTCCACTGCAACTGGTGAAGGCTACAGCAGGTGTGTGCAGGAGGCCATCAACTTCCTGTCTCAGTGTCAAGTCCACGCTCAGTCCCAGAGAAGACTGCTGAGCCACTTCCTCACCATGCAGCCTTCCATGGAGAAGAGCAGAAGTGTTGTTCCTCAGCTCAGCTCTCCAGCCTGCCAGATCAGCAGCAAAGAGGAGACTCCAAGCTGCAGTCGCATCTGGAGACCCTGGTAGAGCTGCATGGACACTTTTACCATCCGGAAAACTAACTTACTAATGTCATATTGGCATTTAATTTGTTTTCCTGAAGTGTGATGCCATATTTTCGTCTAACTTTGCATAGACAGAATGTGTTAAGTTGCTTTCAGTGTGGGAAGGCATGTATGGATGTTTCTATCATTATGTATTTTGGAAACCAAACAGGATCAGTGCATCATTATTACATTTGTATGCTTAAAAAAGCCCATATTGGGTATTAATATTACTGCATGTGCAGAATGTTTGAAGCCTGATATCATTTGATTAATGTGTTTTGCTTCTTAATGTTCTTACTGTGTAAGAAACTATTTTACTAAGATTTTTGTTTTAGGAATTTTACTTGAGCAAATGATTGTTCTTCTCTAATATTGGGCCATTTTAGAGTAAAATATATGTGTATCATATACACCCCTGGCAAGATTTCTTCTTGCCTGGAAATGCATGTTTTTTGACATGTGCTTCATTCCTTTAGTTATGTTAGCTATGTGCAATGTTTATGAAGTCAATTGTAAAATTATTGTTGTCCAATCTGGAAATAACTTGAATTTGCCTTCAGTGAAGGGCATGAATGTTGTCTTATTTCTAATGCAATATCAGACACAAAATCAAAGAGGCCGTATGTTCTCAAAATAAATCTAATGAAACAATCAAAATGCTGCTTCTGAATAATTTATATTTTAAATTCCTTTTGATAGTAGCTTTTGTTTTGACCAACAAGCACAGATCACAATAACAATTATTAACTCCAAATTGATTCACTTAGGGAAGGTGAAGGCTAACACATGCTTCCTTGATCAAGCATTCATTCCTGCCATTGCACCTCAAGCTGTTCCACAATGCAGATAATGTCTGCATGCTCTTACACTTTTGGAAACAATTTGATAATGTCTGTGAGTGATAGGATAGTCAGGGTAGTCCCACTCTGACTGCAGGGCCAGGTCTGCTCTCTTAGATTTCCAGCCACAGATATTCTTGGGATTTGAACTTGCATTCATTTTATGGTTATGGCTAAAGCATTTGATCTATTATTAAGACCATTAACATGTCAGTATAGTTGAATAATACCTATGTGAAATTGGCTATCCACAGGGTTTTTATTAGTTATAATAGAATAACAGTGGGTGCTTTAAATACTGTACAAAAGTCTTCAGGCATACCACAGAGACCATAAAGACCAGCGTATACAGAGGATATGAAGTCTCTGGGATGTTTTAAAATACCTAGATCAGGAATATAATACACAATATACAGGTTAACATATAGTTCGGAAAAATGAAAAAAAAAAAATTCTGCGAAATAATATCGTTATTTAACCATTTTAATTTTTGAAAATCAAAAGCAAACTCTCCATATAGCGTGACTTATGAACAATGAACAAAATGTTAATATCTGCAACTATAAATGGAACATTAAAAAACAACAAATAAGTAAATCCTTTCTATTTTTCTGCTTCTTTATCATGTGGTTTGGCTGCCAGCCTCAGTATCAACAAACTGTCTCAGGTAGTGTCATTTCATGTACATCCTAGAAATTTTAATTTCAGTGTTCCAAGACTCATCATCACCTAATGATTGTATGATTCTTTCCTGTCAAGTGAACCTGCTGCCACATAGACAGGCTCTAAAGCCTAAAGCTAAAGGAAGTAATAGGATAAAAGTACGAGCCTCTTTAATAATCTTACAGTATCTCTGGGGCAGTACTTTGTCATTGGACAAATCCTGTTGATGAATTCAGTCTCTGGGCATGACAGCATTATATGAATGAACAGGCACAGAGTTGCAACACTTATCATGTTAGCTGGTGTTTAGATTAATCATCTTTGAAAATTTTTAAAGTATTTTAAGTAATATTTCTATATACCCTGTCTCAGGCAACAATATTTAAAAAACTGAAACGAAATCTTGAAATGAAATCCTGAAGTTTTATTTATAGGGATCATCTGATAGGATGTTATCACAATAACACGGTATCTATATGTTTTTTTATTGTGATTCTATAAGTATTTTCTTACAATTGTAAACAATTTTAGCAAATAATTTGCTCCTACCACAAGGGATGCTGGGGGTGTGAATAGTTTTGAGCTTGCCACCTGTAGGATTTTAGAGTAACAGCAACCTCAAAGTCAATGTGGTGATACGTGTCTTGCCACACAAAACAATCACAATGCATAAGTGAAATTTACAAAAATATTGTAAAACAGGATTTCATATTTCCCTAGGCATAGAGGTAATACCCAACATTTTATAATGTACCCAACATTAAAAATAAATAAATAAATAAAATAAATAAAAACATGAAACCTTTATGTGAAAAGAGTTACCATGTGTAATCCTTTACACACGATTTCTCACACTGAAAACAACCTGTCATATTGTCCATGCAAAATTGGACAAACAATATTTTTGACACACTTAGGAAATGTTAGGTAATGCCAGTGTAACATTTGTTAGTTGGTTATCTATGGAATAAAATCATTGTCAAAAATAATCGTGCGTAAAAAAAAAAATAATAAAAAAAAAGATTTGTGTGTAATTCTGCGTTTTGTCCAAGTTGGATTCCAAAATCTACGGCCACGACAGCTTACAGATACAATATTTAGTGTGTTTGTTAAAGTACAACTCTGAAATATACGACTCTGACCGTTTACAGACACAAAACTTGTTTTTACAACTCCTCTGTTACACGGACGAATTGAGAAATTACGCCCATGAATGTAGTGTGTTAAACTGCTGTCAAAAATACGTCATCAAGGCCACATGCACAGGCGTTACTATCCGAAGGAGGAGGAGTTGATACGGCGCATGCGCCCTGCCACCGTTTTAAACTCCTAAAATCTTACCTGCTATAGTTAAAACATCTCTGTAATTTTACTTCTCTTAAACATGTACGAATCTGTGAAAAAAAGAAAACTTACCTGAGACGATGAGAGAGCGCTCGGCTGCTGATATGCCATTCTGGCGCCGGTGGTTTAAAACGGTGGCCGAATCGATCCTTCTTCCCTCAGATATTAATGCCTGTGCATGTGGCCTTGATGACGTATTTTTGACAGCGGCCTAACACACTACATTCGTAGGCGTAATTTCGCAATTCGTCCGTGTAACAGAGGAGTTGTAAAAACGAGTTTTGTGTCTGTAAGCGGTCAGAGTCGCATATTTCAGAGTTATGGCTGTAGATTTTGGAATCCAACTCGGACAAAACACAGAATTACACACAATTTTTTTTTTTTTTTTTTTTACGCACGATTATTTTTGACAATGATTTTATTCCATAGTTATCTGATGAAAATTCAATTTCAGAGGCGTATAAACCCAATATGGGATTTCTTTATACATTAAGATTTTATAACAATGCAGTAAATCTTTGGTTTACAAAATACATCATGAAGCTAGGCAGCTACACATCCTTTCCCACACTAAAAGCAACTTATCACATTCTGTCCATGAAAGTTGGACACAAATGTGGCATTACACTTGCACGACCAATTTATTGCCAATATAGCATTAGTAAGTTGGTTTCCTGAGATACACCTGCTGTAGCCTTCACCAGCAGCAGTGGAACAGCTCGACTTCTTATGGGACTGATGCTGCTGTTGTCTCAGGAAATAAACTGTCATCTTCAGGATGTTGGCTTTCTCCTGTCTGGATTCAGGCTGTTGCTTTAGCAACCCAGCAGAGATTTGGGCTTTTTAATGCTTCTGGCGATGCGTTATTGGCTCTCTCATTCTCATTTCACAAGAGAATTTGCTTAAACACCATTCAACTAAATAAATAAATATATATTAATAAAACAGTATGTCCAATTGTATGGAATATTAATGCTTAATACATTTTCCATATTAGACAGTGGAAGCTGGTGGTTGGAGTTGATGGTTGATGCAGTGATTGTAGGAGTCATAGTTCCATGTGTTTCTCCTGTTAGCTCCTAAAGACCACCACATGCTCAGTGAAGTGTGCACTACTCTAGCATTCATCTCTGGGTAGCAGGTGGACGAGAGAGTGAGGGCTTTGGGAAAGTTGAGACCTTGACATTATGGATTTAAGTAATACATGGCACGTGTCAATTGTGTATAAGGACTAACACATGCCATCCTTTGTTGCTATATATGAAAAAACATCCATTCTACAGGAACGTGGTATTTATTCCTTCCATTTGATTTATTCCTTGCTTATGTGATTTTAGAATCAAGTCAATATTAATTAAATAATCTCTAAGTTTATAAAAGTATTCAATCAATCTGAATGCATTGTAAAACAAATTTAGGGGGGGAAAATCAGCATTCATTTTTTACAATTGCATGACTCAGACAGTAGATAAAATTAACGACATACAACAAATTATAACTATCACACCACACAAGTGTAGAATATTTTCATATAACTCATAACAAACTGTACTAATTTTTATATAACAATATGTGTTATTCCTCAGATATAAATGTTCTTTTAAATGACAATACTTATCTTAATTACAGATAATGTTTCTGTATATATTTATGCACATTTGCACTCACCCTGGACATTTCTATTTCTATTTCATTTTGCACACTTTTGCACATTGCACATTTATGGTCATTACATCTTCACATTCATTCATATTTGCACACTTCTCTGATATTTCTATTTAAATTCTCTCAATTTCTACAACAGTTTCCATCTTTAAAATCCATTGTCTATATGGCTAAGTTTTTTTAAATATTTTTTTTATATTTGATATTTTTCTATTCTATTTTTTTCCTACAGTTATTTTTTCCTATATTTTATTCTATTCCATTATTTATTTCTTATTGTTAATCTTGATTTTAAGGTCACGAGCGGTCGTATAAGCATTTCACTGCATACCGTACTGTGTATGACTGTGTATGTGACAAATAATATTTGAATTTGAATTTATATGCAATTGTGTATGAAAAACAAATTGTGGAATATATGAACTAGATGATTATTGTCTATAGCATATACTCTGAAAATCCATAAAAGACTTTGAAAGTGTGGATTTAAACTGCATGTGCAATGACTGATTAGGTGATGCTAACAGCAGGTTTCAAGCAAGTAAAATGTATACATCTGGACAAGCTGCCTGATCACAAAGGCCTTTATTGAGGTCTTTTAAAATCAGGTCCAATTACTGAGGCACACTCCTATTCAGCTCTGAAGCTGTGAATGGGAAGAGTGTGGGAAAGCTCTGGAGAGAGCAGTCTCAGTCTTGTATTGTTCACTTAGACTTGCCTTCAATTGTAGGCCCCATTAATGCCCTTATTGCAGTTCATGTTAAACTCCACTTTGACATATAATTTTTGACATATAGTTTTTTTTTTTTTAGAAATGTATAATTTGTATTAATCTCTTCACAGTTTCTTTATTGTCCCATCAAACAGTTCCTCACATAAAATCTGACACGTGCGCTCAATTACAGGATCAACCATTAGCACACACATGTGCTGTGTATCTTAGAGTGACCATGAGTAAACATCACATTATCCAGTTTCTCACACACCCAGCTGTGCATCTGTTGCACAAAAGTGCACTCATTATTTCCTGAGTAATACACACACTTGTGGCCAGTCCTCATGGAGAACTAACATCCTAGAGATGACAGGTTATATCCTGAGACGTTAGCACCAGCAGCAATAGTCTCACGTGACGTCAAGCAGCTCCACTGCAGCTGATGAGGGATGCAGCAGGTGTGTTCAGGCCATCAACTTCCTGTTTCCGTCTCAAGTCCATGCTCAATCCCAGAGAAGACTTTTCTATAAGAAAATCAGCTCACATAAGCCAACATTGGCAACCATTTTATATATTAGTGAAAAGTTTGGCTAATTTTTACATTTTTACCTCCTATTGTTGGAATATGTCTGAGATTTATTGTACTTTAGGCAAAATTAGGCTTATCTATAATCTTAACATTTGACTGTGAAATGTCTCTGATATTCCCTGACACAATGTGTCTAACCCCTATGAAGTGAAATATACAAATTCAAATTCAAATTTTATTTGTCACATACACAGTCATACGCAGTACGATATGCAGTGAAATGCTTAGGCAACTGCCCTGACCTTAGAACAAGAAATAAGCAAAAAACAAAAAAGTTACTTATCTAAGAGGGAATAAGAAAGAATATCTATATAGGAAATAAATATTAAAACAAAAGTAAATTTGAGAAATATATATATAAGTAAAATGTGACTAGGAATGAATAAAATAAAATATAAAATGTCTGTATGATACAAATATACACTAAAGGAAGATATAAGGAAATTATAAGAAAATGAGAAAAAACTAAATGTACAAATAGAAAATATTGGAATGGAGTGAACATAAGGAACGGAATGTCCAGGGGTGTGCAAATATGCAGTAAAGTGACATGTTAAAGTGGCTTGTGTGCATATTTAAAGTGTCTTATGTGCATAATGTCCATGAGTGAGCAGGTGTGCAGTGAGGACTAGTGAACGAATGACCTGAATGTCCTGAATGTCCAGAGTGAGTGCAGAAGCATGTGTAGATGTGCAAAATGGATCAGTATGTGGTGTACTGATTAAGAGACCGTATCGCCTGCGGGAAGAAGCTCCACCTCAGTCTCTCTGTGTTGGCCTTCAGGGAGCGGAATCGCTTTCCTGACCTCAACAGAGAGAACAGTCCATTGCTGGGGAGCCTGAGGTCCTTCATGATCTTCCTGGCCTTGGTCCAACACCGCTATATATATATATATATATATATATATATATATATATATATATATATATATATATATATATATATATATATATATATATATACATACACACGTATATGAAAGAAAAACTCACAATGGTCACAGAAATAACTTTAATTTGACAAAATTAATAATAAATAAGAATTCTATGAATGTTAACCAATGAAAGTCAGACATTGCTTTTCAACCATGCTTCAACGGAATTATAAAAAAAAAAAAAAAAGAACTCATGGAACAGGCCTGGACAAAAAGGATGGTACCCCTAACTTAATAGTTTGTTGCACAACCTTTTGAGGCAATCACTGCAATCAAACGATTCCTGTAACTGTCAATGAGACTTCTGCACCTCTCTGCAGGTATTTTGGCCCACTCCTCATGAGCAAGCTGCTCCAGTTGTTTCCGGTTTGAAGGGTGCCTTTTCCAGACAGCATGTTTCAGCTCCTTCCAAAGATGCTCAATAGGATTGAGGTCAGGGCTCATAGAAGGCCACTTTAGAATAGTCCAATGTTTTCCTCTTAGCCATTCTTGGGTGTTTTTAGCTGTGTGTTTTGGGTCATTGTCCTGTTTCAAGACCCATAACCTGCGACTGAGACCCAGCTTTCTGACACTGGCCAGCACATTTCTCTCTAGAATCCCTTGATAGTCTTGAGATTTCATTTTACCCTGCACAGATTCAAGACACCCTGTGCCAGATGCAGCAAAGCAGCCCCAGAACATAACAGAGCCTCCTCCATGTTTCACAGTAGGGACAGTGTTCTTTTCTTCATATGCTTCAAGTATAATTAGCAAAATTTGCCTTGGCAAAAAGTTCCATTTTTGTCTCATCTGTCCATAGGACATTCTCCCAGAAGCTTTGTGGATTGTCAACATGTAGTTTGGCATATTCCAGTCTGGCTTTTTTAGGATTTGTTTTCAACAATGGTGTCCTCCTTGGTCGTCTCCCATGTAGTCCACTTTGGCTCAAACAACGACGGATGGTGCGATCCGACACTGATGTTCCTTGAGCATGAAGTTCACCTTGGATCTCTTTAGAAGCCTTTCTGGGCTCTTTTGTTACCATTCGGATTATCCGTCTCTTTGATTTGTCATTAATTTTCCTCCTGCGGCCACGTCCAGGGAGGTTGGCTACAGTCCCATGCATCTTAGATTTCTGAATAATATGTGCAACTGTAGTCACAGGAACATCTCGCTGCTTGGAAATGGTCTTATAGCCTTTACCTTTAACATGCTTGTCTATAATTTTCTTTCGAATCTCCTGAGACAACTCTTTCCTTCGCTTCCTCTGGTCCATGTTGAGTGTGGTACATACCATGTCACCAAACAACACAGTCACTACCTGGAGCCCTATATATAGGCCCACTGACTGATTACAAGATTGTAGACACCTGTGATGCTAATTAATGGACAAACCTTGAATTAACATGTCCCTTTGGTCACATTATTTTCAGTATTTTCTAGGAGTACCATCATTTTTGTTCAGGCCTGTTCCCTGAGTTAATTTTTTTAAATAATTCTGTTGAAGCATGGTTGAAAAGCAATGTCTGACTTTCATTGGTTAACATTCATAGAATTTTTTTTAAATATTACTTTTGTCAGATTATAGTTATTTATGTGACCATTGTGAGTTTTTCTTTCATTGACCGAAGGGTACCAACAATTTTGTCCACATAGTATAACGTTATACTGTAATGAAACGTATGTTCGAGTTCCGTGTTGTTAATACTCTGGAGCACATAAACAGCAGTGCTGCTTGGAATTCCTTCTGCCTGAAAATATTATGAGTATGCCTCAGCAAAGATGATCAATCATAAGTTGTAAGGACCAAAAATTCTTGTTTTAAAAATAAATGGCATCAACAAAACCAATATTAAATATTTTATTTCATCCTTGATTAAAGACACCATATCTTCACAGAAGCAGTTCAGAATGAATTTCCAGGAAGCTCTCAAACACTAATTAGATAAACAATATTAAATAATTTAATATTTAAGTATTGATCCCGGCGGCACAGTGGTGTAGTGGTTAGCCCTGTCGCCTTGCACCTCCAGGGTCCGGGTTCGTTTCCCGGCCAGGGTCGATTCCTGTCTCTGTGCATGGAGTTTGCATGTTCTCCCTGTTCTTGGTGTGTTTCCTCCTGGTATCCCGGTTTCCTCCCACAGTACAAAGACATGTAGGTTAAGTTAACTGGCATTCCCAAATTGGCTGTAGCGTGTGTGTGCCTTGTGTCCTAAGCTCCAGACCCCCCACCCCCCCCACCCCCCCGTGACCCTGAATACAGGATTAAGCGGTATATAAGATGAGTGAGTGAGTGAGTATTGATCCCTTAAAGCTCCAGGTTCCCTGGTTCAATCCTGGGCTCTATGTGGAGTTTCTGTGCACACGTGTGTGTGTGTAGTTCATTTTTTGATTATTTTTGACTGGTGCATGCTGTGCACCATGTATACGTATGCCAGTCTATCTGTACATAAAGTACATAAAAACATGTCTGAACTTAGCAAACTGTAATGTTACTGAACTTAGCAGTTATCTGTATTTATTGTATGCACATTATTTTTAGTGGACCAGTGGCAGTTTGTAATAGTTGGCATAAGACTTCCACTCACATTTTATTGGTCATTTTTAGATTAATACTTTTTTGATTAATTATTTAGAATAAATTTTAGATTTACATTAATTCTGTTTTAATTAGAACCTTGAACATATTTTAGTAAAGTTTATTTAATATACATACATAAAGTTTATGTACACTACAAGCCCATACTAATAAAAGATATTTCATGGACTTTCATTCTGTTTGAGTCTCATTAGCCTTCCCATGTTAGTCATAAAAGCAAGCTATGCTGCTAATTAGCCAGACACTGTTAACCTGACAGCTTTATGGGGGCTATCAAATTACTTCAAGAATCGTGTGAAAAATGTTGCAATGTTGCCTCAAATCTCAAATCTAAATTATCTCACACCTCCCTTTTCTCCCCAAATTGATCTTGCCAAAACCCACCAAGAAGCCAAATCTCTCCTACATGGCTCTACCATTTGAGAAGTGTTAAGGTAAGCGTGTGCTTTCTCTGAGGCATCTGAACTGCTGTTATCATGTTGCAGTGTAACACACCACCAATACTTTATTCAGCAGATAGATTTAAGCTCATGACAGGGAATAGGAAGAATGATATTGTGCTCAGTCTGAGAGCATGGCCAATTTTGCTCTCTTGACTTCCAGCTACAGATGGTTAGGGTGCATGCTCTTTAGACATAAATTATGCCATATTTATTTGTAATCAATCAAAAAAATACATTTGGTATTCGTTCAGTAATTCATTGAGACTATATTGATTATGATATATTGATTTATTTTCATGACACTTTTGTCAATAGTAATGTATTCCAGCATACTGAGCCATAACATTGATCACCTTCACTGAAGGAAAACGTACATAATATATATAAATATATATATATATATATATATTTAGGATCTAGATAATTAGTTTGCTATAAGTAAAAATAAGCTTTCAGTGAATGAAAGTATTGCAAATGCAGTTAAAATTTATGCTCAATATAAGCTTATCTTTTACATTCAAACTCATTTTTAAAAATAAAATGCATCAGTTCTTCTTGCATAGTTAGAATGTGGCGGCATAATGAAAAACCATCCATGTTCCTTTACAAAAGGAAAGCAACTTGTCATATTTTGCCCATGAAAAGTTGGACAACAATATTCTGTCACATTTAGGAAACTGTAATTAATGCCAATATGACATTAGTAAGTTGGTTTCCTGAGGGTAAAAGTGTCCACATGACTCTACCAGGGTCTCCAGATGCTATTGAAGCTTGGAGTCTCCTCTTTGCTGCTGATCTGGCAGGCTGGAGAGCTGAGCTGAGGAACAACACTTCTGCTCTTCTCCATGGAAGGCTGCATGGTGAGGAAGTGGCTCAGCAGTCTTCTCTGGGACTGAGCGTGGACTTGACACTGAGACAGGAAGTTGATGGCCTCCTGCACACACCTGCTGTAGCCTTCATCAGTTGCAGTGGAGCAGCTCGACTTCTTGTGTGACTGCTGTTGCTGCTGTCTGAGGAAATAAACTGTCATCTCCAGGATGTCGGCTTTCTCCTGTCTGGAATCAGGCTGTTGCTTTAGGACTTCTACACCCAGGAGAGACTTGAGCTTCTCGATGCTGCTGTTGATGCGTTCCCTACGCATCTTCTCTACAATCAGCTTTCTCAGCTACAGACAGAACAGAAAGATTTGTTAAAACACCGTTCAACTAAATAAATTAAAAGTTATTCAAATGGAAGACTTACAGTATTTGCATGGACTCTTAATGTTTAGTATATTTACCTTATTAGTAAGAGGAAGAAGGTGGTTGGAGTTGTTGGTTGATGCAGTGATTGTAGGAGCCATGGCTGTGTTTCTCCTGTTAGCTCTCTGTGAAGAGAAGATCTGAGTTGTTCTGAGCTCTCTCTCTCACTCCCTCCTCTATTTATACTCTCTAATCTCCATATGACTGTGTGAGTCCTGGGTTTACTGGAGTTTCTCACAGTCTGCAGCCAATGGGCGAGCTCGAATTGGACTAAAGACCAGAGGGCCAGCCACATGCTCAGTAAAGTGTCTATTACTCAGGAAACAATGAGTCCATCTCTGGGCAGCAGGTGGACATCTGGGTGTGTATAGTAGAGTGTGTGAGAAAGTTGAAATCCCGATGTTAACGCGAATGTCCAGAAAAGATTTTATAAATGAAATTAGAATCCAAAGTTAAATAGTCAGGGAGTCACTGTTTGATGTTGCTTTTTAATGACACTTAAAGAGGCTAAAGAGGCAAAAAACTAAGAGAAAAAACTAAAGAGGCCATTTTGCCATAAAAGATCCCAGTTCTTACTGAAAAATGTTTATATAATAATCATCATGGCAAACAGAACTGCAAGATTCCAACAGGACACAGATCTATTGCATGTGCATTCAAATAAAGTCAGCACCAGGTGAATAATTCAAGACTGGCAATGCACTATCCAGAGCTTTCCCACACTCTCTCCATTCACAACACCAGAGCTGAATAGACGTGTGCCTTATTAAATAGACCACATGTCCAAAGGACTCATTAAAGACCCTCAGGATCAGACATATTGTATAAATGTGTACTTTTCACTTGCTTGTAAATAGACAGCTTTCTTTAGCAAAGAGAAAAGATCAACAATAACTGATGAACCAGATCAACAGCTTTGTATGTATTATTATTATAATTTTTCTAATTCATGAAATAAAACTGGTAAATAAAAAGAGAGTGAGATATGCAACAGAAAGTTATTTTAGAGATTATTTAAAATGTTATCCAGTAATAAATAAAAGTGATTATTTATTAATCAACGTGCATGAATGATAAAGTCATATGCAATATTCTATAATTTATTATTATTATTTTTAAAGTTTTTAAAAAGTTACCACTTCAGTAATGTAGTATTTGTGCTAATTTCATAAAATCTACTGAATACAGATGTTTTGCTCAGCATGATGTACAAAACCTTTAACAATTAGTTAAACTGCTCATATTCTATGAAATAAAAAAATGCTTTAGAAATGAATAATAATTATAATAATAATATATAATGTTATATTATAAATGTATGACAAATGTATGATAAATGTGCGACAATTTAAAGCATGATAGTGACACATGCGTCGTCATGGCATGTTCCCATGTATCAGAGCTGCTTTTCGGGTGAGAGTCTCCATTTTCCCATGAGTCTCTCCTGCATCCCATGATAATAATACTAATCTCAGAAAAAATAATAATAATTTCATACATATCAACATCATAGAAGAGTGTAGTCTAATATTTTTATTAATAGTGTAGTCTAATATTTTATTATTATATAAAAGACCAACCAAAGATCATTCTGTCCACATAAAACTTCCAACTGATAACAAAGGTTACTCTAGAAATCAATAAACCTGGTCATAACATGAAGTTGCTGTTGAGTTGTGGGTTGTTAATCGTTTCCTTTCATTTAATTCTAACTTATAACCCATAACATTCCTTAAGGTTACCAGGTAACTGGATATACTGTAAAGTGTTATGTTGATGTATGGAAATGCACAGACCCAGGTTTTGAATGGAAAACCTTGTTTAAACCACATATACCATACGGATATTGCATGTCATAGCCATTCCAAAAACACAATAGGTTTCCTCTGTGGTTTCGGTACTGTAAGCTATAATCATACTTTTCATTTGTGAGCTGATTTTATGTCTCATACTAGAGACCTAGAACATGCAGCTGTGAGGTATTAGTGAAACAGCAGGCTGATTGAATTACACAGTTAGCTGATGATAACAAGCCAAAAGCACACGACGATTTAATGCTCATGTTGTGAATTGTGAGAATGCTCTATAGAGTGAGGCTTTCACATTCACCAGGATGCATCTCAACTACAGTTATAAATAATTGTAAATATATACATAATGCAAATAATATAGATAATACATTTTAATGTCTGACTTTGATTCAGTACTATTGAATAATATTTATTCTACTACTGCTGTAGAATCTATGATGTAAAAATGTAATGAAATGTTTAATTGTTAAAAGTAATTCAGTATCCTGACAATATAACAATCAGCACCTTCCCTGAAAGTTTTTGAGTAACACGTTTACGTTTTTTTTTTGTCCATCAGAAAGAAATCTTTACATCAGTGCATAAACAGAACAGAACTTAAACCTTTGAGCAGGCATGCTACAGTCATGCTAAAAAGTCAATTTTAGCAATATTTTAATTTAAGCTTTTTTATGTAAAACAGAAAAAGAAAAAATAATAGTACCAATAGCTTGTATATCTAAGCTTGTATATAGAAAAAATCATGGGAGCAATACTAAGTACCAATAGCTTGTATATCCACCTTTAGTAGCAATAACGTGAAGTAATCGTTCCCTGTGTGAAGTTTCCTATCTCTTATATTGTTGTGGAGGAATTTTGGTCCCTTCTTATTCTTATATGAAGCATTGCTTCATTTCTTTGAAGATTTTGCGTTATTTGCTTATGTACCGCTCTCTTAAGGTCCTGCCACAGCATTTCAATTCAATTCAATTCAATTTTATTTGTATAGTGCTTTTAACAACTGACATTGTCGCAAAGCAGCTTTACACAATCAAAAGAAGTAAGTTTGTATGAAATGTGAATGTAAGAATCAAAATGATAAGATTGTCCCTGATGAGCAAGCCGAGGGCGACGGTGGCAAGGAAAAACTCCCTGAGATGGTGATAGGAAGAAACCTTGAGAGGAACCAGACTCAACAGGAAACCCATCCTCATCTGGGTGATAACGGATAGCACGGATTGATCAGCATAATACTGTGTAAGACTGGGAGTTCAGTATAACAGGAGATGTGTTTAAATTAAATTAAATGGAGTCCAGTTTGTTCCTGGAGGCTCAGGTATACTTTAGGAAATTCCATTCCTGAACTATCGAACGACTGAAGTCAAACGACTGAAGTCACAGGTCCCCAGAGAACAGCTGTCTGCATCAGATGAGGACAGGACAGTCTTCGTGGAAACCATTCCCAGCAGCCACACGCATCCCAGGCAGACCACACAGGACATCCATGTGACGAGATCTTCAACCAGAAGCAGGACTCCAGGACGAGTTAGACAGGTCCAGAGGGCAGAGGGGTCTGGATCACTGGCAGCTCACAAGCGATATGTATAGCACGACAGGGAGAGGGAAAAGGAAAGAGGGAGACAGAGAGGAGAGGGCAGAAGAAGAGAGAGCAGAAGATAAAGAGAGATGGCAGTTAGGTCTGGTCACAGTCAAACATGTATAAGGTGAATGTATTCAGTGCAAAGTGCAAGCAGGGACTCCGGCAGGACTAACTATAACAGCATAACTAAAAGGGAGAGCCAGAAGGAAACACAAACATGAGGGCTCCCTGAGGTGTAAAGCAACCAATCACCTCACCGTCAACAAACCGGAGTGATCAATGAGAGTGGGGAGGACAGCATCTAAACATACCAGTTCACCAGAATACTCTACGTCCATGAGACCCCAGATCTGCTCCTTTACCTAAGGCTAATCTATTTACAAAAATGCTTGGCTAAATAAATAGGTTTTTAGCCTAGACTTAAACACTGAGACTGTGTCTGAGTCCCGAACATTAATAGGAAGACTATTCCATAACTTTGGGGCTTTGTAAGAAAAAGATCTACTGACAGGCAGCCTGCATCCTTTGATCGAAGTAGGCGTGGCAGATCGTAAGGCACTAGCAGTTCACTCAGATACTGTGGCGCGAGACCATTTAATGCTTTATACGTCAATAGTAGTATCTTAAAATCGATGCGAAAAATGCATTTCAATGGGGTGAAGGTCTGCACTTTGACTTGGCCATTCCTAAACTTTGATTCTTTTTTTTTTTCAGCCATTCTGATGTGGATTTACTGGTGTACTTCAGATCATTGTCCTGTGGCTGCAAAATAAGCCCAAATCATAACCCCTCCACCACCATGCTTGACAGTGGGTATGAGGTGTTACTGCTGAAATGCTGTTTGGTTTCATTTATCCATAGAACATTGTTCCAGAAGTCTTGTGGTTTGATCAGATGCAGTTTTGCATACCTCAGTCGTGCTTTTATATTTTTTCCGACAGAAGAGACTTCCTCCTGCCAACCTTTTCAAACAAACCCTACTTGTACAGTCTTCTAATAAGTGTTGTTATGGACTTTAACACCGCATGGTTTCACCTTGAGGTGAATGTGTTGGGACATCCACTCCTGCGAAGATTTGCAACAATCCTGAATGCTTTTCAGTTATGAATAATCTTTCTTATAATGTCTAGTAATCCTTGTCTTATAATGTTTATAAGATATAATGATTTTGTTGATGTCATAGCAGGTTGCCATTCAGATTCAACAGGATATAGATTCACCGATACAGCAATAATTGCATGAAGTGTGCATACAATTAAGGTCAGTCCTTGGGGAATAATGCAGGACTGAGACTGCACTCCCCAGAGCTTTCCCACACTTTTCCCATTCACAGCTGCAGCACTGAATAGACGTGTGCCTCATTAAATGCAGCAGATGTGCCCTCAGAAAGGCCATCAGGCCCAGACACTTTTAACAGGGTGCATTTTACTTTTACTAATATTTCACATTTTATTCAACCTAAAATGATCTTTATCAGTCAGAAAGGACGGCAATGCTTGATGAACCAACTTACTAGTGCTTTTAGAACAAATCGAATCTTAGTCCATCAAATTAGTACAATTATTGAAAATATAAGTAATCCTCTTTCATATTAAAAAAATACTTTATAAGTGTATATGCATTTGAAATAGATGATGTAAGAATCAAATGGAAAACAGCTATTTCTTCTGATTTTTTACTCAAATAGTTTGTATTTGTACTGCTTGGGCTGCTTGAAGTACATCAATAAATTTGTTCTTATGTAAAAGAGAAATTGTGCAGAATTTCTCATATTCTCTTTCCTATTTATTTAAAAGTGAAATATTTTTGGTTTATCTTCATAAACAAACATTTTACACATATCATATTGCATTTGTTTAGTATCAACTACAGTATGCTGATACGGCATGTGCCTCGGCCATGTAATGTCAAGTGACAGCCATTTTCCCGTCAAGGTCTCCACTTTCCCAAAGACCTTTCCTCTTATACACCCATCCACCTGCTGCCCAGAGATGGACTCATTGTTCCCTGAGTAATAGACACTTCATCGAGCATGTGGCTGGCCCTCTGGTCTTTAGTCCAATTTGAGCTCACCCATTGGCTGCAGACTGTGAGAAACTCCAGTAAACCCAGGACTCACACATTCATATGGAGATTAGAGAGTATAAATAGAGGAGGGAGTGAGAGAGAGAGCTCAGAACAACTCAGATCTTCTCTTCACAGAGAGCTAACAGAAGAAACACAGCCATGGCTCCTACAATCACTGCATCAACAATCAACTCCAACCACCTTCTTCCACTTACTAATAAGGTAAATATACTAAACATTCATATTCCATAATTCTTTTCTTATATTTTATTAACAGTTGTGTATTTATTTAGTTGAACAGTGTTTTAACAAATCTTTCTGTTCTGTAGCTGAGAAAGCTGATTGTAGAGAAGATGCGTAGGGAACGCATCAACAGCAGCATCGAGAAGCTCAAGTCTCTGCTGGGTGGAGAATTCCTAAAGCAACAGCCTGATTCCAGACAGGAGAAAGCCGACATCCTGGAGATGACAGTTTATTTCCTCAGACAGCAGCAACAGCAGTCACACAAGAAGTCGAGCTGCTCCACTGCAACTGATGAAGGCTACAGCAGGTGTGTGCAGGAGGCCATCAACTTCCTGTCTCAGTGTCAAGTCCACGCTCAGTCCCAGAGAAGACTGCTGAGCCACTTCCTCACCATGCAGCCTTCCATGGAGAAGAGCAGAAGTGTTGTTCCTCAGCTCAGCTCTCCAGCCTGCCAGATCAGCAGCAAAGAGGAGACTCCAAGCTGCAGTCGCATCTGGAGACCCTGGTAGAGTCATTATGCCCACGTTTACCCTCAGGAAACCAACTTACTAATGTCATATTGGCATTAATTACAGTTTCCTAAATGTGTTAAAATATTGTTGTCCAACTTTTCATGGACAGTATTTTTTTCATATTGAAAAAGCAAGATTTTTTCTGTTACTGTGCCACATACCGTTTTTACTCAGCAGGAAGAACTGCCGCATCCATCAAACATGCTATTTGTTTGTTTGAATGTATAACAAAAAACTCATATTGAGGGTACATTAACTATATTTACAGTACATTAAGTAACTCACTTTTGAAGTGTCACATTGGCATTAATTATGGTTTCCAGAACGCTTTTCTTTTCTTTCTTTTTTTTTATTTTTTCATTTTTTTAAAGTTTTGCATATGCAAAATTTAAATTTCTTGCATTGCAGGAAAGCATGCCTTGATGTTTCAGAAATTATGACTTTATTTTCCTTGCAAGAGACATCAAGTTTTTCAGCACGTTGCTACAGTACAACCCACATTGGGTGTAAACGTTCTGCATTTGCAGATTGTTTAAAGTTCAAGCAAACTGTTTGATTAATTACGTTTTGATACAAACTCATGCAATTTTTTAAAATATGAAATATCATTTTAAAGTTTTCATTTGCACTTTTGCTGATCAATACTCCTGAACCTTGAATGTAGAATGTCTGTTTCTATTCTTAATTTAGCAAATCCAGCTCCAATGGAGTGATATCGAGGTGATGGTGATGCTTTTGTACAGCATCAACAGGTTTACAGTATGACTTTGTGACTGAGATGAAATTATGGCCTGGGCTTTTGCTTCTTTAATTATTATATAAAAAATGTTCAAACTGTAAATGACTTTGCCTTCAGTGAAGGTTATGCAATGCATTGTGTGAATATGAATCATATAACCAAAAATAATAAAAATAAATAATGATAGTACAATCAATATGGTCTCTGAATGATTCATTTAATAATTTGTGGAAAGGTTAAGCCTAGAACGCTTAAATGCTTTCAGTTTGTTCTTCTGGGGAGAAGTTATAAAGATTTGTATTTAGAAGTATAGTGCGTTTCCATGTTATAGAAGGTTCCAAGTAAAGAAATTTTTCAGGCTTATACTGACCGGCATGGTGGAATAGTGGTAAACGCTGTCGCCTTGCACTTCCAGAGTCCAGGGTTCGATTCCTGCCTCTGTGTACATGGAGTTTTCTTGCTGGCTTTCCGACAGTTCAAATACCTTCAGATTAGGCTAATTGGCGTTCCCAAATTGCCTGTAGTGTGTGTGGGTGTGTGTCCTGCGATGGTGTGGCACCCTGTCCAGTGTGTACCCCTGCCTCGTGCCCTATGTCTCCTGGGATAGGCTCCACGCCCCCGTGACCCTGTTTACAGAATTCAGCAGTATAGACCATGAATGAGAGGCTTATACTGATGCTAAATAGGTCACTGTACAGGTTAAAAAGCAACAGGTCGAAATAAAAAATATAAACCCAAAACAAACCATTATAAGGTTTTAAATATGCTTGTTTAGGTCACTGATTAGTAGCTCATGGTCGCAGATCTGTACCTGACACAGGTAGCTATGGATGCAGAATGACATTGATGTTTCAGATCATTCATATGTGAGAGTGTTTCTGTTATCGTAAACAGAATTTCACTGTTTTTTGTCTACTGTCTGGAACTAGTACTACTCAGCCATGTAAAGGTGGTACTGAAAGGGAGCTACAGTACAACATACTGTATGCAGATTACATTTTGCCATAATGAGCTTTTGAACCATTTTTTCTTCATGCTAACTACTGTAAGACCTGAATTATGGAAATGCATTCAAAATGGTGTAATGAAATAAAATGTTTTAATAAAATTAATATATATATATATATACATGTTTTATAGATCCACTTGTGACTCTCATGTAAGTGGTTGGCATATAAATATACAGTATGCATACACTACATATTTGACGATAGTAATGGAGCTAATGTTAAAATTATTATGAAGGCCTAAATATGTCATTCAATAGCACAACTGCCACTGGTATAATGCCACAATTTCAAGGCAATAGTGTATTTTAGGGGTCTGAGTTCATTGTTGTGTTGTGTGCATATAAGGGAAAAATGCTGAGTCATTAACCTTAGCCCCTTGAGTTTTCACAAACCCAGTTTGGCATATTTAACGACATTCTAGGTGTTGATATTTAAGTGATACGGTGATACAGTGATGATGTAATGTAAAAGCTGGGATAAAAGTAGATATGAGAATAAACTGAATCATTCACTTTGAGTATTTTGATTGTCAAAAATCTGACAATTTATTTTCAGGATTGTTTTTTTTTTTTTTTGGTAAGAATGACTTTGTGTGTTCACAAATATTGGAACACATCACCAAGGCCTTCACTGAAGGCAGTCTCATGGTATTTCCAATTTGGAAAACATTTCACATCTGCAATTAACAAATTGCATTCCATACCCAGCTAAATAAATCATATTTGTAGGAATAATAATAATAATAATAATAATAAAATTATGTCAAAAAACATAAAAATTGCTTAACTGATTATACAGTCAGATTATAAATTCCAGTTGCATAATCCTGGAATAGAACGAGCTGTATTACATATATCGTAGATATTTTGCTCTTACTGTTCATATTAGATATGAATAACAGAGGACACAACCTAAACAAAATGAAAATCACGTTTCATAATTTAAACAGACATTTCTTACACAATAAGAGCTCATATAAACACATCAGCAATTGTTTTCTTTGACAGAAACTAAATATTTTAGACGATGTGCTTCTTGCATAGTTAGAATTTGCATTTTTAAAGATTCACAAATACATAGTGATGGAAACATCTACACATGCTTTCCCTTATGGAAAGCAACTTGACATATTTTGCCCATGAAAAACTGAACAAAATATACCAAAACACTTCAGGAAAACTATCGTAATGCCAATATGACATTAGTAAGTTGGTTTCCTGAGGGTAAAAGTGTCCACATGACTCTACCAGGGTCTCCAGATGCTATTGAAGCTTGGAGTCTCCTCTTTGCTGCTGATCTGGCAGGCTGGAGAGCTGAGCTGAGGAACAACACTTCTGCTCTTCTCCATGGAAGGCTGCATGGTGAGGAAGTGGCTCAGCAGTCTTCTCTGGGACTGAGCGTGGACTTGACACTGAGACAGGAAGTTGATGGCCTCCTGCACACACCTGCTGTAGCCTTCACCAGTTGCAGTGGAGCAGCTCGACTTCTTGTGTGACTGCTGTTGCTGCTGTCTGAGGAAATAAACTGTCATCTCCAGGATGTCGGCTTTCTCCTGTCTGGAATCAGGCTGTTGCTTTAGGACTTCTACACCCAGGAGAGACTTGAGGTTCTTGATGCTGCTGTTGATGCGTTCCCTACGCATCTTCTCCACGATCGGCTTTCTCAGCTACAGACAGAACAGAAAGATTTCTTTAGTCACACAGATCATTTACATTCACAAATGTAATACAGTTTGATAAAAAAAAAAAAACATTTTAAAAAATCATAGTTTAGTATATTTACCTTATTAGTAAGAGGAAGAAGGTGGTTGGAGTTGATGGTTGATGCAGTGATTGTAGGAGCCATGGCTGTGTTTCTCCTGTTAGCTCTCCGTGTAGAGAAGATCTGAGTTGTTCTGAGCTCTCTCTCTCACTCCCTCCTCTATTTATACTCTCTAATCTCCATATGAATGTGTGAGTCCTGGGTTCGCTGGAGTTTCTCACAGTCTGCAGCCAATGGGCGAGCTCGAATTGGACTAAGGAACAGCAAGCTGCCACATGCTCAATAATTACTTAGAAAACAATGAATCTTTCTCAAAGGAGCAGGTGAAGGGTCTTAAGATGATAGGCAGTGAAATGCTTAGTGGTGTGTGAATGTGGGAAACCGGTGACCTTGTAGGTTTTTAAGCAGCTGCTTTATTGCAGAGTGTCTGGCTCATATATTAAAACAAGTGACTAAAAATTATTAATAATTAATAATTTATCATTAATCATTATTAACTTTAGATTATGAATTAGATAATATTTTACATAATATTATAATGTTTAACAAATGTTTCATCAAGTATAAATGACTTTTTTTCCTTATAAATTTCAGTCTGTCTGTCTTGAACATAAGACATGGAGTTTAACATAATTATATCTGGGTGATGTTTGCTCTATGTTTTTTGACTTTCAGTGATCACATGTGAACACTTTTCCTCTCTTTTAGCACAGTCACACCTTTTGAAACACACACAGCTGGCCGGCCTGCTGTCTATCCCTCGTTCACATGCTCCTGTTTCAGCAGCGGGGATGTGGGAGCGGCACTGCAACAGGGCTTCCCACACTTCTAGATTCAATGACATTGAAACTGAACACAAAGAAAGTGTGGCCCATTAGACAAAGCTCAAGCAGTACGCCCCCCCCCCCCCATTCCATTCCAGACCTCCAGGCCAGCCATCTGGAGTCATTCATTTGGTTACCACCCAGAGACAACACAATCTCTGCTCAATGTGCAGGACTCGGATATCTTCAAACATCAGCCAGAAAGAACCAGAATCGATTAGCTGTAGGCAGTTATATATTAAATGATGACTACCATTACAGTGGTGTGATTTTTTAAAAACATTTCTGCATTAAATGCTCTTTAAGGCTTGCTTTCAGATAAATAACCTGTGATCATATATTGATACATAGATTGCAACTCATCCATATGCATTATATATGTTGATGCTTATAGCTCTATATAACTTTGGGCAGATATTAGACTTAGTCCTTTCCCACAGCACATCACTGACCACATGAGTCACCCCTGTGTGGATTCACATTACTAATGGCTGCTTTGCCAACAATGACACTTTAACACTTGATTGACACAGAGGGATAAAAAAAATATACCCCTCCCACCTGCTTATTAATTCTCAGCTATTGTATAGTAGTTATTCTAGCAATTCATCCTTGTACCATTTTCTCATTCAAGCTCGTTGATTGGCTCAAAAGTGTGAGAACTTGGATCTCATTAAATCCCCTTGGATTTTCTTTATAAATGCTGGCTTCGAAAGCAGGCAAAAGTCAGACCTCTGTACTTTACTGACTCGCTCTTTAAACACCAGCCGTTCATCCATCATGAAAGATCTGCAAAAAAGGTATGTTCAAAAGCATATTTAAAAAATAATAATAATTAATGCAGTACATACTGTATAAAACATACTTACCTATTATGAGCAGCTTTCTGAAATCTGTGTATATATTTTGTAAAACCTGGCTCTCACAGTGATGTGCATTGCTTTGTCAGATGCAAGCTCATGGAATTGGAGAGGAGATGCACTGATGGTGTGGGGCGTCTCATGACCCAGCTGCACAGTGGCATCTCTCACACAGACCTCTGGGACAAGACAGTCTCATTTTTTACACCAAAGAAGACACTGATCTTTCATGATGGTTATTCCAAGTACTCTAGAGAGACCCTGCGGCTCTTCCCTGCTCCAGATGAAGATGTGATGCCTCTCTGTTTTCACCAGTGATTATTATTATTGTTGTTGTTGTTTTTCGCTCTCAAATGGCAATGGATTGCTAATTTAGCTTCATGAAGTCTTTTGTAAAGACAAATTCTTTTTGTGATGCACAGAGCTCTGTAGGGCTTTTATTTAGTCCACGAATGGACCATAGCCAATGTTATTTAGTAGCAAAGAGCTTTAGTGTTCTATGCAAAGAAGATGGTTAACATGTACATGGAACCCATGTAAATGTTAAGCAGAAGATTTGAATGAAAGCCATATTCCTTTCACAAAGGAACCATTAGTATGCGGTTAATGCAAAACCTACGTTTTTAATGGGTGTACCAATATTTTTATATTACATTGGTTGAAGAATATTTGCATAGATGCATTAGATTACTTTATATTAGTTGTTATAGTAATAGTAATAATAATAATAATAATAATAATAAAAACACTAAATCTGTTCCTAATGATGTCTATTCATTTTTTATGCATCTTTTCAATTTTAAGCATTGACAGTTAGTTGATGAATTTAAAATAAAAACATGCGAACATCAATCAAGTAGACGAATAAATTATGTACTGTACATGTAGATGAAACAAGATTCATCTAGAAGGTTTAAGAAATCATTCAAACAAAGAGAGCTTGTAGTTGTTTAAAATATGGAAGCCAAAATTACAAGCAGGAAGTGTCAAGGTTTATGAATTACAGTTTTAATCTGCACTGCCATCTAGTGGACATAATTGGACAAAGCAATATTAGAAAGAAAAGATTTCACCACACTGTAGTGCTTAGCTATAACTAAATGGACTACACTGTATTTGTCTTTTTAATGGATTTTTTCAAAAGAGTTTCAAGTGTTCAGGACATAAATGGTTCTTGGCTTGTAGAAATAGTTTTATTTTTCTGAAAGCATAACACTTTCCACTTTGAACTGTGCATAACACACAGTACAAAGTCATGCAGAATTGCAGATTAGGTTAATTGTCGTTCCCAAATTTCCCGTAGGGTGTGAATGAGCGTGTGAAAGTCTGTGTGTATGTGTGTGCCCTGTGATGGATTGGTACCCCGTCCAGGGTGTACCCCGCCTTTTGCGTTTCCTGGGATAGGCTGCAGGCCCCCTGTGAACCTCTATACAGGTAAAGCAGTATACACAATGAGTGAATGAGTGAGTGAATGAGTGATGGCACTATGTTGTAGGGTTCTACACTGAGGTTAAAGGGTTCCCCAGTGAGAAACCAAAAGAAACCTATAAGAGATCAAAATTTACACCAGAGATATACATTGGGTGATATATTTCCACTGTGGGATTACTTTTGCTTTGCTTAATGACATAGCTCAGTTCATTATGTCCATGAAATATATACCAGAAGAGCTACTGGACAAATTGTTAAAACAGTTTATACTGGTTATGATCGAAAGGTGTCAGAGCACATAGTATATTGCAGCTTGCTGCATACAGGGTAAGAGTGACCATGCTGACCCCTGTAAAAGCACCTGCAATGGTCATGCAAGGATCAGTACTGGACCATGGAGCAGCAGAAGAAAGCACAGTCTAATGAATCCTTTTTTTTTTTCATGGATCTTACATGGGGACGGGATGGATTATAGGAAGAAGGCAAATCATGGGATTCAGTGTGATGCTCAAGGTACTGTTTTGGGATTTAGGTTCAATTCAATTCAAATCAGTTTTGTTTTTGGTCAATGTCACAAAGCAGCACTACAAAAGAAAAACATAAATATACAAAAATACATCTATAAAAAATATATGTAAAAAATATATAAAAACAAATAAATATATGTAAATGACTGAGAAAAGTGTTAGAAAATATGCACACATTATAATTATCAAATTGTCCCTGATGATGAAGCCTGGGATGATGATTTTATGGGGATTTATATGCATGATTCTTCGACACCTACTAAACACATTTGCAGGTTTAGTACACCCCTTCATGGAAATGGGATTCGCTTTTAACAGTAGACCCTTTCAGCAGGATAATGTGCCCGACCACATCAAATGTTTTGAGGAACATGATACGGTCTAGACAGAAGACAGACAGACAGATAGACAGTTTACACAGAATTAATTTATTTTATTATTTATGTTCTCATGTTCTCCAAACGATGAAAATAACTTTCATACTTTATATACTTTATGATTTAGTAATCACGATAGCATGTTTATGGTTGGAGATAGGTACTGTATTTAAAGTGTTCACCCTGTTACAACTGCCCCTTTTTGCAACCTACCCATCTCTTTCCCATGCAGTTAATCTTTATGTACACATAACCCCATGATAGGAATTGCTTGTAGCAATCGCAACCAGGATTGTATTAAGTGCTACAGTACATCACCTGATGGAATTGGGGATCTACGCCTTGAACTTTAAAAAGCATTAAGCATGATAGAAAATAAGCAAACCAATACTTGCATGGGAAACATAACAAAATAATGTTAAAAAAAAGAAAAAAAAAGAAATTTAATCTTTTTTTACTTATAAGTGACCATATTGTACTTGATCATTAAATTATTCAGCAGCTGTAAACATGTTACATATTGCATATTATCCTCCTATATTTAAAAGTGATACTCAGATTTATAATAATGTTCGTAAAGTGGCAGACTATGTTGTAAGCACACAATTGCTAAAAACATCTTAATTGGAGCTAAGAGGACCAAATTTGTTCCAGGATTACAGTACCTATGAGCTTGTGTGGGTTTCCTCTAGATACTTTAGATTCCTCCATGGATTGTAGGCTGATTGGCATTTCAGGATTTTATGATTGGATGTATGAGTGTCTGTGTATGAATGTATGGGGTCGATCTTAGCAACATAACTCGTCATATCCAACAGAGAGAGAAAGAAAGAAAGAAAGAATTACATTGAAAGAAAAATTACATTGAAGGTTGAAGGTGTGCTTTATCAATAATCTTCCAGAATTATCAACTTTGATTGGATCGCCATCTGACTTCACAGAACTCGAACAGGCGAATGAATATCTAGAGTCAGCACTTCGTTATAGCTTAGATAATGTAGCTCCAGTTAAAAGGAAAATGATTAGAGATAAGAAACTCGCTCCTTGGTATAATGACCACACACGTGCTTTAAAACAAACTGCTCGAAAATTCGAACGTAAATGGCGCCAAACTAAATTGATAGTATTCAAAATAGCTTGGAAGGAGAACATCCTGAACTATAAAAAAGCTCTCAGTGATGCTAGATCAACGTATCTCTCCACTCTTATAGAAAATAACAAAAACAACCCGAGATTTTTATTTAATACCGTAGCTAACTTAACTAAAAACAAGACCACTGCAGAAATCTCCACAACAACATCATGCAGTAGTGAGGATTTCATGAACTTTTTCAATAATAAAATCATAAATATTAGGCAAAAAATTCAGGCTTTGAAAACAGACAATTTAAATAATTCAGATGATCTAACCACATCACATCAGAACTTAGAACACTTTACTCCCCTTGAAGCGAGGGAACTAATTTCACTCATCTCTTCTTCAAAATCGTCAACCTGTATATTAGATCCTGTACCGACACATTTTCTCAAACAGATAGTACCAGCAATAATAGAACCCCTGTTGAAAGTAATTAACTGTTCACTCAGTAGTGGGTATGTCCCCAAATCCTTTAAATTAGCCGTTATTAAACCGCTAATCAAGAAACCTGACCTTGACCCCTGTCTGCTTTCTAATTACAGGCCGATATCAAACCTTCCCTTTATCTCCAAGATTTTGGAAAAGGTAGTATCACAGCAGCTATGTTCACATCTACACAGAAATAGCATAAATGAACTGTATCAGTCAGGATTTAGGCCTCATCACAGCACAGAGACAGCACTTGTTAAAGTAGTAAACGACCTCCTATGGGCCTCTGATCAGGGTTGCGTCACTATACTTGTGTTACTGGACCTCAGTGCAGCTTTTGACACCATTGATCATAGTATTCTCCTTCACAGATTAGAAAAGGTAGTAGGAATTAAGGGAACTGCCCTCTTGTGGCTCAGATCCTATTTGACTGATCGTTATCAGTTTGTAGATTTAGATGGTGACCATTCCTCATGTTCTCAAGTGGAGTTTGGTGTTCCACAGGGCTCAGTTTTAGGCCCACTGCTTTTTTCCCTTTACATGCTTCCTCTGGGCAACATAATTCGTAAACATGGTATTAGTTGTCATTGTTATGCTGATGACACACAATTATATGTCTCAGCAAAACCAGATGAGAAAAACCAGTTTGCTAAAATCGAGCAGTGTGTGCAGGACATACGAGATTGGATGTTAATTAATTTTCTTCTGCTTAATCCTGATAAGACAGAAGTTCTGGTCATAGGACCACAAGTAGCTAGAAGTAAGCTTTCTGATCACACTGTAACTTTAGATGGCCTTTCTGTTCTATCAAGTGCAACAGTAAAAGACCTCTGTGTGATTATAGATTCCAGCCTTTCGTTTGAAGCTCATGTAGATAATATCACCAGGATAGCTTTCTTTCACCTTAGAAATATTGCCAAGATAAGAAATATACTGTCACTAAATGATGCAGAAAAACTAGTTCATGCTTTTATCACGTCTAGGTTGGACTATTGTAACGCCTTACTGTCTGGTTGTTCAACTAGGTGTATAAACAAGCTTCAGTTAATACAGAATGCAGCAGCGAGAGTCCTCACTAAAACCAGAAAATACGAGCACATCACCCCTATCTTATCTACACTGCATTGGCTCCCTGTGAAATTTCGCATCAATTTTAAGATACTACTTTTGACATTTAAAGCACTAAATGGTCTCGCGCCACAGTATTTGAGTGAACTGTTAGTGTCTTACGATCCGCCACGCCTACTTCCATCAAAGAATGCAGGCTGCCTGTCAGTACCACGTATTATTAAAACTACAGCAGGGGGCAGAGCTTTTTCTTACAAAGCCCCGAAGTTATGGAATAGTCTTCCTATTAATGTTCGGGACTCAGACACAGTCTCAGTGTTTAAGTCTAGGCTAAAAACCCATTTATTTAGCCAAGCATTTTTGTAAATAGATTAGCCTTAGGTAAAGGAGCAGATCTGGGGGACTCATGGACGTAGAGTATTCTGGTGAACTGGTATGTTTAGATGCTGTCCTCCCCACTCTCATTGACCACTCAGGTTTGTTGACGGTGAGGTGATTGGTTGCTTTACATCTCAGGGAGCCCTCATGTTTGTGTTTCCTTCTGGCTCTCCCTTTTAGTTATGCTGTTATAGTTAGTCCTGCCGGAGTCCCTGCTTGCACTTTGCACTAAATATACATTCACCTTATACATGTTGACTGTGACCATACCTAACTGCGATCTCTCCTTATTTTCTGTTCTCTCCTTTTCTGCTCTCTCCTCTCTCTCTCTCCCCCTCTCCTTTCCCTCTCTCTGTCTCTCTGTCGAGCTATACATGTTTCGCTCCTGAGTTGCCAGTGATCCAGACCCCTCTGCCCTCTGGAGCCGTCTAACCCGTCCTGGAGTCCTGCTTCTGGTTGGAGATCTCGTCGCATGGATGCCCCGTGTGGTCTGCCCGGATTCGTATGATGGCTGGGGATGGTTTCCATGAAGACTGTCCTGTCATCGATTGATGCTCTGGGGACCTGTGACTTCAGTTGTTTGATAACTCAGGACCGGAATCCCCTACAGTCTACCTGAGCCTCCGGGAACAAACTGGACTCCTTTTAATTTTAATTTTAACACATCTCCTGTTATACTGAACTTCCAGTACACATTATTATGCTGATCAATCCCTGCTATCCGTTATCACCCAGATGAGGATGGGTTCCCTGTTGAGTCTGGTTCCTCTCAAGGTTTCTTCCTATTACCATCTCAGGGAGTTTTTCCTTGCCACCGTCGCCCTCGGCTTGCTCATCAGGGACAATCTTATCATTTTGATTCATATACATTGCATAAAAACTTACTTCTTTTTATTGTGTAAAGCTGCTTTGCGACAATGTCAATTGTTAAAAGCGCTATATAAATAAAATTGACTTGACTTGACTATTGCAATGACATGAAATATTTTAGCTCTTAACCAGGTGCCTTCACCCCCCCTGTACGACTTGGCCATACATCCAACACAGGGATTTGTGTGGGATGCAAAATTCGAAGCTCATTAAATTCAATAAATATTAATTAGCAGTTTATTAAGAGGCGGCACAGTCGTTTTGTAGTTGTCACATTGTCACCTTGCACCTCCAGGGTTCAGGTTCGATTTTCCACCTCAGGTCTGTGTGCATGGAGTTTACATGTTCTCCCTGTGCTTGGTGGGTTTCCTCTGGATACTCCGGTTTGATCCCACAGTCCAAAAACATTCAGATTAGGTTAACTGGCGTTCTTAAATTGCCCGTAATGTGTGAATAAATGTGTGGGAGAATGTGCGCGCTGCGATGAATTGGCCCCACATCCAGGGTGTATCCCGTCTCGTGCCTTAAGTCTCCTGGGATGGGCTCCAGGCCCGCTGCAACCTCACGAGGAGTGAGTGGGTTTATTAAAGAGTGACATTTGTGGCTTTGGGAAAATAAATAAAATCAACAATTATATTATTGATATTAATAATGCTTGGGGTTTATTTTTCACATATTTATTTTAAAAAAATAATATAGGATAACAAATGTCTAACATAAAAAATATATAATTATGAATGAAATAGGATACAGAACATTGCTTTCGGCTGAGAAGAACCCCTTCCCTTTGCACGAGCGGAATTCCGACAAATCCCGCCCTCAGAACGCGGAGTCTCGCGAGATTTGCAGCGAGACCTCCTTGTTTTCAACATGGCAGGCAGTAAGTTGGTGCTGGAAGGGAGGACAAGTATTACAAGCTTTCTTTTAGGTCTTGTTGTAATAATAATACCGTTGTTGGTAAAGTTTGGTTCGCATATTGATTGGATATTCGATTACCTCACGGGTGTTAACGGGAAAATAGCAATGGCGCTGTATATCACAGTTATCAACGGCTTCCTGCTAATCATTTACAGGGGACCTCTTTACAAGGTAAGAGTGAGAGCTAAACAGGCTAAGTGTTATATTTACACTCAGTATATGTCCTCAGTCAGAGCAATATCATCACGTTTATTAAGCTTTTTATTTAGTTGTTCTTTTGGAATGGTTTCATTCTCTGGCTAATGGTGCGGGATGATCAGCAGATTAAGCTGAACTGTCCTGCTGGCAGTGTGTGTGTGTGTGTGTAAGTGGATATAATCCACTATAATTGGATTGGGTAGACAGCGAGTCAGCAAGACAACTAGATGTGTTGTTAAGCCTGTACTTTAGCATTGCACAGTTTTTTTCCACATTAATAAATATGTTTATTTCCCCCATTAGGTCGCTGTGCGAGCTTGCTTTCTAGGCTTTGTCTTTGGATGTGGCTTGATCATAAGTTTTGCAGACACCACATGGACACACTTTGGCTGGTACATCATTTTTTCAAGCTCCTGCTTCCCTTGAATCACACTTCATAAAAAAGTATTATGCATAAGTCATGTCTAAACTGTAGTGTTGCCTTTCTGCAGGTACTTGTGTTCGCTGAGTTTCTTCCACTATTCTGAGTACCTGGTCACAGCCATTATCAACCCTCGCAGTCTGTCTCTAGACTCCTTCCTGATCAACCACAGCGTCGAATACACCGTAGCAGCGATCTCTTCCTGGATGGAGTTTATTGTGGAAAAGCTGCTTATTCCAGGTATATGTGGGTGTGGGCTTCTGATCGATCTGCAGTAGTGCTTTTATGACAGACAGACAGACAGACATAATCGGTGGGAGTCACAGCTCCAACAAATAAAGCTGACTTTTACCTTAACTTTGTCCCCTAAGTGTCTTAGTAAGGATAAAATGTAGGATAAGTGTTTTTTTTTAAACAGATGTCACAATATAACAGAATTATAAGGGAAAATCAAAAGGTAAAGGAAGCGTACCAATTAAATCCAGTAACTGTGTTCAAACATCAAAGTTGTAACAAAGTAATAAGGAAGAATAAAAAAGTAAAGGGAGCTTATCAAACAAGCAACCATAACAGTTACAGTATATCACATCTCAATATGTCTCACTCAAGGCAGATGAACTTTTTGTATTGTAGCAAGTGGCATGCCTCTACGATTTGGTCGCCGCATGTCGTTGAGCAGCAAGACAATATTGGCAGTGTTCCTTTTTTTGTTGTTGTAAATTGTGGCTTTCAGTTTCTCTCTAAGTATAGCATAGAGATTGTCTGAATTCCTTAAAATGCAGTAGAACAGGAAGCTTCATGTTCCAAAAAATGGTGATCATGATTTCCTTGGCAGAGCGCTGTTAACAGTTCCCAGAGAAAACTGCATTAGGTTTCCAGTGCAGTTAATGCACAATTTTCGCATTGCCTTTTCTTTTTTATTTATTCTCATAATATCTAACATTTTAATTTCTTTGAAGTTTGCTTTTGCTTTTAATCTCAAGTGGATTACATGGCTGTGGAGTTAGTTAGGCTTGCACTCAGCTCTCCTGCTAAAGCCTGTTCCAGTTAAATTTAAGCTTTAACAACTCGCAGGATCTCACTGGATGAAAAGATGTGTTTTTTTTCAGCAAGCTAAAATATATCCATTTCTTGTAAGACACATTACATGAGTAGATTTCCTCCCAACGTTGTTAGTTCGCAAAATATGAAGCCGCCTTAGCTCTAGGGTGAAGTGTACTACCAAAGAAATCCAGTGTTTCAGCCAAAATTCTAGATATATTTTAATTAAACAAAATACCTTTCATTAGAAATCGCAACCCTGGGATGACAAAATAATAACACTAAGTGAATTATTTTTATCATATAGCATTCAGTTTAATTCACCTACAGATTTAAACACCTGAGGATGATTTGTATAGTGGTCTTAACTCTCTGAAACCCGGTTTATACACCCAAATGAGGATGGGTTCCCTGCTGAGTTTGTTTCCTCTCAAGGTTTCGTCTTATTGTCATTTCAGGGAGTTTTTCCATTCCACCATTACCTCCGGCTTGTTCATCAGGAACAAACTGATCATTACAGTTTATACACCTTTTCTTACATTCCTCTCATCTACTTCCTTAATTATTTTATTCTGTAAAGTTGCTTTGCGACAGTAACCATTGTTCTACATAAATAAAATTTTATTGAATTGTATATAAGGACATTCAGGTCTCAAGAGGTTAACAAAAAGTAATGCAGAGGGCCAGTGTGGCTATGGTATTTATTCCTACTTATAGGAATAATACTCATTTGAAGATAAGGTTTAAGTGAAGCTTTATGTATCTACTACATAACTAGATCAAAAGCCTGCCCACACTGGCATATTGTGGATATAAATATAAACTTCTGCCTTAGGGTTATATTTTGTGCCTTTGTGTATATGTGAACATAATCATGAGAAACGTTTGTCTGATAAAGCTTGAGTTACTCCCAGCTCATTTGCTACTCTAACCATTTGACAAAATATGTCTATTCTGTGTATTTTTCACATTGTAATCAATTATTTGTAATGTGTCCCTGGGCAGATCTGAAGCATCTGAACTGGATCTGTTTTGTGGGATTAATAATGGTGTTTTGTGGAGAAGGTCTGCGCAAGTCTGCCATGCTGACAGCAGGCTCTAACTTCAACCACATAGTGCAGAACGAGAAGGCCCAGAGCCATGTGCTGGTCACCAACGGGGTCTACTCATATTTCAGACACCCCTCATATGTGGGCTGGTTCTACTGGAGCATCGGTACTCAGGTATGAGATAGCCAAATAAAGCTTAGCAAATTGCTGTTGGGCCCAAATTTCTATTGAGTAAATAACTGAATATAATCTGAATCAGAAGCGTTTTATTGCCAAGTATGCTTGCACGTACAAGGAATTTGTTTTAGTGACAGAGCTTCCAGAACAAAACAAATACCAAAACAAAACAGGAAAAAAATAAAAATAAGGATGGGTTTTTTTGGGTTAACATCATATATAGTAATATAGTTAAAAGAAAAATCATGTTATTATTGAAGAGGTGGACAAATCGGCTAGATCACATTTCAACCAATGACTTTAAACATAGCTGTGTGTCAAATATCATACAAGATGATATTAAATGTAAAAATGAAAAAAAAAAAAAAAGTTTTTTCTTTTGCTCTTTGTTGAACTGGGAACAAGCTAATAGCTCAGATGGTAACATGTGCTTGGGCTGGGGTACTGGTGATTTGTTCAACCTTATAAAATATAATATTAAATAAATATTAACATTTGACTTAAAAAAATTAATACTTTTTCCGTAGATAATGCTGTGCAACCCGTTATGCCTCTTGGCTTATACACTGGCTAGCTGGCGGTTCTTCAAAGAGCGTGTCGAGGAGGAGGAGCTCTCTCTGATCCATTTCTTTGGAGAGGATTACATCAAGTACAAAAAGAAAGTCCATTCAGGTTTGCCCTTTATCTCAGGCATCAGGGTAAACTCATAAGACTGGGACAAGGAGAGAAACACTGAAACGTCTAGTGCACTCCTGGACTCTTCCTGGACTGGCACTGTGAGTGAACTGGGCACCTGGTGACCTTCTGGCTCACGTTAACGCCAAGGAAATTGAGGGGACATCATACAGAGAGACTGGCCTGATGATCTGAGACACAAAGGCTCACTCTGAGCAGTGTGGAGCCTCTACCTCGATGCAATTTCAGACCGAAAAACACACATGGCTGTAAAGTCTCTCGGCACGCCCCTGCATTATCAAGATTCACTTTGTCTGTTCTCTCATACGTCATATAATACTTTTACATACACATATACATATTGATCTGTTTTGCATCTCTTTCATCATATAGATCTGTTTATGACATTCATCAATTTCTCTTGTCATTTCTTGTTTTGTTGTCTTAAGTCGTCTTTTTTTTTTTTTTTTAAACCTGTTGTAGAACATTTAAAATCGAAAAATTATGTAGTGCGGTGAGGTTGTACAGTATGTTCATTAAGAAAAGTATACTGCAATTCAGTATATAAAGACTATATCAGATACTTCGACCAGATTTTATTTACTTACAGAAAAAAATGAGAACTCTCCTAGTAAATAAATTGTTTTACATGGGGTATTTCTCATCTTTATGTTAAAATTCAGATAAGGTCTACTGAGTAATATTTGAGTTTCTTTCTAGATAAGGTCCAGAACAATGCATTTGTTCATTTTGCAGACCTGTCAGCCTTTTGAGAGATACACTTTAACATTGGTGTACATGGCTATGAATTATCACTCCAAAGTCTACAAATAGAGAAGTCGTTTTTTTTTTTTTTTTTTTTTTTTTTTTTTTTTCAGTTGTGTACCCATTTTGAATTTTATTAGCAGAATTTTTTTTTCAGTTAAAAGATGGCTCCTGGTTAAAAATACAGATAAAAATCATTGTTTTTTGACCTGGCTAACATTATATACTGCCAAGCCAAAACAAGACCTTGTCTTTCAGTTCTTATGCTTCCAGAACCACTCATTTACAATGTGCATGGAATATGCCTTTGCCGTCAGGGAGGAACAGTATATTCATGTGATAACCTGGTCATTAAATACATTCAGTTTATCAGCTGACTGCATGTCACATAACATTCCTGACCAATTGAAGCAACTCCATAATGCTGGCTCCAGGGGCTTATACAGTGGCAACTATGCATGATGGGTGTATCAGTTCATGCTTCCCTTCTTACACTGATGCGCCAATAGCTCTGAAATCGGGTCAATCTGGACTCATCAGACCACATGACCTTTTTCCAGTGCTCTAAAGTCTACTTTTTTATGCTCCCTATCAAATTAAAACCTTTTCTGGTTTTACTGATTATCTTCATTAATGAGTGATTTTCTTATAGTCACACAGCTGTTTTGTTGTTAGTTGTTTAAATGATCTCCATTCATGATTATTTCCGACCATATTTCTTCCACAATGTTGGTAGTTCAGCCCTGTTCTTCTAGGTTTTGCTAATATACTAGCAAACATTTTTAATTTAGTAATTATAATGTTTCTTTGCTTGATGCAGGCCAAAAATTTGACCCTTCCTAAACGGTGACTTTTTTTTGGCCAGGTATGTACAATATACATCAATTAACTATATTATTGACATGGGATGCCACTTATCAAGTATGTTTTGGTCAAAAGAGGACGAAAAAAAAGGGGGGGAAGAAAGCTTAGTTAAGGCCATAATAAAACGCAAAGGAAACCTTCAAATACTTGGTAATTATAATTAGAATGTGATTAAAAACCACTGGTTGCTTGGCAGCACTGGTCAGGCCAGATGTTTCAAACAGTATGGTTTAGCCTGTCAGTAGAAACTGGAGGGTATGTATGTATGTATGTATATAAGGGATAGTCCGCTAACCACCAGGGCCCATGTTCACGAAGCTTCCAAAACCTTAAAGTTGCTCCTAGTGATGAAATTCTATGAAAATTCTTAAAATTATGACATTTTCCCCTTAAATTTAGGACTGAATCTTAGTAAAGATAAAAATGATTCACGAAACATCTTAGCGAAAGATTTCAATAGCAGAGGACAAAAGGGTGGAAAGAAGAAATATTCTCCAAACACTGAACATAAAGCTAAAAGTAAACACTGCTCTTCTGTTCAATTTGGTTTTCTTGTTATTTCACTTCCTTCCAGCTCTCTTGGATTGTTGACTACATACCATCCAAAAGTGTAACTTAAACAGACTGTCCTGAAATCATGTAAATTGGTAAAAGCTGAGCCATTTTGCTCCCATCAATCTAAAATGGATTACAAGTAATAAAATCAGTATGGTAAAATAAATATAAGAACTTAAATACAGTAACTACTGCATAGAAATTGGTTGCTTCAAAAGTAGACAAATTTTCAACAATTGGCTGTTTAATTATCTTTAAGATATTTAGCCTATAACACAAACCTTATATAAAGTAGCCTGTAGTCATGATTCTACAACTTCTTTATATACAAACATTATGATTTCACTGTCTGTTCTATTATCATGTATTCTATTTTCACAAAGAGCGAATTTCAAGACCATAGCAGAAGTCGGAGCTATTTTTTTTTTTTTTTTTTACCAACCAATCAGTTCTTGAACTCCTGCATCATCCCTAGCAACGAGGTCAACCACAGCTCCTCACTAAGATAAAGGTTTTTGTACTTTCCTTACTCAGAGTTGCTTTGAGAAGTTTCCTATATCACTTTTAGTCCAGGATTCCCAGCTAGGACTTTTTAAGATAAGATAGGAGCTCTCTGGGAGAATTATAAGAAACTTTGTGAATGTGGGCCCTGGGTCTTTTAAGAGGACAAAAGCCTGATAAAATGATGAAATCCTTTCCAGCCATCCTTTCATATTACTTGTGTTACCTCACATCTTTATCTTAGAATAGGAAGAAAGTAAACATTTCTGTTGGAAATCATTTGCTTTCCTGGATGTGAATATTTATAGAGCGACTACATCTGAAGTAGAACGGGCAAGTGGCAACGAAAAAAATAATAATTTTTGTATCTTAGAGAATGAACAGACTATATGGCAGGTGTTCTGCACTAAGACTACACATTGTTAATCTTCAGGGCTGCCAGTTCTCGATTTGGTATTCTATGGATTACAGGAATTTTATGACATTTCTAATGTTCCTGTAAGAGTTGGGAACGTTAAGATATTTAAAAACTTTTGTTTTGGTTAATTTCTCATTGCACTTTTCAAGACATTTTGCGCAAAAGCAGATCTCAATTCTGAATGCTGACGATCTGTAATAAACACCTTTCCTAAATGTTGTGTGCCATTATTGGTGATAAACTTGGCACTGCAGGCAAAAATAATCTGCCATACGTTGAGTGGGCAGACGTGTCTGCTAGCTGATTGGATTTTGCATGAAGTCGCCAAGTCTAACAGATGTATTTACTGGCACACAGCATGATACACAAAGGCCTTTAGCAAAAAAAAAAACTTATTAGTTCCAAAACACATGGACAAGTTTGTGATGTTCTAAAACTTTTATGCATCCCATCTACTTTTGTCAGCTTCTGTTTTTGTTTCTCATTTCATCAGTTTTACAATCCTTCAAGTACAGGAAAATACTTCAAATAATGCATTTGTTTGATTATGCTGTTTACATTCATCCATTCCAATGGCATTTGTTCATCGTTACTGCGTCCTTCGTTTTCAACCTGAACTTCAGTGGATGAAAGGAAGTAGCATTATTGCACTTTTTATTGACACAGGTTTTCCTTCATATACAGCAAGTTGGAGAATAATAAGTATTTCAGTAAGACACATGGGACACAAACTGAACTGAAATATTCATTATTATGACACTGAGCATACAAAACTACTACAAACCTCTGAAATAAACACTTAATATAAAAACAGTGTAGGAATAATATATTTATTACTTTATGTTTGACTGTTTTGCTTTAAAGGCATTTTAAATAAAGCAATGCCTTATATATTGTCTTGTATCAACAAGTATGACAGATGATCAGCTGAGTTAATCAGCTGAGTTATGGTTTAACAGAGATGCAGTGGCTTGTCTCAGTGGTGCATTTCTGCTTGTTCAGCCTGTACAGGTCCTTGCCTTTGAGACTGGAGTCATCGGATAGGTTCAGAGTACGATAGTCTTCATGGGCAGACGTGAGTTCATTGCTGTTGAGATAAGCCGCATGAAGATCTGCTTATTACATCACAATGATGACATAACATTTGAGGTTTTATTATGTTGTGTCAATAAATTATCAGTGTATGACTGACAAGGAATATCTGTACTCTTACACAAATAGAGTTCCATAATTCTTTTCTTACACTTTTATTTTGTACGTTTGAACCCCCCCCCCCCTTTTTTTTTTTTTTTTTTTTACAAATTTTGTCATTTGCAAATTCCCACTGACTATAATTATCTAGTTAAACAGATGACAGGTGTCAGAACAAAGAAAAGCAGCCTGAGTTTCTTGAACCTCTGCTCAAATTACACTATATACTTTGTAGTATAGTTTTGTATGTTATAGCAGTTGTACCAAGGGGTCCAAACCTGTTCCAGCATGACAGTGTCCCTGTCCATATTGCTTAAAGTGAGCTTCTTTTGGGCTGACATGAAGACATAGTTTGCTACGTGTAAGGTGAGCCCTGACTTCAACCTCACTAAACAATCCTAAGACGAATCATAACACTGACTGCACTCCAGACCTCCCCACCCAACTGACCTCACTAATGCTGTTGTAGCAATATGATGCTCCCAAATCCTTACTCCCTCGCTCCAAAATTCACCCTCTTAGAAGGGTGGAGGTTATTATATTAGGGAAAATCTGGAATAGGATATTCAACAGTCACATACAGTATGTGTGAGATCGTCAGGTGTCCATCACAGGGCAATTAGGCACACTTGGCGGAAAGTGCTTAACATGAATGCTAATGGAGGTATCCTTTACACCAAAATGATCAATAAGCAAAATGTTTGTACGTTTTCAAGCTTGCATGGACAGAAATGATAATCATTTTTTTTTCTCTATGGTATATTTGATACAATATATTCCTCGTTCACAGTCACAATAAAGAAGAAAGTTCATTAGTTAAGGGCTTGCCTGTGCTCCGTTTCAGCTGCTATGCTGCTATCTTCATACATTTTCAGCATGGTCTCAGTGCAGTCATCTTTAAGCTCCTTTGGCTCCTTAAGCCTGCTTAAAATCATTTGAATAAGTTGCATGGCAGATGACATGGACTGGACTGTATTTGAAGGGGATTGCATGGCAGGAGAAGATCTGACCTGGGTTCTAGGCGTTCCTTCACCTTCGATAAGGAACAGATGTAGAGACCTATTTGCCGAGCAATAGTCGTCAGGTAGGAATTCTCTTGCTTCAACTGGACTAAGTCATGAAGTTGTGCTGGAAATGAAAGCAAAACCGAATGAGTCAGCTCATCAACAGAGAATATATAATATAATATACTGATTTACCTTCATAAATTTCTTGCTCATTTGCCACCCTTTGGTAGGTCTCCTCCCAGATCTAAAAAAAAAAATCGCATAGAACTTAGAGAAGTTTTCTTTATTGAACATGAAGCTAATCGACCAGAAGATCAGCATTTATGATCACCTCTTCAAACATTGCTCTCATCATCTCAACAGTTGCATATTCAGATGAGATCTCTCCTTCCATCTCCAGAGACCTGTCCAGGATCTCGCTCATGGTGTCTGTCTTTATGAGGGAATGATGTTTAGTTAGGTCTCTATGAATCTCCTGTACCTGGTCCTTAAGCTTCTGGATTTCTGTCTGCAAATTCTATTCAGGCAAAAGGGAAAATAAGAAGGAATGAGCCACTAGACAAAGAAAGATGCAACTGCGTATCAGTAGACAATTAGCATCCCGTGTGCACCTTGTAGCTGTTTTCATAATTTCGGCAATGATCTGTGAAGGGACTCTCTCCTCCCTCAGCCAGAAGGACTTTAGTGCTGATGTAGCGGTGAGAAGTGGTCTTTCGGACTCCTGAAGAATCTAGCATCATATGTCCTCCTGTCGGGGAGTGACAGGTCACAGATGGTAGCCTGCAGGGAGCAAAAAACTATTATGCAGAAATTGAATTGACTTATCTCAACATTATTTAGTTACTTTTACAGGCCTAAGGGGTCTATGGAGCATAGCCAGGACATCTGGGACTTTTTACAGTGGTGGAAATCACAACTCATCATTAAGTTATTATTAGTTATTAGCAAATTGTTGATGCGTTTTAATAAAACAATCAGTGCATAAATGTCACATGAACCTAATGTGTTCTGTCTATATGAAATTTCAGCCATTACAAAAAAACCTCTACGCTTAAAGGGGTCCTTGACTACAAAAAGTATGAGAACCTCTCCTCAACAAATTACAGAGACACTAACAGTCCAATGCTATTGCCCAGTCCTGAGACGCTGCCTGCCGTGGACACTGAGCGTCGCTGACCCAGAAGTAACAGGGGCTCCAGACAGCGGGCAAATTCAGATCGATACTCCGTGTTTATCTGTGTAAAAAGTCACTCCATGAGAGAGGTAATGACAGTAAGAAATACACACGAAATGTGCAGCCTGCTTTTACCTTACTGCTCTGGGATGGCCTCAGTCTATGAGGCAGCTTTACAATCTTCTTCAGCCTCTCCATCAGTTGCTAAAAGTGGTGAGAACACACAGAGGTATGATTTTGGGGGAATTATATATTATTATTATTATTATTACAATACCAATAACTCTATATATCTTTTACGTCCTGCAACATAGTACATATACTTTTTTGTACTTTTACCAAGCTGCTTTGTTTTCAATGAGTGTTTCCTCAAGGGAAAAAATGTCTACTCACGTAACCCATGTCTAGAAACTCAAACTTATTTGCTGAACTAAGGAAAGCCGAGCATGTAACCAGATGGACCTGCAGAGGGGAAAGGAATTAGTATATCAGATAGACTTAATCAGATTGACAGACAGGAAGAGAGACGGCAGGAAAAGCTCTGACCTGGAGAGTTGGCAGCAGTGCAGCCAGATGTGACAACTGCTCTTTAAAAGCCCGTTCCTTCTCCTCATGCTGACTGCAAGAATATACATTATTCATTCTTTTTTTCCCACTTGTCAGTTGTTTATATATACTGTATATACAATGATAATAATATTAATATGCAATTTCTTTTGGACAGTTAGATGTTGAGATGTACTGTATCTGCTACTCATGATCTTTATAAATCCTTCATAACGGCTCTATCCCGAGGTGCTGTTTATTAATTGGTGATTTTTGAGGCTGGTAAATCTAAATGAACTTCTCTTCTGCAGCAGAGGTAGATTTTGGTCTAACCTATCTGGGAAGGTCTTCATGAAAGCTAGTTTCATCATTGTGCTCGATGGGTTTTGCAAATGCACTTGACATTACTGTTCTTGCAAGAATGCAAGAACTATTGCAGAAATTGTGTCTTAAAATACCAACTGACTGTTGTTACATAATTACGTAATTCTGGAGGAAATCCCTCCATATTGTTGTAGAATGTAGAAAATAATTTGGATAACTTTGGAGTGGTAGTTTTATTTGCACTCCTAATATGTCGTTGTGTCTAATGTCATTTACAAAGACTTGAATGGTGAACTTGAACACTCCATATAATCTGACTTTTTAAAAATATGCTATTCTTGATATGAGCTACTTTATTTAGAATTTTGGAAAGACATTATAGAGTTAGTTTACAAAAGTGTTGTTTTGTAACTTCTCAGATAAGAGGAAGGCCTCAGGATACAAGATTCTCCTGTTTCATAGTAACATGACCAGCACCATTATATGTCATTAACATGAACAAAAAGAAAGAAATTACAGTGGTACATTGAAGGAACAAAAGCCTTTAAACTGTACTGAATTTCCAGGTTTCCATTACACCGAACTTTAGTAACATAGGAACAAAGTACTATAATTAGATCTAGAATAGACGCGGAGTGAGATGCCATGCAGGTTTCCAGCAATATCACCGAGATATTTTTAGAAGGTGTAATAAGATCCATAATATCTTTGCTACTGACTCAAAGCACTCTTTGGGTTTTATTTTGCTATATATAGCTGGTAGAAACATCATGTGTTCATCAGAACAAAAGAACCTACATCTGATTACATTTATAACTGGTTCATAAGACACTAACCTTTGAGCTGCCTTAAGAAGAATCTTCTTTCTCTCTGCTAGTTTTTCCTGAAAGTCAGAGACAGAGGCTACCATTTATAAAATGTACATTTTTACTGGCTATAACACTCTATTAAAACTTTACATTAAGGTATAAAAACTAGCAATTTACACAATTACCAATTTTTTTAATGTATACCACAAATTCCATACACAGATTGGAGGTGAGATTCACACCTCTGCGAACTGCAGTTTCTATCAATTACAACAGCGCTATCCACTAGGCTGCCATCAAATCTGCATTAATTAGACAATGAATAAAACACAACTAGGTGTGTATTGACAATACATTATTTTCTCAATAACGTTATAAAATGTCTTATTCCCCTTGTACCACATCAATTTCAATTTAGCTTTGAAAAAAATGTCATGAAAAAAAAAAGACATTGTAAAAGCGGCGTTCAAGTCAAACCAGGACTTGTGATGTGAATGTACATCTAAACCTGACTGACATTTACAGAAGACTTCAAGGACAGTACGGTGATGAGACACTTAGCCGAGGTAAAACATTTGAATGTTGGGAATGTTTAAAGAAGGCTGTATGATCCTGGTTGAGGTGGCTCTGGGAACATTTGGCATGGGGAACCTGCCCACCGCACCATTTGCACATTACAGGAACTTGGATGGCAGTTATTACCACATCCCCTGTACAATCCTATTATATATTTCAGCAATTAATGTGCTATTTCCACATGTTTGGGCTATTAGAGGAGTTCCTGGGAGGCCGGTGTTTCAGACATTTCAGACATGTTGTTAAAGTTTTATTTATTGTAAATGTGCCTTTTTCATTGATTCATGCTTTCATCTTTTATTTCATCTGGCTTTCACAGCCTTCTTTTTAAATGTATCTATTCTTGTTTGTAACTACCTGCTTGTGATTTGACCCACACTATGATTTATGACACTGAATTTTAAATTGTCCTTAATAAACGGCACACAGAATTTAAGCACTTGTATCCGATGGGTCACCAAATGTTACAGTGAACCATTACTAACCATATTTATTAACGTTAAATTTAACAATATATTACCTGCATGCTGTTAAAAAGGGTACAAATTGCACTCTCCTCCTCGTCCACATTCGCCCTAACTTCTCCAATCATAGCTTTCAGTAGAACAATGGCTTCTCGTGCTGAGGTCTGGAGCTCCTTCACAGCCTTAAACAAAAGGCGACAAGTTTTCGTACAGTATGTGTTGTCTTACAATTTCTATACACTATGTATAGGGTAAAGATTTTAGGCTACTTACTAAAACGGCTTGGTCCAGTTTTTCACAGCCTTGCATATAGGCTGTCTCAATATCAATGCAGTGCGCTCTGCTCTCCCTGTAAAAAAATGATCACTATAGAACAGTTTGATTTAAAAAAATAAAATAAAAACTTGATCAATATCCTGGTAGTGAGAGAGGCTGCACTTACACTGGCATGTCTCTGAAACAGTTGATGCAAAGCATAGACTTCTTTTCTGTAGAGAACATGATGTATAGTTCTTCATGGAGCGCTGTATACAAACAAAGAGCTTATTAATAATAAGGTGAGGATAAACAATTTCATCAGCATTTTTTCCCCTGGATTTTTAAAATAAATGATATGGAAAGAAGTATTTGGTCAAACCTACGAGGACATTGTATCCAAATACATATAGTTCAATATGGAGTTGGTCCCCCTTTTGTACGTACTCTATAACAGCATCCACTTTTGGTCTTTTTTTGGAAGACTGTCCACAAGATTCTGGAGTGTTTCTCTGGTAATTTGTGCCTATTCATCCTGTGGAGCATTTATGAGGTCAGGAACTGATGTTGGACGAGAAGGCCTGGCTTGCAATCTCCATTCCAGTTCATCTGTCAAATTCTTCTACTCTAAACTAATCAGACTTGTCTTTATAGCACTTGCTTTGTGCACAGTCATGTTGGAATAGAAAAGGGCCTTCCTCAAACTATTGCCACAAAGTCGGATGGTTAGCATTGTCCAAGATGTCTTGGTATGCTAAAGCCTTAAGATATTGCCCTTCACTGGGGATAAGCGACCTGATTGAAATAATCTGAATTCAATAATTAGCAGTTTTGGCCAAATACTTTTGAACATATAGCATATTTATTCAGAGCATAATGCGTACCACACTTTTTGTGGGCTTCCTTGGTGCGTTTGGCCAGGGAAACAATTTCATGGCGTGAGAACATCTTGGCCTTGTGGGTGGCTTCTCTGCAGTTTCCACACAGGGGCTGGTTGCAAGTGTTGCAATAATACATTGCATCCACATCCTGGCAATATATAAAGTGCTTAGGAGAACAGATTTGAAATTTAACAAGGCTGTGTGTAAGATTTAAAAGATGTGAAGAGATTTTTATGAGTTGCTGCTAATCCCTGTTATCTTGTTATGCTAATTCAAACTCTAATTCTAGCCTGTTAGCTAATTAGTTAAAAGTCAAAACGGCAGGTACAAGTGAAATCGGCTATCAAAATACCCACATTAGGTAAAACAAAACTAACAAACTAACAAAATTACAACAACAAAAAAAAAACATAAATGGGCATTCTTTTCTAAATTGTCCTTTAGCTAGCTAGCTAGCTAGCAACCAGTCAGATAGCTATCTATGAAGATTTTTTGTAAAATGGCCTCAATTAAAATACAGCACCAAACAAAGGTAGGTAATAAACAGACAATCTAGTGAGAGATTAGAATATTGCACACAAAATAATATGTTAATTATATTTTAAATCTTGTTAGCTTAAAGACAAATGTTTGTTTTTAGGGAATCAGTCCTTTAATATTGCAAAATACAGTATATATTTGTTCTAATACTGAAGAAACTATGGCATGAACAGAATCTAACTCTTAGTTCCAATTGCATGAGCTATGTCCCAAATTACATAATACTACACACTAAATAATATGTTAGTGCACTAGCTGTCATTGGGGACACAGACTGTAATTAGCAAGGAAATGTGTATTGCATCTTAGTGCAATCATCTAGACATCTTATTATAAAGTAGCTTACATCAGATTACATTAAATATCTTCCTGATTAGGATTATGCACTTTTTTCTTTTCTTCTTTTTTTTTTTTTTTTTTTACCAAAGGCATTTTAAAAAAATTAAAATACATCCCCAAATCTTACATTAACTATCCTAATCCTTTATAGTATAGTTCACTGAAAAAGAGAAACATCTTTTTCACCCATGGGCTTGCAATCCATTTAAATCCACTGAATCAATATGAATCGTAATTCTTATGCCTGATCAAAAGACCTGTTTCTTGCACTCCCAGTCACAGTTGGCACACTGCACGGCTTCTTCGCTGTCCGCAGAATTATCCACCAAGAACTTCAGTAGACGGTCCTCTGGAGGCAGTGCATTCACCCCTTTCACAACAGACTGGTGCCTGAAAGGCACAAGGGAAAGAAAAGCACATCTCACTTTTTTTGGACTGTGGGAGGAAACACAGCTTTTTTTTTCTACTTTTAATTCTACACTATTCATACATATGCTATATACAGTATCTAGCATGCCCTTTTCTCCTACCACCATGGTAACAAGGGCAGAAAAAACATGGTCCTGAATTCCTGGATAAAACAGGGTTAGTCAAGATTAGTTTAAAAAAAATAAAAACCCGTCAAGAGCATATGCTGCTGTGGAAACCAAGACATCCTGGGTCCTTAAACAACATTTGTCTCTTGAAAACAAATACATATCTTAAAGAAACTTTTAAACTTTTTAATACACATAAAAAGCAAATATTGTAGTTCTGACAACAACCTAGGGTAGTTCGTATTTCTGCTGCAATTTAGTAGTAATATATGCCTGATGCACAAGCACTTTGAAGTTAAACTCATACTTACATAAACATGTTAGTTTAAGCATGTTTTTCCCTTTTTTGATGTATTTCCTTATATTTGATATCCATAAATATTGTATAGAAGTTAGCTGTCGCATGACTTGCTATTCTGCACAAAAGAAAAGAACGGAACAGAGAAGGTGTTGCTGTCTCTAATCATACACAGCACAAGATAAGGACACATGCCCAGGGATTGTCTGACGCCTCTGTGGCCTCACTGGAGTATGCCATGTGTATTTCCATCTAGGCTAAAACAAGGGAAGGATTTATACTGCAGCTGTTGATTTCTGCCTTTGGTATGGCCTGGCATTGGCAACTGAATAAATGCATGCCAACCTGAGCTGTGGACATGGATGCCAAGCTGCTCAAATGTAAGACATTACACATTACAATTGAAATTAGCTAGCTTTTTATTCTGGCTATTTACAGTCTTATACTAGAAACCATGCTATTACATGGGCTGTTATAGGATGATAATTAGAGACATTAAAAATTGTATTCCACTTATATCACAGTATATCACTTATTTATATATATAATAAAGTAATAGTATAATTACTATATGTAGTAATTAAAGAAGAACATTGTAATATTGTAATTTTATTAGTTTATAAATATGTTAAATGTTGCAGCCTTGAATAATTTTTAAGTTTATACAATCACTTACATTATACAGTAAAAACATGTTATTAAGAAATGGCAAAAGCATCCAGATGACTTTCCCATGTAAATTTTGCAATGCCCTGACACTGGAGACTCCTTCCAAAAATGATAATATAAGCCCTAAAATTATAATCACGCCAGTCAACAACTGCATTTGGAGTGTCCCTGTGTAAGTTGTTACTATAGAAATAATATTGTATATTGTTAGTGTTAAACAAATGCATTAATATAAATCCTGCAGTTAGAGCTCTTGTCATATTTGTGCAGTTATTAAAAAGATCTTTTGACCAAACTAAGGATGTCAGGGTTCTTTTGTTTGCAGTTGCGTAGCTGGTTCTTACCCACAGAGGGGGCATGAGAGCCGGCTGTCCACAGCTCTACCGCGCAGGCAGCTGGCACAGAAAGTGTGGTAACAATCCAGCAGGCACGGATGCTCATACTGCTCACGGCACAAGTAGCACACCAAGGGGTGGCAATTTGCACTGTCTGGGTCAAAAAGTTTATCCAAGGGAGAGAAGATTCCTCCAGACATCTGCAAAGGCAGGTAAGGTCTTCATCTCACAAAGGAATAGATGTTTCATATAATAAAACAGTGCCTACACTCAAATAGAAAAAAACTATCACTGTTTCTTGACTGATGAAGTCTTAAAATGAACTAAGACACACTCTTTGAAAATACTTAAGGTGTTTTTTTTATTATTTTTTTTTACCATATCTAAGAGATTCTACCAAGAATGTTTTCCAAAAGTACCACCCTTTTAGTAAGCTTAAAACTTATAGGGTTTCTTGAAATGGACAAACCCAAAAACCCTTCTTTTATTCTAAAGGTAACAAAACAAAAGCAAACTGAACATGACAGGCAAAATGTCACTTGAAAACTGGCACATGTAGCAATCAGAAATAAAACCAACACAGAGACATTCATTCACCTTGCTGGTGTCCTAGCTGCTGTCTGTGGCTGGAATGAAAGCCATGCAGAGGGTTTGTCAGCCTGCGTAGATAGAGGGCTGGCCTTGACGTCAGGAGAAGCAGGGATCTACACCACAAAACAACTGAGTGAGGGGGCAGTTAGTTAGTAGCCAATTATTTCACCCGAGATACCAAATGCCCTTTGTTTATCAGGGGTGAAACAAATAGTATGGTTTTTATTATAGTATTGGCTCTTTAAATCAGGCTCAGTAAACAGCACAGTGCTCAAAAATGGCCTAAACTGAGACACTGATTGATTGTAAATGGAGATAGCTGATTTAATGTGGATAATTGTGGTTGGTTGCTGATATATTATTGTGGCATGCATCTGTAGGTAATATGTTTTAACGTTCATGCTATGTATTTTATGTAAAGCAATTTGTGACTATTGATTGTAAAAGGTGCTTTATAAACAAACATTGTTTGTCCTAAAAATATAAAATATACAGTATGTATATATAAATTATAAATAGTCTATAAATATGCTTTTTTTCTTTTATAATACTTTCTTTCTTTCTTTCTTATTGTTGTTGCAAATAATAGCATCTTAGTAAGGGAAGCTATTCTGAATTGAGCTAAAATTATTAACTGTTATGTCTTATTATGAGATTACAATAAACCAAATGTAGGATTATTGAGACCACTTCTAGACATATTTAACTATTTTCAGCATTAGTTGTATTGTTCTATTTGTAGATAAGTTAGCTTCTTCCTGCCTATTTTTAATGCCTTAAATATGTGAATGAAAAGATTTACATCTTATTTCCATCTTATGATCCAAATCTTATTTTATTTTAAAAAATTATATTAAAAAACTGCAGATAAATTTTACTTACTATTACCAGCTAGAATATTGTGCAGTGTAAGCACAGGGTTTTTATATGATAAAATATTACAATATGTAAATATATTTAAAATATGTATTATTATTATTATTATTATTAGTAGTAGTAGTAGTAGTAGTAGTAGTAGTAGTAGTAGTGGTAAAACAGGTGAGCACTGTGGTCTCCAGATTCAAGAGTTTGAATCCCGTCTTGTGTCTGTGTGCGTGGAGTTTGCATGTTTTTCTTGTGGTTGGTGGGATATCTTTGGGTACCCCAGTTTCCTCCCATGGCCCACATGCAGTGTAGACTAATTTCAAATTGCTTATAGTGTGTGAGTAAGTGTGTGTGGTTGTGTGCCCTGTGATAGATTGGCACCCCGTTTACGGTCTATGCTGCCTAGTGCCCCGAGTCCCTAGGGATAGGCTATAGGCCTTGTACAGGATAAGCAGTATAGAGAATGACTGTGAGAGACAGTGAGTGATTATAAACAATACAATTAGTTTAAGATAAAAAAAAAAAAGTTAATTAATTATAAGTGGTAACAATCAAATGATATATGCTATGAAATCAATAATGGCAAAAATAACTAATATAGTTGATATATATTAAATATATATATATATATATATATATATATATATATATATATATATATATATATATATTAATAACGACATATATATATTAATAACGACAAACATTGCATCTGTCACCTGTGATATAAATATACTCTGGTCCTCCCTCTGCCTTCATAACTCCCTCGAGTGCTTAAACTTGTCTTTTAGTTTGAAATATTTTTCTGTCAATTTTACCTTTGGATTGTTGACTCTTTTTTTGCAGGATAAACTCACATTTAATTTTTTACCTTTTTATATATGTCCTGGAGGGGAAGGGACAACACAGTGGCGTAGTAGTTAGCACTGTGACCTCACCCCTCCAGGGTGAAGGGTTTGAGTCCTGCTTTGGGTCTGAGTGCATGGAGTTTGCTTGTTCTCCCTGTATTTGGTGGGTTTCCTCAGTGTACTCCAGTTTCATCCCACACTCAAAAGACATGCAGATTAATTGGTGTTCCCAAATTGCCGGTTGTGTGCATGTTTGTGTGTGTGCGCCTTGCAATGTATTGGAACCCTGTCCACATTGTACCTTGCCTTGAGCCTGTAGTTTCCCTGGGGTAGGCTCCAGGCTATAAACGATAAATAAGACGGTTTGGAGGGAGTGAATTTTTTTTCTCTTCACTGTCAAACGCTCGATTTATCGACTATGTCTGCGCTCGATTAGGTAGAGTTCACAGCGCGCATGCGCAGTCGGTGTTCTTCCTCTCGCAAACTCCTTCGCCATGGCTCCGCTGGTGAGTGTTCATATGGCCGCGTTTAATTTAAATGAACACATCTCCTCCCTGCTCCATGTTGTCCAGTGAGCACTGACCGCTCTTTTGGACATGTCTCTATCATATTATGAAAAGAAATGTCACGTTTAAAAGCCAGCTTTGCTGTCATTTGGTAGTTTGTGGATCTGTAGTGAATGAAGCTAAGCTAACCGCTTAACACAAGCTATGTAGCTAATGGCTAATTCTGTTTAGATGATGATGAACAATGCCAATTTTATTTAACGTTATTATTATGATAATAATAAATTAATTATAATCCCTATGTGGAGGGAAGGATTGTAAAGGGAATGATTAGACGGAAGAGCCTTATTAAGTGATTTAGGTGCTAGAAAGAAATAGACTGGAATCAGCTTGTATCCATCGGCTGCAGGTCTCACTCACTCACACACTCACACACACACTTATTTACAATTTTTCTTTACAGAGGAGGCAGACTGGGCCTAGCAAAGGTGGCAAGAAAAAGAAGCAATTGCTGAAGTTTACTCTAGACTGTACTCACCCTGTCGAGGATGGCATCATGGATGCAGCCAACTTTGTAAGCTTGTTTGTTTTTAACTTTTTTCAGGGTTTTGACCTATGTGTACACATGTTAAGGTTTGAAATCGTCACTGTATCATCTCGTTCAAAAATGGAACAGTTTCATCCTTTCACGGTTTCGACCATTGAACTACACAAGAGGTCGTTTCACATCCAGTCAAAAGTTTGGACACACTCCATGGTCTTTTTTGATTTTCAATGCTGACGTTTTCCAAAATATGCAGTGATCCATTTAAACAGTTAATATTTATATTTACGCTCTGTAAAGCCTTCACACTGTAACAGCTCTAATCTGATGTGCTGTTAATTGGTGATTTTTGAGGCTGGTAACACCAAATTAACTTCTTTGCAGTAGAGGTAAGTTTGTGTGTGGCTTTCTTTATATGGTCTTCATGAGAGCCAGTTTTGCAAATTCACTTGACAGTACTATTCTTGCAAGAACTATTCAAGAACAGCTGTCCTTCATATCTTAAAATACCAATTGTCTTGTTGTTACTTAATTACAATGTGTTATGGTCAGGTGCCCACAGACCTTTGACCATATAGTGTAGATTGTTTCATTTGAATATGGCCAGGTATGATCTATTGTTTTATTATATCATAAATCTGTCTGCTTGATCAATTTAGGAACAAGTGAAGGATGGTATTGTGTTTATTAGAGTAGCGGATCACATGACCAGAATGTTTACACTACATCTCCTGTGTTGAGAAATTCATGTTGCTGTACAATGATTTTACTTTAGCTCTTAAATGAACTGCAGCTTTTTATCAGGCTTAAGATTGAAGTCATATCACTATTACTACCACTGAGAGAATTATTTAGCTTTCTTGTAATTTTCTTGCTCTATCGAATCACCCACCTCTTGCACGTGCATGCACAGTTCACATCATCCCTCAAATTGAATCCGTTATGCACACATGAGCTGTTAAAACATGTAGAAGTAATGTAGAACTGCAAGCACATGACTCTTTTTAGCATCTAAAATTATCCTAATCATTCATTTCATTTAATCTTCCTATCAGCAAAATCTATGATGCACCTTTAGTAGTAATATCACTCGTCCATATTTGTAAAATTTTGAAGCCTCCTCAGTTGTATTTGCATATAAGAAATGAACATGTGCTCTCAAACAGGAGCAAGGACCATAAACAGGCTAATTCCCATTGGTCAGTAGGGGGTTACAGTACATGCAGTTGAATTCGTATTTTTCAGTAGTGGCTGTAGTAGTGTGTTGTAATCTGAGGATCTGAATAGTATAACTTTAGCTATTGCAGGGTGATTTTCACCATTCATTTGCAGAATTCATATTACTATAACAGGCAACATGTAGTTGAGGGACTTTATATATTCAGAGATCTGAAAATTTGTATAGGTTTGAAAAGTCAGATGAACAAGTTTTTTTTTAATTTTTTTTTTTTTTTAAATAATTCAGCATTCCGCTGCACGCACCAGAATCCTAGTGGAAATATAGCATTTCCAACTTTAGTGCTTTCGGTTTCTGTTAGCAATATGCTAGGCGGCTAACTCGGATGAGTGATGTATATTTTATCTTTTGAAACGGCGAATAGTCAGTGTTTTAAATTTAACAGATAAATGTCTGCATGCTGGCAACCAATTGTGCAGCTATGTTGGTTTGAAATCATTCTGACATATTTTGCTGTGGCATTTTATGTCATAAAAGATACGCTCCCCATTTACTTTGTCAAGAAAGAAGAACCATAAATCATAAATTCATAAATCCTTAAACTATCACTTATTTAAAAGAACTGTTGTTTTTACCATTTGCTAAAGATAATGCTTTTTCTGTTCATAAACAATTAGCACCTAGATACCTACAGTTGATGTAGACATTTCTTTAGCATTTATGGAAGATATCTTTGGTTGCAGCACTTTGTTAACATGAGAAGGTTTTCAGGATTGAGGACTTTACAGGGAAATCTTTAGTTTTGGAGAGAGACCGGTGAGGAAAAGACTGTTGATGTAAAAGTGGATTGTGATGTTCTGTAATAAATTTAAGTCACTCAAGTTAGTGTTTGCAAATATAAGAGCAGTGGTATACAATTATGGCTCCTGTATTCAGGTTGTTGTTCATGCCAGGAAATATTGAAATGAATCAAGTGGCTGAATGAACAGTGCCTACAGAAAACAACAGTTTAAAAACAGATTGTTTGGGTCAGTACTCAAGATTGTTGCAGTCATGTTGCTGAGAGAATACCAACAGTAACAGGTATATCTCTATTACTGCTAACAATATATATTTATGTATTTGCACAAAATGTTTTTTAAATCGTGTGATATGCCTTAGAAGTTGTTGCTCACAGTGGTCACCATGGTCTATGATTTTTTCTCCTTTTTAAAAAAAAAAAGGAAATATGGATTAATATGGATGGATTTAGTAAATGTGGATTTTTCCTGTGGTTAACGTTTGATTTGTGTGTGTCTACTTAAAGGAGCAGTTTCTTCAGGAGCGCATCAAGGTGAACGGCAAAGCAGGAAACCTCGGTGGGGGAGTCGTAACTATTGAAAGGAGCAAAAGCAAGATCACAGTTTCTTCTGAGGTTCCCTTCTCCAAAAGGTTTTAGTTTTTTTTTTTTTTAAACCATCACTGAATTATCTGACTTAAATATATTCACATCTCTGTGAATTCTTCACTATATCATAACACTTTTGTTTCATCTCCAGGTACTTAAAGTATCTTACCAAGAAATATTTGAAGAAGAACAACCTCAGGGACTGGCTGCGCGTTGTGGCTAATACGAAGGAGAGCTACGAACTGCGCTACTTCCAGATCAACCAGGATGAGGAAGACGAAGAGGATGAAGATTAAACTGTTTTTTTTTTTGTATGTTTAAGTAAATTCATTTAACAATGATTTTTAGCTTTTTGGACATGTGTCTTGTTTTTTTTTTCCAATAATCAAACCACATAATGGTTTGCCCAGAAGAAAAAAAAAATATATATATATAAATACAAAAAAAACAACACAATTTTCAGGTTATTCTCGTGGTCCAGAACACTAATCCTGACTCCTGGGATCTAACAATTTAAACAAATCCTAAACAAACGAGTGTAAGAAGTCCGTCAAACATGGAAGATGAGCTGCCATAATTTTTTTACAACTTCGTGGTAGAAATCTTGACTATAATTGGTAAAGTGTTGATTATACTACCCTAACGGCAGCTCTGAAGGTAGGAATGCTCCTCATAACTGAAAGCAAAGAATAAATGAATTGTATAATCTTTGCCAGTGAGGTTTACTGTAGAAATGTTTATTAGGAGAGACCGATGACTTTCCGTTTTCTTAGATGGTAACCCAAGTTGCATTGCGATCCTTTTAATTGGTGTGGTGAGAGAGTGGTTCAGGACTGAATGTAACATTTTATATACAGAATGTATACATTCCATAACAGTCCCATAACTGTTTACGTAAAATTTGCTTTGGGGAATTGCTGCGAAAGGAAAGGGGAAAAAATATTTCTTGTGTTGGAAAGCAGATATATTCACTGATGACACATTCCATAAGTTGTGAACTCAAGCACTAGAATGAATGCAGCTCACAAAGCAGATACCAACATAAACACAAACCTTTATTTAAAATTATGAAAACATTTGGGCATCCTAATGGACACATTTTCCAAACAAAAATGTTTTTGGGCCTTACACAAAAATGTATCCTGCAGAGTCTGTTACTTAGACATCCTGTAGTCAGACAACTTAAATACAGGTAGCTTACTAGAATGAGAAACATGGGGATGACAACAAGCACAAGGGAACACAAAAAAATGGCACAGTACATGAAACATTTTAAGTGACTGCAAACAAAAATACAACCTGCACTGGTCCCAGATTATATAATGATGGAAGATCTTTGGGACAACAAAAGCATCCATAGCCTGAATTACTTGATCACTTAAAAAGGCACAAGCATGGAGTGTTGGTCTTTTCAGTGATGCCAGCTAATGTACAATAGCTGAAACGGTCTGCCTCAAAATGATTTAGCACCAATTATTTGAAGAGAGCAGACACACAACAGTTCTTCCCAGCCAATTTAATGGAAAAAAAAAGAAAGATTTTTTTTTACTTCCTTTGGGAATGTATAAGTGAGTAGAAGAATTTCTACGAAATGAAGGTTAAGTGCTTGGAGAGAGCCATGAGGGCTCCTTCTCAGCTCCAGACATTGTAAGTATTAAAACAGGTGCATAAAGCCATTGTGAGGGACTTCCAACTCAGATCAATCACTTATTACAAGCCCCAAGGTTCAAACTGATTTAATACAAGTATTGCAGCTTGTAATCTGAAGTCCTAATAAAGAAGAATTGTAACCCAACCAAACAGTGACAACCCCAGTGACCTAGCAGGCAGAGAGTCTGTGTGGAAAATCAGAAGCCTCTGCAGAACATGGTGGTGGTGATGAACAGAATGTGGTTGAATCACAGTGTGCGCGGATTGTACTCTGGTAGCTTCTTGAGTTTCTCCTTCTCCTGATCACTTTCCTGACGTGCGATAACCAGACTGTGAGCGTAACCCATCGCCACCTGAAACAAAAATGTCAAATTGTTACTGCAGGCCATTAATAACCAATAAAGGGGTCTATATAAAAAGGTTTTTGGAAAGAAATACCATCTTTACAATATTGGACCTATATGTCGCATCTATATGGTAATTAAAAAAAAATAAAAAAACGGTTGTATTGCAAATAAAGTGGCAACTATGTGCACATCACATTTAAGGATAAGTAATTTGTAGGGAAAAAACAAACAGCATGAAATAAGAGAAGAATTAATGATGAGGTAATAACTGGCTGTGACTACCCAGAAACAATGTTTTTCTATAACAGCATGCCCACTGGATGTTTCATCCCTTTTATGCAACGCCAATTTACCGGGAATTCCCATTACTATTCTACCTATTCGTTCCTGTTTTGTGCCAAAGGGATTAAATACTTTCACCACACTTTTTTTTTTCCTCTTGTAGGTAAAAGGCAACAAAATATGCACAAAGACTTCTCATGTTTTAAAACTTGAGGATAAAAGTGCAGATACTCCTTCCAAATGTGTTGACTGTTTCCTCTCAGAAAACTTCATGTCAATGATTTTAGAAAGGCGTAGAGCGTCTGACAATCCCTGTTACTATAGAAACATCATGGATAAACAAGCTCAGCCAGTCAGAGCCATTCTATATAGAAAATTAAACAATGCATTCAGATTTCCTATGGTATGACTGCCTGTGATACTCTGTACTTCACACACACCCATGTGCTTCGAGATCCTGAATCAGTTATATAGCAATATTTAAATAAAGACTACTGAGTCAAGCCTTGTATGTGTATCTAGATGAGGACTTGCCACTCAAGATTTCTATGCTGGTCATTAGAGACTACATGTTCCTAATTACAAAAGCATATACTCTCAGATTGAATTCATCACCATTTTCAGTGGTGCAATAGTTTTTCCACACCTGTTCTAAATACACTCCATCCAGAGTTTTGACCTCCTGAGCTGTGGTGGATGATTTGGGCTTGTTGTCTCCATATCCCTATAAAAACAATACAAGACAAGTGAACTGTACTGCATTAAGAAATGTAAGAAACCGACATACAAATAAACAAGTTATTTTTCAATTCAAGTTAATTCATAATAGATAAATAAATAAAATATAAATAAAATCAACAATAGATTTCTCAAGTTAAAAACAATTATGCTCACACAGTCTTTGTTCCATTTCTACTACAGCTAAAAAGAAAATCTATGCATAAAACTGTAATGATGAGAAACAGACAAAAATTCCAAAAAAACATCCTGATGTGTTTGTGCACGCATCACGTAAAAACTACTGAACGAATTTTAATGGGGTTTTCACTGTTGTATTTGGCCAAGCTTGAGGTAACATATAGGCTTCTTTGCAATTGGGACACGGGAAGAGATGATGTTAATTTAATATTTAAATAGAATATGCCCTTGTATAACTAAAAAAAATATTACAAATCAAAAATTCAACAGATGGCGTTGTATTTTTTTTTTAAACACATTTATGAGTGAGCAATTAAATTCCACGCGAACGAGGTCGCAGACGCATCTTGTCCAATATACTGAATGCGCCATGTCACATACCCATGCCAGAGCATGCTTCTCTATTCATTTACGTTAACCGAGTGCTGGCATGCTTGTTTCTTTTACGTCTGTTGAAGATTTTCCAAAGATTAACCAAAATGAGGGCACAACTTTATTTATTCAAGGACTTCAAAACATCACTCTCTCAAGGGCAAGAAAACAGTAATGCATACACACATTAGGATTTTACAAGCAAGTATCCAGTGTCAACTAAATCGCAAAAACGATTTATTGCAGAATCTAATCTGGGTTATGGTCAATACTCTTGACTCCTAGCAAGTTTAAGATTACACACTTGGCAGAAAGAAAAAAAAAAAAACCTTTTAAGAATTAAGGCCTCTGGGATCACGCAAGATCAACAACAAACGACTCCCAATTCAATAATCCCTTTATTGAAATTTTAACTATAGCGGTAAGACAAACATACCAATTCTCCACATGTGGGTGAGGGTCCCCAACTTATGGTGCTCTCATCAGCAGCAATGATGATACTGCTCTTCCTATGAAGCCAATGAGGACAATGATTACCCTGGTGCACACTTTGAAACAAATGTTATCTATTGCTTTTCCTTGGCATGACATTAGAGGTACAACTGAAGAAAGCTAAAAGTAGGCTCAATTCTCACCCGCAGGCCAGACTGCGGATTTTCCAGCCACACAGGTCCTGAACATTTTTTGGGTACATGGTGGACTCACGAGATGTATTTGTCACACCCCAGAAAAACAGCCCACCTATAAACAAAAAGAACAAAAACATGGCAAACCAGGCAAACATGGCAAACTCTTTCAGACTCCGTCACTTAAACAGCCACTTACCCATTTCACTGACAGCAAAGGAACACTGATATCCACAGTATATCTGGGTCGCTCCACGGCCAGGGAAATCAAAAAGCTTGACCAAACGAGGGACCATCTCATCCTTCTGTTCAGTATGGCCCAGACGCCCGTAGCCTCCGAAACCCCAGGAGAAAACACGCTTCTGCGAGTCCAGCACCAGCTATAAATAAGCAACCCAGTCATCATCAGTTAGATAAATGTCCTGAATGTAAGGTCCCTCATTTTATTTCTAGGTCAGCTTTGCATAACAGCTTGTATAATATTTGTGGTTGGAATGAGGCTGCCAAGGACATGTTTAGACTGGAAACAGTCACCCGCAACCCCTTTAATCCAACACATCTTATGTTTCAAAAGTCTAAACATTTAAGGCAAATCCCTTTAACCCGTTCTTGTCTGTTCTGTACCAATTTTATGTCAACATAGCTTTACAAACATATTCTGTATTCAACTTAAAAAACTGATCAAGTTAGACTAAACTTTTTAAGCGTTACAAATTTTCAAACTTGTATCTTTGGGGTTAGGGTGTAAAAACGATTAATTTTGTACAATAATAATAAAAAAAATCAGTCTGGTTACTCACAGTGTGATTGGCACCACACACAACATCCCGTACCACAACGTTGGGTACAGGCATCACCTGGCCATCTTTGGTCTTCTCAATGAAAATGGCCACTCGTCGAGCAATAAGCTCACAATCAAACTCGATACGCTGGGCCCGAGCTATGAACTTCCCATCCGAGTTATGTCCTGTTGGAAGCATAATAAACATATGCCAACTGAACATTCTGAATAAAATGATTCAGATCCAACAGTCCTTTAAATATTATAACAGATTACCTAGCTGGCCATACTCCGGACACCCAAAAGAGTAAATATTGCCCTTACAGTCCACCACCATGCTGAACTCAGCACCACATGCCACTTTAACTATAGGCTGTCCATTGTACAGGATCTGCAGACACAACAATAAAAATTAGACAGAGTTCATGCTTCAGACAGAAACGCACCAACTCAAATCACTAGTTTATTACTGAATTTAACTGAAAGGTAAAAAATAAAAATAAATAAAATAAAAAAATCAATCAACTTTGCATCCTAATATATGAATTGTTTCCACATTTCAGACTGAAGTTGTTTCTTACTGTAGCTGGGCTCAAGACTGCATCCGTCTGATTGCCCTGACCAAGTTGGCCAAGTTTGTTCTCTCCAAATGAGTAGACGGTACCATTTTCTGCAAAGAAAAACACAGGTTAAACAAACAATTTAAACAGCATCATCCAGCTCTACTTGGATCTCACTCAATCAAAAAAACAAACAAACAAACAAACAAAAAACCTCAGGCAGCCATCAGTAATGACGGTCACTAAACAGGAAATAGTATATAGCCAAATAATTTTTTTTTTTTTTACAAAATGGCTCACACTTTCATGATTTGAAAACTAGCTAGGTTAAAGCATACTCAATGTAAAAACTAAAACTCCTAGCAAACTAAAAGGATATGGAAATAAGAAAAAAAATACTTAAGACATATATATATATATATCTTTTAAATGCCAGATGAGTTGCACTTGGAATATGTTTTTTCTCTTGTGCTATAATAGAAGATATTGCATGTGAAATCAATTATATTCACTTTGGAAAAACCCTGAAGTGTTTTGGGGCGAAGGACTAACAGACTGTTGGAAAATATTTCGAGCAGGAACATTGTAAAATCCTAGCAGAAGCTGGTGAGTAAGCTTCCAGTAGCAGTGAGATTAAACTCCCACGCAGCCGTTTCCTACACTCTTCACTGGGTCAGTCTACCTGTTAAAGCAAGGGTGTGGTTCCGACCGCAGGCAGCCGACACTATGACCTCCTCCCCCAAACCCTCCACAAGCTTGGGGGCGTCCAACCGCTTGGTGTCTCCATGGCCCAACTGGCCCTTATCATTGCGACCTGATAGAGCAACAAAGAGAAGGGGAAAGTTATTTTTAATAAATTTTGTCCAAACAAAGAAGACGACCATTTAAAAAGTATGACTATGCTCGAGTGTTAGTTTATGATGCTTAAGGATTAGCACTTGTAAACTCCTCCTTAGTTGTGGCTCTGAATTGAATGCTGAATTATGTGGCATTGTCGCAACATTATTAAAACACTAACCAAGCTTTTTTTTTTTTTTTTTAATAAACTACACTGACTGTGCTGAAGTGGATCTCACTCTGCAGGATAATTTGACCGATATATTTGGATAAGAATATTTTGTGTAGTTCTTTAAATAATCAAATACATTGGCAAAGAGGTAGTATACTTTTTGGATGAATGTACAAAAAGTAAATGCCTCATTACTTCATGAGAAGACCAATTACGCAATTTTTCAAAATTCTTACTTGATACCCCACACAGAGATACAAACATTTACATCATTACCTGTTCATTGTCTATGCATCCGACAACACCAACAGAGCTACACACAAGACTCACTTTTTTGACTGACTTTTGAAGGTTGAAACACCCCCCTCAGTGACTGTTTACTAAACACACTTGCACACATGTAAATAGAAAAATGACATTGTGTTTTTTTTTCCATGATTCAGACCCAATTTATTAAAATTCTTGCAGAATGCAACACACAATGTGCTCTACTAATATTTATCCTATACCATGGATATAAAAACTCTTAACATATCAAGTTATGTTATTTGAGTTCTTTTCTTTTTCAACATATGCAAGGAATAACAATAACGTAGTGCGACTCACCCCAGCTCCAGAGTTTGCCTTCAGTGGTGATGAGCAGGCTGTGGGCAGAGCAGGGCCCCGACACCACACTGCTCACCATCACGTCATTCAGACAGCCATAGCGATGAGGACCCCACAGATTCTGGCCCAGGTTCCTGTATGCAGCTTTACACATAAAACAGCGTTACATTATAATAATTAAAAAAAAAAAGTTATACAGTTTCATGAAATAAATTTACATAAAACCATACAAATAAATCAAACAAATGATCCTTAGATATAGACTAGCATGAAATCATAATCAGTTATGACTCTAACTTGGGCTTTTTTTCTTCTTTTCTTGAAGCATAACCGTTTGAGCAGCCATGGCCAAAATCAATTCATTATTGATCCCATAAAGCTGCGGCCTACATGCTGCACAGCTGTTACAACACCATCTGAAGCCAGAGTAAACCAAGGTAAATAGGAACGTTTATCAGCTTCACCTTTATATTCAGGACAAAAAAAGACAGAAAAAAAAAAAAACAGCGGCTTACAATTTATTCATTATGTTTTTATAAAAAACACAATTTATTAGTTGTGGGTCGCTCTTCTTCGTATCTTCTTCTAAACAATTTTAGCCAGTGCATGGTTTATATATTGCAAGTCTTAAGAGTCCAAGTCTTCAGTATAAATATAAATCGTCAAGTTTGTGTGTGCCCATAGCGGATCCTTTTCCAAATGCTCTGCTTGAGCTTGGTTGATAAAAACTACCTTGGTTGATGATTACCACCTATTTTAAGTAACAACATGGCCATCTAAGTATGGAAAATATAATTAACTAAATAACTGCAATTATGAATGTGCTCATGAAGATGAGAGGTTTTCGCTGTAAACATATTACACAAGTATATGTTTACACATGGCTCAAACCATTTTCAAAATCATATTTTTTGACAGTTCCCAGGTTAGGTATAATTCCATAATTAGTTCGGAGTGTTCAAGATATGTGGGCAAGTCTAATTAAAACACCTAAAAGCATGTTTAATTTGCAACCTTTGAGATGATATAAACATTCAGCCAGGGAAAAAAAACAAAACAAAAAAAATTTTTTTTCTTCCATGCATGTAGGTACCTTGCTGCTTTGGCACTTCTTTTCGACCGATCAAGTCCCAATTAGTAGCCCCAAAAACGAGCAGCTGCCCTTTGACCTTGGGCACCTCAAGTTTCTACAGGAACAGAAAGAGAAGAAGATTTTAAAAATGTACAGGGTAACAATTTGCTTATAGTTATGGTTCTTAAAGTAAGATTTTTTCCCCACCAAAATCCACCATTAACAAAAGTTCTGGTATTTATTATTAAGTTTTAATAGCTATAGCCAGTTTGGCAGTTAACCATTTCATCTGAACCTCAAGTCAAGAACAATTCAATCTGTAGCTTGTGTCATATAGCTAGAATAGTGCTGTAAACAGCCCAACATTAAAAGTGAGTTGCATCATGTTGAGATTTTTAATTTTTTTTAAAGCAAACATCCATGCTAAAAACACAATCTATGCAATTATTGTTGTCATCTGCCAGACCAAACCTGCCATAACAGAGCAACTACATCATATACCTGACTGCATTGGACTTTTAAGTTCAGAAGTATCTATTTACACTAAATTGTGTTAATAAAAATATTTCCATCACTGGAAAGAAAGTGAGAGAAAATATGCTCTTGTGCATTTTAAGGCCCCCCAATGGTGAATCATGGGCATTTCAAGGTGCATTTTGCTTAGCTTATCTAATTTTTCTTCTTGTTTTTATGGCGGTTGGCATCCAGTAAGTTGCATTACTTCCATCCTTTTACTTTTTTCTCTCTATTACGTCCTTCTTTCACACCATCACTGTGTCTTTAATCCCTCCAATAATTTAGAAATGCTCATTTCTCATTTTATTAGAAATATTCATTTGCATGAAACTTTAAGTATCACAATCATTCAACCTGTCCACTGTCCTATGCAAACTCTACTTTGATTGAAGTGTTTTATTTTCATGAAATAAAATTAAGTGAAACCATTCAAAGAAATCGAACAAATGATCCTTAGATATAGAAGAAGCATGAAAGCATAATCAGTTATGACTTTTTACAGCTCACAGAGTCTTTTAGAGTCTTAAAAGAGTCTTTTAGAAAAGCTTTTAGGAAGCATTAAATGTTGTCTTTGAGGAAGACTGGCCTTGAAAGTCAGCCTTAAAGGTCAGGAAAGCTGAGGACAGTGAGACCTATAGGTGGTGGTGATGCAACTTGCCAAACTCCGACTAGATGCTTAGTGGTACTGAATGGGAAACCTATCAAAAAGAAAGTGTGTGAAAGAACCGGATAAAGGAGAGAGTTCACAGAACTCTGTCACAGAACAAGTCAAGACAAGATCATGGCAATATTCACTGGATGTTTTAAGGAAGGCTGGTCTGGGAAAATAGATATTAACAGGATGGGACGATGAGGGAGAACAAGATCTAGAGTTGGCGGTAATGTAACAAACCTACTGGATTCCAACTGCCGTTAAACAACAAAGAAGAAGACATCAGCGCAACATACAACCACCAACTTCCCCGGGGAATGACAGACCTACAGCACTTACCAACACATTACATCACTAAACACATCTGTTTGAGATATACACACACACACTTGTGTGTGTGTGTGTGCAGTTTTTTTTTCAACAGCTTCCATTCTTCTTGGAAGGTTGTCCTCAATATTTTGGAGTGTTTCTGTCATAACTCGTGCCCATTCATTCTGTAGAGCATTTATGAGGTCACGCACTGATGTTGGACAAGAAGTTCTGGCCCACAATCACCGCTCCAGTTCATCCCAAAGGTGCTTGATCGTGTTGAGGTCATGGCTCTGTGCAGGCTGGTCAAGTTCTTCCACACCAAACATGTCTTTATAGTTCGTGCTTTGTGGCAGTCATGTTGGAATAGAAAAGGGCCTTCCTCAAACTATTGCCACAAAGTTGGATGGATGGCATTGTCCAAGATGTCTTGGTATGCCGAAGCATTAAGAATGCCCTTTACTGGTCAATAATTAACAGGTTTGGTCAAACACTTGGGAATACCAATTACTCTAACCTGCATGTCTTTAGACTGTGGGATAAAACTGGAGTACCCGGAGGAAACCCAGCAAGCACAGTGAGACCTGAACTCTACTGTTGTGTATGCACTCTACTGCTATGCATGATCAACATCTTCAACCAGGAAGGAGTTGTGAAAAATAATTATACCCAACAGTCCTCAATAGACAATAAAGTTGGGAGAAAATGTAAATGTGTTCCTGTGAGGTCATTCAAGTCTCAAGAGGTTTCAGGGTTACAGTGTAGAAACAGGATTCCCTGTCTGCTATGTGTATTTAACTGTATATATATTTTTAAAAAGTCTTACAATTTTCTCCTTCACATCCTCAGACACAGTGACAGGCTGGAGGCCGGATTTAGTCGCTTGCTTGCCAGGCTTCTTTGTGTTTTCCTGCTCATAGTCTTCAAACTCGTCGTCGCTGCTGAACTCCCGGTCTTTCTTCTTACCGCTGGCTCTCTTTCTCTTCAATCCACCGTTCCCAGAGACATCAGTCACCTTCTTGCGTGGCATCGTAACTGCAAAATCTGACAAAAACACACACACACAGACACCGTGTAACCATGAGACTACATCTCCAACGAGCTCGACGTTATAATTTAATGAATAAATTAATTAACTTCTCACACTCAAACTTATGAGAAACAAAGCTAAAAGCCCTGTTCACTCGAATTCTGTTCAATAATGTCCACCCGAATGTGTAAATAGGTCCGGTCACATTGTTCCGCTAGCTTGTGAAAGCGTATGTGCTTAGAGTATGTGATCTCACAGCTTGCCGGAGAATTAGCTTCCGTGTACAGTATCAGTGTTTACAGAGACATAAACCAAGCTAAAGAACGAGAGTCCCGTTATAAAAGTTTTTCAGGATATTGCAGTTATGCTCCATATCACTCATAAGGTGACGGTTAACGTGTCTGAGAGAGAGAGTGTGTGTGTGTGTGTGTGTCTCCGCGGTGTGTTTAGCTCGGGCATCCCCGCCGTAGAGCTCCGGCTCCGGTTGTTTCTTTGTTGTACGTTATGCGGCTGGTTAGCAAACTAGCGCCGCTAGCAGCAGCACGCGCATCCCGCCGAGCTAACTACAATTAACCAGCGGTTAAAATATATATATGTATATAACCTGCGCAAGGGAACGCTCTCCCGCACAAAAAAAAACACAGCAAGAGTCTCGAAGGCTTAACAGCAACTCTACAACGACTGAAATAAAGTAAACGGACGATGCAAATAAGTAAACGAGACTGAAAAAGTGGTTTGACTAAAACACACGAATTTAGCCGCGTTAGCATTAAAGCCACCGCATTTGCATGCAACAAAGCCCCGATCCCAGAACAGCGAATATAACACAAACATACCGGTTCAAAACTTTTTCCTCGCTTCTCAAATGTCGATATATTGACTTAAGGAATGTAAATGTTACTCGGAGTTGCTCTATTAGACTTGTATTCTCGTATTTACACTCGTGTATGGTGCGCTACGGGTTTCCTGATTCAGCAGCTCCGCTCATGTCTGTCCGTCTTCCTCCGCTTTTTGATTGATTTGGAACAAAAGCGCGTGCGGAGCCTCCGCCATCTAACCACGTGGGGTCAGCGCGCGCTCATTCAGCTGCACTCCAACACTGGGGCGCCACACTCCCCCCCTCCTGTCTGTCCTTCCTTCATAACACAAATCACACAAAGTTCTCTTCTTCACAAATATCTGCGGAGACTAAAAAATTCCTGCGATTAAACTAAAAATGAGATTTCATCGCCAAAAGCAAGTCTCCTCGTATAATGATGCATTTCTTTGTGCTTTTCTTAAAAATTATGGGAAAAAAATGCCCACACGTAGCCATTCAACTTTTAAAGCCGTAAATATACTCGTATAAACTTGTATAAAAAACATAAATATACAGTAAACTGCTTTAAAGTGTAACTTTTTCTTTTTTCTATAAACATGTGCAGCGCCATCTGGTGGTTAGGGGGGGGGGGTCACGGGCGGCTTTTGGTAAGGCTTACCTGCAGAATCAGAATCAGGTTAATTGATAAGTCCATCCATCTATCCAGGAACCTCTATAGTCCTAGAACTAGTAGGGACTGCGGAGACCATTGTATTTATTTCCATTTTATGGCCATGGTAGGACCTCCACTCACAATTCATGTGCTACAGGCAAAATGGGAACGCCAATTAACCAAAACTGCATCTCTGTGGGAGGAAACAGGAGTACCCAGAAGAAACCCACTGAGCATCAAGAGCACATGCAAACGCCATGGACACAGACCCTAAGGAGGGAATTGGACCCAGAACCTGGCATTTCAAGGCGACAGCATTAACCACTAAGCTTAATTGGTTCTTTAAGTATATTAAATTACTCAATAAATCCTACAAATTTAAAAGGAGAATATAGTTGCAAGCAACAATGAGCATTCCCAAGCACCCGTGCCATCAATCTGTGTGCCCTTTGAGCATGTTAAAACCTCCAAAAATACAATGCTTTCCGGGTGCAGTGCATGTTCATGTTATGTGCCTTTTTTTAACACCTCTAAAAACCCACGGACGCTGATTTCATTGAGTATGGCATATGTTTAAGGCTTCTTTATGACTAGACGTTTCTTTGTAGCCGGGAGGCAATGGTGCAGGTGCATGAGCCAATCATCGTTGCTTGCAGGTAATGATCGACCTGAGCTGTTGCTCGCTGTGTGCAACATACAATCTGTGTGCCTTTTGTGCATGTTAAGACCTCCACAAAGTGTGTGTTTAGGATGTGTAATATGTGTGTGTGGGTGTGTGTATTTAATAGCACTGATGTCATAAATGTGCGTTTATAAATGTAATAATAAGCCTTGCACATTTATGACATCAGCACTATTAAAACAGCATTATTAGAGCGATAGCGATGATGTCATATTTGTAGATGCCATAGTGCTTGTGCCCTAATAATCCCTAGAAGAACAAGAGGGCTCTTGCACATTTGTGACATCATAAATGTGTCATAAATGTGGAGGGGGTCTGGATCACTGGCAGCTCAGGAGAGGTATGTGTACCTTGACAGAGAGAGAAAGAATAGTTAGGAATGGTCACAGTCAGAAAAATAAAGTGAATGAAGGCAGGACTGACTATGAGAGCATAATTAAAAGGAAGAGCCAGAAAAAAGGTTCCTGGGAGGTAAAGCAACCAGTCACTCCACCATCAAGAAACCTGAATGATCAATGAGAGTGGAGGAAGAGAGCATTTAAGCATACAAGTTCACCAGAATACTCTACGTCCATCATGAGTCTCCTAGATCTGCTCCTTTACCTAAGACAAATCTATTCACAAATGGCCTGACTGGATAACTAGTTTTTAAGTCTAGACTTAAACATTAAGCCTGTGTCTAAATCATAAAAATCAATTGGAAGGCCATTCCATAAATTTTGTGGATTTGTAAGAAAAAGCTCTGCCCCTGCTGTAGTTTTCATAATACATGGTACTGAAAAGGAGTCTGCTTCTTATGATCGAAGAAGGCATGGCGGATCATAAAACATTTCATTAAACAACTAATTTCACTGGAAGCCACTGCAGTGTGGATGAAGTCAGCTGATGTGCTCATATCTTCTGGCTCTAGTGAGGACTCTGGTGAGTATTCTGGACTAACTGGAGTTTGTTTCTGCACCTAGTACAATAATCAAACCTAGAGGTGACAAAAGCATGAATTAATTTTCCTGCTTAATGTAGTGACAAAATATTGCTTATCTTGGCAATATTCTTAATACAAAAGAATCATATCCTAGTAATATTATTTACATGAGCTTCAAATGAAAGCCTGGAATCTATAATCACATCAAGGTCTTTTACTGCGACAATTAGGAGGAAGTTCATTGTGTGAGAGTGTGCATACATGCTGATCAGCCATAACACATAAAATATTACAGGTGACATGAATAAGGTTGATTTATATCATTAAAATTGCACATGACAAAAGGTGGTATATATTGTATTAAACAGCTAGTGAACAGTAAGGTGTTGGAAGCAAGAAAATGGAAACTGGACTTCCAGTTCACAACGACAGGATCGCAGGTGCCTGGTGCCCATAGATGTGCATCAGGAGTGAAGACTAGCGCGTCTGTCTTGATTCCACAGAATAAAGGTAAAGAACATAGTCTATTAAAGATTGTGCATGTGTATGGGGCTGCAGAGTCATAATTCAATTTAATCATATAAACCTCATTTGGGTGATAACGGGTAACAGGAATTATATAACATCATGTGTGTTATGCAGCTGAAAGTTCAATATAACAGAAGTTATTTAAATTAACATGAAGTCCAGTTCAGCACAGGGATGAATCAGCAGGTGCAGAGGGCAGATGCGGTCTGGATCACTGGGAGCACTGGAGCAGCACGTGTAGCTCAGGCTGAAGCTGGTCCTTCTCTGAATGCCTACTGTCTACTGAAGCTGGCAAAATCTCCAGATGCCTCGGGATGGGTAAAAAAAGTCAGACCAGTCAGAGTTCCCATTCTCACCCCTGTCTACCACTGAATAGGCAAGTTTTAATGTTCATACTCTTATTGCCATCTCTTTCTCAGGTATGTGACGGCATGAAGTTGCACTATGGGAAAAACGTAAGCTGGTGGAGCTGTTGGATGAACAAGTGCAATCCTTAAAAAGGCAAACTTTCAAATTACAGGCTCTGCTGCTTATGACTTGGTGCCATCGAACACCTTCAGAGGTCTTGTGGAGTTCATATTTTGACTGGCAAGCGCTGTTTTGGTGGCACAAAGCGATCTTAGGCAGGTTGCTTTACTGTTATGACTAATATATTTTAATATGTAGTACTGTGCGAATGTCTTGAGCCACCGCTTATTTAGTCATATTTTGCTTTCAAAAAGCCAGACTTTCTCATACTGCACGTAGTGTAAACCCTAATGCTCAAGGTAATTAAACATATTGAGTAGTGTTAACTTAAATAATTACAATTAGTTCAAATTAATAGACCTTGATGTGTATGTAGAATGTTTTGGTATTTATGAGTTTGTAGAAATGACACTTTTCAAGTTAGCTGAACAAATTCGATATTTTAAGTAATTGTAAGTACTTAAGTAACAGTAACTGTTACCTTAAAGTTCCACCAACTTAAAGTCTTTCAGACTAGCGATCTTGTGTCTGATGTCATCAGGGCAATAGGGCACCGGTGTCTCAGTGGTAGGTGTTTCGCCTGCCATGCAAAAGGCCCGGGTTCGATTCCCAACTGGATGAAGTGCTGGTCCCAAGCCCAGATAAAAAGGGTGGGTTGCATCAGGAAGGGCGTCTGGCATAAAACCTGTGCCAAGCTTGTGTGCAGACCGGATTGTCTTCTGTATCGACCCATTGCCGGGAGCAGCTGAAAGACCAACAACAATTTATTTGTTTTCGACAAATAAAAAAAAATATATAATTGCTATTAATTATAATTGCTAGTATGAGTTAGGGTACTCAATAATGCAAGTAAAGAACGATTAATATGAATGAGGACAACAAACCTGATACTTATACACGTAACTGATTACCTCAAATTTTTTGAGTTATGCCAACTTGTTCGGGTTTACAGCATGTATCTTAATGTAGTCTTGACATATAATTCTTCAGGTCGTTTTTTGTCTCTCATTTTTGACAAGTTGTTGGCTTTCATTTTCAGTCCAGTCTTTGTTAAGCCATACAGTTAATCATGAATCATTCAAGCATTAAATACATCTAACTTGAGGCATGAACCAGTGAGAAACAGTTGCAGATTATGACAAATGATCAGATCGGTGGTTAGTGTACTGGTAATGCTGAATGCTGAGTGGTTGGAACAGATGGCAGGGGAAATAAGGTTGCTGCTGAGATTGTTACATTAAAAAAAATTGTATCTTTAGGCACTTTGCAGCCTGTCATAGTAGAACATTTGTTCCCATTTCTTTAACTTAATCTACAAAAGTGTATTTACTTTATTATGAAGAAATGAGAGGTTTTCTAAAGACTTTTGCACAGTTCTGTACAGTACACACACACACACACACACACACACACACACACACACACACAGCTGTATGAACAAGTCTTGTCCTGTGAAGCAGTGGTGCAGCTCTTACTTTTTCTCAGACATCTAAATAAGTATATCATGTGTTACAGTTTGTCTTCCTGTCTTTAGAGCGCCTCAGGAGGTTTCTCACCATTAAAGCTAGCACCAAAATTCTTTCTGCTTTTAGCCTGCTGTGAAGGTAGGAGACAGATGTCAATGCTTTGCCGTTGGCTCTTAGAGAAAATGCATTTTATACTTGAAAATCTTTACATGGTTAAAAGCTTAAGAGCTAGGAAGTATCAGGCAATCAGGCTGACGGAGAAGGTTCTCTTGACACCCCACAGGCATGAGTGATACAGTAACGTTCACAATGGTTGTCTTACAGTACAGTATGTCTCTCAAGTGTGACATCCTCAACCCATACACAAGCTTCAACTCTACATCTCTGAAATATTTAATCGAACAAACATTCCCCTGCCAAGTACTGTACTGTACTTCTCCAGTGTCCCATTTCTGAAATTTAGTCAAAAACAATTTTCTATTTAAACTAAAAAGGGCGAATGCTTAAGGCATTAATGCCCAACCCCATTCCAGACAATGTATCACACAGAGATTAGTTCCAACACACCCTGCTCTACTTAAGGTGTTAGATCAGCACTAGAACAAAAAGTTCCAGGTTATAACATACTGGGTTAGCTTGCTAGAGTCTAACAGAAGGCTGTCCAGTCCTATGCATAAATGGCTGGTGTGACTGTAGGTATTCATTCCAGATAAGCAGGATCTGTAGCTAACTCGAAGATATTTAAACAGGTGGAATCAGGTGTAGCTCTGGCTAGATTTGAATAAAAACCTGTCTTTCTTTTTTTTTTTTTTTCAACTCAAGTTCTTATTGATTTTAAATTCCATGACAACAACATTGAAATAGCTTGTCTGTCATTTTGTTGGAATGTTTCAAGGGATAAAGAGAATAAAATTCCAAATAGCGTTCAGACGGATATTAGTATAGATACAGATCTACATTAAGGTCTTACTATACTTACTTTTTCATACGAGATACTTTCAGTATACCCACATTCCTATGGTAGGCATTACCATAAGTGTCCTTCCAGCCACTAAGAATTAATCAGCCTGCTTAAACTACGCCTTACATAATAAGAGTAATGTTTTGAATTTTAATATTTGAAATGCCTGTCCTGTCTCCTAGGGGACATAATCTTGGCAAGGTTGGAAGTTCACACCCAAGCCACTTCCCTAGATATATACACCATGTTTTCAAGAATAATGGCACCCAAAGGCACTCCCACAATAAGCAAGCCAGAGTAGTCATTTCCTGTTTACACTTCAAACAAGTTGTTTCTTATCAAAACCATTCTGTGTAGTCTTACTGGCGTAGAAATGAATCTATGTGATATTTTATGTACTCTGAAAGATTATTTATATGATTATTTCATATGATCGGCACCTCATCCAGGGTGTACCTGCCTAGTGCCCCAAGCGCCCTGGCATGGGCTCCAGACTTCCTGTGACCGTGTACCGGATAAACACTATAGAGCATGAATTGAGCACTTTCATGTGTCATTTGGCTTCTATATATATATATATATATATATATATATATATATATATATATACATGCAAGATCCTTTATATGGATATATATGCATCCTTTTCCAAGTCAATTTATTCATCGTACTTCTAAGATCTTTTTGCCATGCGACTTTTAATTCTTCACAGATTTTCTCTTCAGCTCCAGGGCAAAGCTTATATGCTAAAGGCTTCTGTAGATTACCGACATCTGAACAATATTCTAATATGTAATGAGGGCTCTGGTCTGCAAACTTGACTGTTTTATGCTGCTTCTAATTTATACTGTATATTTCCATGAATGACCGATATCATTCAGAAATCTCTTGTTTAATAACCAATAGGAGTCAAAGTGAGATGCTTACAAGTGATCAAACAAATTTTTGGACTCTGACTGACTTTTCCTCAGCCGAAGACACAGTTGAGGCTTGTAATGTTTCTCTTAACTGCTTTCTTAACTGCTGTATTTCTATCCATTTGGCCCCTTGGAGAAAACCGCTCCTATCAGTTTCAGAACGTGGATTTTGGATGGAAACTCAAAACTCTTTCTGAAATCAGCAAACACTTTGACCTCCACCCCATGCATCCCTCCCTGTGCTTGTTGGCAAACTAACAGCGAAAGGGTAATAATTTCAGCTTGAACCTGACCATTAATTCTTCCCAGAAGGAGTCTATTTTCCGAGAATCTGCTTCCTAATAAATGCTAGTTATGTTTATAAGTGGTTATTCACACTTCTAATTTAACCTAATTATTTTTTTAGATTGCAGTGCTTATAGTGGTTGCTTGAGCTGCACGTATGTGACCATATTATCAATAAACACCATTATATCATGTCCAATAGAGTCAGTGGATGTAAATTAATACTCCCTGGTCTCTTTGTTCGCCTTGTGTTTGTTGATCTTCCAGATGAATGAGAAACAGACATTTGTAAGCATAAATAACATCCAACTTTGGTGTTCATGTTTGGGCGGCAGTTGTTGTTGCAGATGTTGTAATACCAAAAGCATGTCGGACTGGTCATTCTCTCCTTCTCTGTCCCCTCTTTTTCCTCTTTATCCAAGGCTCAGCATTTTCCCATACCTACCCCCCAGAGCTCTCTGAGCCAACCTTCACGTCTCAAAAAAATGATCCTCGAAGGTGGTTGGCTAGGATTCGGCCCTGCTGATTTGCTATTGGCTGCTGGGGGTTTTGGAGTGTTTGCATTCTGAAGGGAGGCTGTGTCTATTGATGTGCTGCAGGGGGAGGGAGGAAAAGAGGGAGGCAACAGAAAGGAAAGAAGAGGGAGGGATAGAGGAAAAAGAACAGAAGGGAAGAGCCTCTTATTCTCTTATATGTGTGTGAGCGTGACAGTTGTCGTGGAAGGGTGTCCAGAAGTCAGGCCTTATAGGAAAGCGCACAATGGTGGACATCTTTTCTCATCATCACTAAGCGTTATAAGAGGGGTGCTGGATATACAAGCACAAGATGACTGAGAGCTGCACTGCACCAAAGTGGGAGCAGATGTGACAATGGAGTTTTTTTTAGCAGCTTGGATCTCAGAGGGAGGATTTTGAAGTTGGAAAACCGAGGGCGGATTGTGGTTTGTGAATCTGGATTTGGAATAAAAGGTAAGACTCCATGTGTATGTTCATGTATCATGTACTCCATTACTCTTACTCCACAATGCAACAAAGCTTGGATGATGGTGAACAGGGAAAAAGCAGAATCAAAGTCACAACAATACATTAATAAATGTATATAATAAACCTCAGGATTTCAGCATTAGGTTTTTTTTTTATAGCATGTTTGATTGCAGTGAAACGATTGCACACATTTTGCTGTTAGGTGAAAGCCATTAGAACTGAACTGGAAAATATATGTTAGCCAGACAAGCTGATGCCGAAGAAACAGCTACACTAAACTGTTAATGAACAACTCATACAGTACATATTGTGGTGTCTTCTAGCCCATTATGATTTAAGTTTTATCTTTAAAACAGCTCAGAACACCACGTACAGTATTACCAGTACAGTTCTGCTCATACTGTATGTTTTGCCTCCGCTCAGTATGTCTCGTTAAAATGCCCAAGAGATTAAAAAGAAAATAACAGAAATAAAATAATCGTAGTTCTAGTTGTGGTTCCTTTCGTTCTTGCAATTGGCATAACAATGTATAATAAACCAAAAAGTAGTCTGAAAGAAGTCTGTAGGTTGAAGTTTCCCAGAGTCCAGGCTTTATGTTAGGCCTGTTATTGCACAAGTTTTATTACACATTTATTACAGCGAAGTTTATGACAGTAATCTGTTCTGTCTCATGATAAATGTCAAGAAAACTGTCAAGCTCGGGTCTTGAACCCGGGTCTCCGGGGTGAGGGTTGAGGATTTTACCACTGAGCCACGGAGGGGATAAGGTTGGACCCAACTGAAACACACTCAAGGCAGAAAGTCTCAGGCAAGGTAGATTTATTTTTAAATATATGAAAAAGTTCACAGGCAGCTTGTCATCAACAAAAGTTCTTCTCACTTAGAGGAATTAATAAAAAGAACTGAAAAAATAATAAACTCTTAAATGAAAGCCTCCACAAGGGGAGAAAACAATCAGGTAATGAACAATCAAAGCCAAAAAAAGACTGAGCAACTTACAACAAGAAACACTGAGTTATAGCCAGAAGTTCAGCAGGAGACACAGAGGAGGGACTCAAAAACCGAGTGAATAAGAGGGGAGAAAATGAACAGCTTAAATACACTGGGGGAAACAAGACACAGGTGATCTGAATAACTAATGAGAAAACACAACGAAGAACTTAGGCTAAGGGGAACACAAATGACCTCAAGAGGCCAGGGGGCAAACTACAGGAGGAGCAAAAAGGCTGACAGAAAACGTCTTCTTTTTGAGCACAAAATTTGGAAAGTAATTCATTACCATATTTTTAGAACATGACTTTCATCTGGTCTATAAAACAACACTATAACAACAACTATAACCTTTGGGAAAAGTCGAACACAGATAGTTGGAACTGTATAATAGAAGGTAAATCACTTCTCTTTAGACACGATAAAATAAAAATAAGAAAGGTTATCTTAAAATAAGGAACAAAATTGGTTCAGTTAAAAAAAGACTAGGATCAAGATTCAGAAATGTATCATATACAGCAGGACTGACTACTGACTACTACTTATTATATTCATCTAATATAGGATGTAACCTACTTACACAACAATGCAATCATAAAATAATTTTTTAAATGTGGTAGAAATTACATAATGAATAATATTTCAATCTGATATGATACTTGTTTGATCTGACAAGACAACAGCCTGAAGGTAATTCTCACAGGCTGAAATGCATATGAGCTACAAGACTTATGAAGAGAAACATGCTGCTATTCCTACTGTGGAAGTGGATCTCTGCTGTTCTGTCAAAGGAACTTAAAAAACTTTAACAAGGTTAATGCGGCCAAAATTTTAAAGGTGACTCTGCATTCATTAATTTAGGCTCTGCATATGGTTTGAGCTTTTGAAGCGTAATGTTCGGGACAGGTTTGTGGGAATCAGTTGATGCTAATGAAAACACAGGTGTGTAAACATATGAGTAGAACGGTGAGAGGAAAATAAAGTTTTATAAGACATCATCAAAAGGAAAATTCAAATTCTAGAATTTCTAAAATTCTTGAAGGAATTTCAAATTCGAAAAACATTCGAAAGTCGCGAATGAAGTCACACATTTAATGACTGATGGAGCAAAAACCATTGCAGTATGGCATAGGATGAGACATGGGGGAAAAAAAAAAAGAAAGCTTATTGAAGAAAGAGAGAAAGGAGTGTTCATGACGTATTAATGTGTGTGGAGGTGGAGATGTTTTACTCATTGTGTCTGTGGTCAAGGCGATCCCTGCCTTATTTATGTCACACTCAGACTTTGTCTCTATGACGATGGCTGTTTGAAACACTCTGACTCTTGTTACAGCCTTTGCCTCTCACAGCTGACACGTGACCAGCTCTTTGCAGATTCTCTTCCTTTTTTTGCCGTAAATTGCAAGTGCTGAACAGAACGGTACACTGTGTCAGTTGTTCCTGAAGAAGTTTAAAATAAACAGTGCTCGCCGTTAGTGGGAACACTGGACAAGGAATATCTTTTTCCGTACAAAAATGTTTATTCCTCTCATACTAAGACAACTTGCCAATGATTATCTTTTAGCTTATCAGTGAATGATGTCATGCGTTTTAATCATCTATAGTTGTTTTGCGTCAGCGATACAAGTGAGTCAAAATATGGAATAATTTATGTGTATCAAGAGTCCTGTGGCCGAATAGTTACAGTGGTTATAAAACAAACACCTCTGTTAAAATTCAAGATTTGAAAAATTTAACCGAGATAAATAACATCAGAATGTTTTGTTTTAACATTTAATGTGATATAACTGACACATTTCAAGTAGAAATGAGTAACAGGTTTATGAGGGAGGGGGGAGAGAGCAAGTGCATAATGGCAGTGTTGAAAGACATTTATCACGAGAGAGGTACATAAGAATTTCCAAAACATTAGATGGTAAAATGGAACACTGTTAAGGCCAACGAGTACAGATAAATGGGGCACCAGAGTTCTATCCAAAATTGATTAGAGAACAAGACAAAAAGTTTTTTTGTGTTAAAGAGGCTACCACAAGACCTACATCAACGAAGGGCATTCTAACATTGGTGCTCCTGGATTGTTTCCAAGAACACTTGACCCCAAAGTCTGGTTCATTTTGATCAGTGAGAAGACAATCGTTCCAGACTCGGGAACTAGGCCCGAGTCCACTCAGAGCATTTTCACATTAGGTACAAGATATTTGTACCGTGCCTACGCAACAAATTCCACAATGTTGAATTAACACCCAGGAGTGTTTATATGAGTCCAGTTGGACCCACTGGCCAGCATTAACATTGTGTTTTGCTCTCCATTCTCCTCTTCAAGTGGACTTAGGTGTGGTTCCCAAGCCTAAAATGGTTATGATCTCACTTATCAAAATGCACCAGACCTAGGAGTCAAGTGTTTTTGGCACACTAATGTGAAAACACCCTTTCACATTGTGCTCACATTGTGCTCATAGGCCATTCCAGTTTAATTATCTGACCTATACAGCTATAGCTAATAGAGCATTTTCCCTTCAATATACATAATATTAGGCATAGTGTGAAGTTTAATGTCAGGTTAATGGTAGTGGTGGTGGGCGGTGTGTGTGTGTGTGTGTGGGGGGGGGGGGGGGTTGCTTGTGGAGTTGCAATCGTTCCTGGGCAAAGTACAAATCAATCATGCCCTAAAGGAGCTGCTGGGAGGTTTGGCAAGAACTGGTGACTCTCAGCATGTTTGAGCTATGGGGCAGAGTGACCAGATGGAAGCCCTTACTGACAAAATAGTCCAGGCCTGCCTCAGTTATACCAAGCATACATAAACCCATACTCCAAACAGTATACACTGGAGTATACGCAGGTATATGGTGTATGCCTACTTATTTTTTCAGTCAGTACTGTGTATACTTGCTTCTCCATTTATCCTGATACTATGGCATTACAATACTGTTAAATCTGTTAGTCTTTCGGCTGTTCCTGTCAAGTGGTCACCATAGCAGACCATCCTATCTGCACAACAACTTGGCAGAGATTTTATGCCGGATGCCCTTCCTGATGCAACCCTTCCATTTTATCTGGGCTTGGGAACGGCACTGCATCCAGTGTATCTGAAAATGTTGCTCAAATTGCGCTCGTCTTCAAGTTGAGTTTTGGCAGTTTGGAGGCAGGGACGGTGGCTGATGTCACCACTGCTTTGACTGGTCACTATAAATGCCCACGGTCTGCTCCCTCTGAATCCTTGTTTGGCAGCAGAATCGCCAACAAGACGAAGAAGTAGATGACAACTTTCTAACTTTCTAACTACATTCATCAGGCTATCGTGTCAGAGCAAGTAAATGTTACACAATTAATGTCTTTCAAAGGTCCAATTTTAATATTGTTTAAAGGTATAAATCCATTGTGACACACCAAAGTATGGCCTCTTGTGGAAAAGTTTAATAATCCAAGTAACACGGAAGATCAAGCGAACCACCCAAACAACGATTAGCTTCCAGAACAAATTACCTCACCAAGCCACATCAGTGTCTATATCTAGCAGCAGCTCAGGTAACCTCAGCCACCTCCTGCGCCTTACTTATGTTAAATAAATATACAGGAGTATTCTTATATGCCAGTGTTAATAAGCACTATGCTGGACCGGCCACTTAAAAAAAAAAAAACACTTCTTCCAGGCACCACTACACCACTGAGTCCAATCCATGTGCCAAAACGAGTTAGAAATTCATCATTCATTCAGCATTACAAGCAGTAATTAAAGAAACATTATTAATGAAACAAAGCGATTATACAGTATGGTGTGACAATGCTTTGTGGACTGGTACAAATTTTAAGCATCATCCTGCAGGACCACACACGGTTCTTCTGAGGACTTTGACTGTTGCACCTATTTCTTTTAGTCTAAAAGGTGGTCGCTTATATAATATGCTGCTTTCTTATCTGGCATACAAATAATTTTCCGTGACTTTTAATTTTATGGAGGACCATTGATTTTGGAATCGATAATAATGTAAAAAAAAAAATTCAAATGAAATCTATATCAAAGTTTTTACTAAAAGCACATTGGGCTTAATGCTTTGGCCCAATACTGTAGATCACATTAAAGTTAGATAAATATCTGACATGACTGCTCTTGCTTTACTTATCACAAAATCCTTCTGCTTTTTATCACAAAAATCTGGAATTTTAACAGGGGTGGGTAGACTTTTTATATTCCCTGTTACTTACTGTACATACAAACTGTTATAAATATTATATGAATAGGTCCTTATGAAAATATCAACCATATCATTATTTATACGTGTTCTTTATCACTGCCATGATTTTTCCTCATTTTTATAAGTCTTAGATTATCATGGCATGTCCAGCATACATGTCTCTGTAAATGTGTTGTTACAATAAAAATGATGATCTATTAGACCAAGCACATCGAAATAAACCTATGAATTGAATTATGGTCCGAAATACAGTCCGAGCAGTTCTTTAGACACCTACTCACCAATCAGATTTGAGACAGTAAAACATACTCCAAGCCTGCCGATATAACTGTGGTTCTATGCCCTTTCAAAGTTCTGACCTTCTCTTTTTTCCTTGCTGGTGAATTATTTATGCTGATCTTCTGAGGATGCTGTGTTCAAATTGGACCTTGGGTGTCGTTAAAAAAGCAATGAATAGTGAACGCTTTAGGAAAATACAGCATCGATATGAGTAACAAAACAACTGGAAATGCTTGAACTAGGCAGCACCTTCATAAGCTATTATTCATGTTCAGGGTCTGCTCATTCCTTAAGGCTGAGTTAGTCTGTTTTTGAGTCATGCTGTTCATTGTGCCGAGCGACAGTGGGAGGACCATGTCAGTTAAAAACAAGCCTGGATTCGCCACACAGCCGTGAGGAATTTAGCAGACTCGCTCAGCACAACCGCTGTCAGAAACTCTCGCCTTGCCTCCTCTGGCTATCTTCTTCTTCATCTTTCCTTCTCTCTTTCACACAAATATGAAACCGTTACAGATAATCTATCCCCTCTAGTCTCTAGTTTAGAGAAGGTCTGTTCAGCTGGGTTTCTTGATGGAGTCAAAATTGAGTTCCATTGATGGGTGCGAGAAACTGAAAAACAGTGATGTGGCAATCAGCTTGAATACGTACCTTTAATCACACAGTGTGTCATCCTTTCCATAATAATACAAGGCTCCTGTTTTCATACAGAAAAGCAGATGTGACTACAGACTGAGCCCATGGCATCCCCGGAGTCCCTTACCCCACAGCCAACAGGTGACTACACTCTTTTTCTTCGTTTAACTCTATTAAGAAGATCATTAGTTACTCCCGGTGCAGTGAAAGTCAAATGATGTTAACAAGAGCTGAGTGAGGTAGTTTCTACAGGATCAATACAGATCCTAATTTGATTTGTAGACTCTGTGGAAGTGTATCTGAGACCGTGATTGGTCCACACTGCCACGTGGTGTAGTAAGGCTTTTTGCAAATTTGGCTCAAGCTGTGCAGCGTGACCATTTTAATCTCCGCTAGAGCACGATGTCGTTTTACACCCAGCTGACCGTATGCTGTGCCCAAGAGATCCTCGAACTTCACCATATGCCTTCTGATCTTTATACACATCCATACGTGTAGAGTCACGGATACCGTTTGAATGAAAGCCTCACTCAAATTTCCAGTATTGCCAAAAATCCACATGGGGACTAATTCCAAGAGTTTAACCTGTTTTTGTTGGAGGATACCTGATGAGGACCAGAGTGAAGGTAATGCGGTTTGTTTATAACAAAGCAGCAAAAGAAAAACTGGAGATCAGACAGTACAGTGTGCATTTTTTTGTGAGTTTTTCTTATGTACCTGAGTAACACCTGAGTGTTTTAGTGGACTTTACACAGATTTATTACACAGATTAATGCCATCCAACATATTAAATGACTCATGAGAAGCTTCATCCATGGTACATGCAAGCTGTTATGGTTGCTTTAAAATGACATGTTTGTATCCATGTCAGTCACATGATGCTTGTGTGTATTATTTTGAGCAAGTAGGTTATAATTATCCTTTGCCTCTGGTTTCAACTGTTGGCATTTGCACTGAAGGAAACTCTAAATTACTGAGGGATAAAACGTTTCCAGATCTTTTTCTATAGTTGGTATTTTTGTTATTTGGCCTCTCTTCAAATCTGAAAACAAGTTAGATTATATCATAAATCAGAACACTTGTCTGATTGACACCTTTTTATTTCCTCCATCAGCCCTTGAGTCTGCACGCACCCGTGGAAAAAACAAATAGCTATTGATTCTTTTTCTGATTCATTTATAGATAGGACCTTGGCTTCTTTTAATAATTTGATTATGTCATTGTTTTAATCTCTTTAGGTATTTCATGCAAAATCTGTAACTTTGCACGGAAACACTTTCTTTCCTTCCCACTGTTACCAAAAAGTTCCTTACTTGATGAAATACTGTTCCATCCAAACAATGATGTCTACAAAAGCTTTTACCTGCAAATCACACTCATGTGTTCTGCACCTGCCCTAAGCGTTCTACATATTGGTCCCATTTCTTTTATACAACGTCCAAGTCTTTGGCTGTTACTTCCTTGCACAATGCTGGAAATTTTTTGGAATAGTCAATGAGGCTTAGTAATTGTCCCAAATAAAAACAGATGCTTTGGCGTTTGCTTTTCTGGTTGCTTGAAGAAGAGTCTTGTTATACTGGAAAAGTCCTACACCATCTTGTTCATCTGCTTGGCTGGAAAGCCCTATATCTTCCCTCCAGTTGGAAAAAGTTCAATTTAACCTGTAGGGCTAAGCATCTGAAGCTCGATTCAAATTTTAAAGATGGGACTTTTTCATTGAAATGTGTTATTGTGTTGGCCTTTTTCTGTTTCTTTTGTTGTTAAATCCTTCTGCCTTTTTCTGTATTGTGGGTTTGTTGCTTTTTTTGTTGTTGTTGTTGGTATTCCAGTTTCAGCAGAGGAAGCTACATTGGTTGGTTTCTTCATCCATAGCTCGTTCAAAAGACAAAATTATGGAACATTTATTGTGTCTGCATTTTGTATTTCCTTGTAGTTGTTTTTGTTCCTTGTGTTAATATAATAATTAAAAAAAAAACTGAGTTAGGCAATGATTGGATGTTTTGTTTGAGGACAAACAAAGATGATGTGTTATTCAGTAATATCTGTAGATGATGTCACTGTCCAGATGTAGCGTAGTACTAAATTACAGAAGTATATTGCCAGAAGTTTGGGGACCATAACAATTATATGCGCCTGTCTAACATGCCTTTTTAGATTTAGTTCTCCTTTTTTGTCTGGTATAGTACCTTCAACTAATTTCCATTAGATTTTGGAGTATGGATGATGGGATTTGTGCACATTAAGCCACAAGTGGATTTTTCTCCTTAAAGGTCCTATAATGACTTGATAACTGAAATAATCAGTTAGTTGAAAGTGTGTGATGCCTCAATTATTACTTAGATTCAATCATATAACTTCTTTTCAGAGTCTATGCCACCCGGTCTGGCACAGACACCCCAGCAGGAGGAAGAGGAGGATGATGAAGATGAGGAGCAGGGAGAACAGTTTCAATTTGATGACAGTGAAGATGAGAACAATGTTGGTCCAAACCATGAGGAAAATAAGGACTTTGTAGCTTCCTCTGCTGAAACTGGACTTCCAGAAGTTGCTTCAGGTGAAAGCACAAACTCCAATGCACTTTACAGTCAAGCGGTGAAGCTTGTCTCAATCACTGATCATGAGGAATTAAGTGGAGTGACCTCTGCTGGTCAGGATGGTCAAACTGTTCCTCAGCATCCACCCTTAACAAGCCCAGGTAAGTATTTCCATCATGTATAATACTATGCAAAAGTCTTGAGCCTCCGCTTGTTGCTTCATATTAAATTTAATTTAATTATGTCGATTAAATTCAAAGAGATTGTAGCAAATGTTTTTTTTTTTTTTTTAATGAGTTGTTTATACAGCAATCTCATTTCCCCTCTCATATGTTAAGACTTCTCATATACTAATCACCGGCTGAACTTCTGTCATCATCTGCACCTGTTTCTTCATGCATTAAGTTACAAATTTTTAAAAAGTCTCTCAGAAATCCTGGAACTTTCCCTCAAGGCTGCGTTAAAAAACAAAACAAGAAAGTCTGGATCTTGGAAAGCAGAATTTAAAGAAACGAGGCGTAGCTCAAGACTTGCACAGTACTGTTTTTTTCATGAATGTGTGTATATATGATATATAATATGTAATTAAATATATATATATATATATATATATATATATATATATATATATATATATATATAACAAATTTCTTTCTTTAATTATTTAAATCAGATATGGAAGTCAGACAGCCTCCTCCTGGGTAAGCTGCACTCTAACTATAGAGGAAAAAAATGATGATTATTATTTTTTGATCAGATGTTTACCTTGATACATCTTGATTATGCATTGTTGCCATTGGATGTAGCCGCAAACACAAGGCACCCATATTGGTCTATTATTTACTTTTAGTGTCACAGCTACATTAGGCCTTGTAGTTAGATCAGTCAGCTCTCTGAGCTGCTAAAGTTCACAGGTTTGCCTAATGGCGGGTTTTGTCGATGTTTCAGACATTCTGTATCGTTTGAGCCAAGAGTCACAGAGGAGGCAGAAGGCACATGGAAGAAAAACACACATACAAATGAAGGTATTGCTCTTGTCTTAAAAAAAAAAAAAAAAAACACTTTGGCTGGTACATTAACCTTTTACCTGCTCTCATTAACCGTTTTATGGATCACCTGCCAAGTTCACCTGACACATCATGGTGCATGTGCTGCTTGTCTGAGTGTATTACTATGAAATGTCGATCTTAAAAGCCATGAAAGATGATGTCATACACATCTTTTCAAGACATCTGTGGTTTAATTAAAAAAATTCATTTCCAAGATGGAAATTAGTTGAACAGTAAATGGCAATAAACGATCAAATGCTGTCAATCAAATTTTCAATTAAATTTTGTTATTCATTCCCTTTATCTCCTTAAACTCTAATGTGCGGAGCTGTATGAGATGGTGGACTGTGGTGACCCCTTAACGGGAGCAGCCAAAGAACAACAACACCCTGTATTACAGTAAATAGAAAAAATAGACAAAATAAGGTTAGGTTGTGATCAGAATAAATACAAGTGGTGTTAAAGTTAAACCGGAACATTTGATTGTTCAGAATAATAGACCACAGTTATGACAGTAAAAACTACCTTCTATAAATTACCTTATATAAATTATCTTCTACAGTATATACTGTATAAACCCCTCCTACACTAATGTACTTATCCCGGCATTTCGCTAGTGCTTGGATACCGTTAAGATAGAAGGTTTTCTCAGTACTGGATGTCGGACTGCCTCCTTCAAATCTGAAACACTGGCCACAAACATGTGAAAATTGCCTGGAGCGAGGTCAGGACTGAACTGGCTGGGGATGTGCCAATAACTCCCGGCCGAGTTCCTGTGGAAAGTGGACTCCTTCTCACCTTCTTTAAAACGTGTGCACCATTCAAATATGTCATCACCATACTGTGCTTGAGATCTTCTGTAAATGGCAATGGGTTTTACACCTTCATTCCTGAGAAATTTCATTGCTGTGAACACCCCTTGTATAGCCAGCTCACAGCAATATTGTGGTAATACGGCTCTAGATACTGTAGATACAAGCAATCATTTCTAAAAGTAACAACAACAAGCTGAACCAATAGTGTCTGATGCAGTGGGTAATAAATGTTTAATATACTTGTTACAATACCACTGCCAAATAATATCTGATCAATGGTACACTTTTTCTTGTAATGCATATCACAGTAAAAACTGACATACTGTATTCTGCATAACATCAGATAGGCTACAGTTGGCAATTACCTACAAAGAGCGCCTATGTTGTATTACATCTGAAAACAATATCTCTCACCCTGCTTCAGTCAATGTCCAGATCTGTGTCTGTCTGCAGGTTTACATTCAAGACCCGAATGCTACTATACACCTGTCATAAAGAAGTCTCCTCCCATGTTTGCTCAGACAGGTCTGTGACTCTTAGGAGGTAATGTGCAGTTGCAGGCAGAGGTTTACATACACTCATCCTGAACATGAATGTCATGAATGGCAATTTTCAGTGATATCAGTGATATCTGCGAACTAGATTTTTTCCAAACAGCATCAAAATTATACATATAGAGTCAAAGGTGAACTTGGGGCCACTCTGATTATTAATGCAGTATTGATTAAACACCCAAAATGTCTTTTAATTTCTTCCCAACTTCTTGCTAATTATAGTGATTGACTGTAGTTCTTGGCTTAACATAACATAGTGCTAACAAAAAAAAAAAGGTTTTTAGATTAACTCATGTAAGTTATCAGGAGATGTAACTATTGTACCAATGTGAGGACGAAGACGCAAACTTTCTCCCTCTGTTTAGAGAAAATTGCTTTGGATGATCAGGAACAACCCAGGAACCACCAAGACACAGGCCGGCAACTAGCTGCTGCTGAAACACTAGGGTCTCTGTGTACAGTCAAGCGAGTTTAACATCACCGTGGAGTGAGATGCTGGCATCCAAGAAAGAAGCCACTGCCAAAACAAAAAACGTTAATGTTAAGCTTTTCGCGCCTTAACCCTTGACAAAATTTATGGACTGTGCTTAAAAGCTGGATTGGTGCCAGAAAACCAACCGATTTAAATGAGGTCTATTAATTCTGCCAAGAAGAGTGGTCAAAAGTAGAATTCTGCAAGAAGCTCGTTGATGGCCTCCAAAGGCTGAAAATTGCTTTCAACCACATATTAAATATTCTATATGTGTACGTTTGACCCTGTGTTGATATCAGAAAACCCAAAATAAGTAAATAAAACTATTTGCATATTCTATTAAATATGTATTTTGTACAATAGGTCTGCGTCAGAAAAAGTCCAGTTTAAAATTTCACTGAAAGCCCAATGTTACAACATGTTGACATTCATGTTCATGATGAGTTAATGTATTGTAAACCTCTGACTGCAGCTTCATCCTCCATCAAACAGGATATTTAAATAAATAATTTGACACATGCAAATCAAAACTTCAGATGATCAAAACCATCTGCTTTCTGTTATTATTCATAATAAAGCAACTGCGTGCCTTATTCTACCAAAGCTGCCAATGTCCAGATGTGATCCTGGATGCTCACAAATGATTTTTTATTTTTTTTAATCAGTAAAACGATTCAAGGAAAACACTAGCACAAAAAAAAACAACTCACTGCATCAAAACAGATCAATGATTTTATTAATTATGCATGCAACACATAAATAATCTTTCCTCACTTTTTAATCCATAAAATCAAGAGCTTAAAAACAATAGTGTTCTGTACCTTAGTGAAGTGTATGTGTGTTCAGCTCAAGCACCAGCTCGCTCACAGGAATGGTTTAGTGTGATGTCAGAACTCACACTACGACTGCGCAAAGGTATATTGCTTAGTCTCCACTTAGAAACAATTCATCCACCTCTGTTTTAGAGTTGTCTCACACTGTAGGACGTGACCCTGCTCTAGCTGATTCAGACAGGAAACACATGTATCTTGGGTGTCTTAGTGCTAGTGTTCAGAAATACAGTATGTAGCTAATACGTGACGCCTGTGATGTTTATATACAGTGATTAAGCAATATTACACTACTATGTGCTGATATTCAGTAGAACAGCATGAGCATGAGTGTGATATTGGTTTTATAGAACAGTTGCACGAACACCATTTATTATCAACAGATTATGATTTGTTTGTTTATTTAACCAGTCATGTCGCTCCACTGACACATATCGTTCTGCTACTGGTGGAACTAACTAACTGTGACTGGCGGAGCTGGCGACCAATAGTAAGTGTAATTATCAGGGGTTAAAGTAGTTTTAAATTCTTAAGTTTTAAATGGGGTTGGTGAAAATTCCTGAGAAACTTAATAAATTTATTAAATAAAATTTGGCTGGGCCAAAATACCAGCAACAGTGTGTGAAAACCTTGTGAAGACTTACAGAAAACGTTTGACCTCTGCCATTTCCGACAAAGGGTATATAACAAAGTATTGAGAGGAAATTTTGTTATTGACCAAATAATTATTTTCCATCATAATTTGCAAATAAATTCTTTAAAAATCATATCATGTGATTTTCTGGATTTTTTTTTCTTATTTTGTCTCTCATAGTTGAGCGATGCCTATGATGAAAATTACAGGCCTCTCTCATCTTTTTGAGTGGGAGAACTTGCATAATTGGTGGCTGACTAAATACTTTTTTGCCCCACTGTAGGATGTACAAGTAGTGGCCTTGATCAGGAGCTAGAGAAGGATTTGAGATTCAGCCTTGTGTTAGGAGCTACTTAAACATGTAGCTCACGTTATCCATAAATAAAACAACACAGATGGTTTAAATGCAATTCAGAACAACTTAGGCCATGTCTAGAAACATTTATTCAGGAGACATACTGCAGATGTTTAAGATGACATAACATTATCAGATGTGTTTTTTTCTTGCTTCTGTGACTGGTTTTGAATGTGGGTTTAAGAATGTTCACTATACTGTACTTATTGACTGTTCATTCTGTCCTTTCAGTAGGTAATAGCCTTGACCTTCAAATATCTGCTCACACAGTCTGAAGTTAATACTAGAGGGACAGGTTAAGCGAATAACTCCATATGCCATTACAACATGGACTGGAAGCAAAAGAGCTTCTGCCTATGTTGCGGTCGATACCACAGTCAGCTTAATGAATACCTTGTTCAGTTTAATGGCTGCCACTTTTAACTACACAATCAATAAATGTTCAAGGTTTTGACTTTTTCAGTCTGGAATGTGAAACCGGTGCACAGACTGTTCAATGATGAGATCAAAATCATCCTCGGAAAGAGGTATACTTCATGTAATAATTTTGAAAGTGTCTATCCTTTACAGGAAAGCTTGCTTCTGAAACAGGGGAACACTTGCCCTCTTCTTCATCAGACGTATTCCCAGTTCCACCCCCTGACTCAGAAGTGATTTATGATGATGTTCCATGTGAGAACATCCCCTCTCCTGGTGCAGGTAGGTAAAGACTCTGGGATCAATCTGCACTTTTCTATAAGTTAGGTAACCACACTGACAGTGAATGAGTGAGTGTCTAGTGCTGGCCCACAAATGCACTTACATCTGGGTCCACATAACCCTGTGGAATGACAGCAGTAACCTCAGAGCTTTCAGCTGAGCCATTTCTAGCCAGAAAGTTAAAAAAAAAAAAAAAAGCTTTATTTGGATGGTTACAAGTGGCCCAAATTCCAAACAGAATGAAAAACTTAAAATTATGACTGAATTTGGTTGTTGTGCTGGATTTGTACGTGCACAATGATATTTGTGCTAGAACTATTCAGAAGACTTTGTTTAGTTTAAGAGTTAACATGTAGATTTAGTTTTTTTTTCTCTCCTTTAAATCTTTATTTGCCAATATGTAGCTGAAGTCATTCTTGTTAGCACTGTGACCTTGCACGTACGGGGTCGAGGGTTTAATTCCCGCCTTGGGTCTGTGTGTGCACTTTCTCCCCATGCTTGGTGGGTTTCCTTTGGTTTCCTCTTTAAGTCCAAAAACATGCAGATTAGGTTAATTAACGTTCCCAAATTGCCCGTAATGTGTGACTGTGTGCGTGTGTGTGTGCGTGTGATGGATTAGCAACCTGTCCAATTAAAGATAGTAAAGGTCTTGTTACTTTACTGCTTCCTTTGTCTCCCTTATTAATTTGTGCTACAGATATGCCCTAAAGCTAGGTTTTTACAATAACACAATATGTAGGAGAGGGCTTCTTGTCATATGGGTTAGTTGTCACATTGTTAATATTTTCACTACAAGAGGGGCCTACAGTACCTAAAAGTGGAGTGGTTATTTTGTACCTCTACATGGTCTGATGTTATATCCCGTGTTAGAAAAACAAAGCACAATGTTAACTGAGATGAGAGCCAATTTGCCATTTTTAACATTAAAAAGTGGTAAAATATCAACTTAAAAATGATTTTTTATCTAGTTTAAAAATGTAATAACTGTACAATTGGACTTGTTAGAGAAGAGAATAAAGTGTCTTGTTACACTTCAGTTCTGGTTTATGCTAACTTTAGAATATAGCTAACATTAGCAAAGATGGCAGTTTGGCGCAAGTTGTCATGTCATGTTGCCTAGTGCCATCTCCACCAATCAGCTCCGGAGGGCATTAGGCCATACCCAAAAGTAGGTCCAAGTAGGTCTGGTTTGTGTGGAGCCATTGCATACATAGTGACACATGGTTGGAGATTTGTTTGAGTGTTTGACAGATTTAATTTGAAAATTTGACTAAATTTATTTTCCACTTGTAATTGGTAGTGATTTATTTAATGGCCACATTCCAGGACTTCTTCAAGTACAGTGATTAATCAAGCTTCTTCTGTAGCTGAGTTTAATTCTGAAGTAAAATAAAAAAAAATAACACAATATTATATTGGTTCTCGTTTTATATGTTGCAAAATCCAGTGTGATGTCTTACCCTACACAGCGTGACCTGCTGATGTTAACATGTTCACACTCACTCTTTAAATGCAGTACTGTCACAAGATATGAAAAAGAAATAAAAATAAAAACTGTATTCTTTCATTTGGTTTGTCATTTTTAACTATATGATATATTAACCCAAGAGTGTGAATAGTGTAACAATAAGCCCCGATCTTCTCTACTTTATCTGTGCAATTTATGCAATGACAGGTGTGACTGAAATGCTGTTTATTTATTTATTTACTTAAAAAAAAAATCTATGTCTTAGTGCAGTGCCGGTACATCCCAGCTAACAATACTCGGTTTGCTGAAAAAATTCTAAAGATTACAGTGTTTTTTTGGGTGTCCTGAGAACAATTTTTTGACCAAACATCTATGAAAAGCCTAATTCATCCAGTTTGGGATTAATTCAGTTTGGATTTGTGTGCAGCTGATGATATGATCTATGAGGACGTACAGAGGCCTGATGAATCAGGGGAGGCCGTGGACAACGGCTGGAGCTCCAGTGAGTTTGAGAGCTACGATGAGCAGTCGGACACTGAGACCAAGCCACGGACACGCAGCAAGGTGGGAACAAGCGCAGGCTCAGCTTCTGCTTAAATAGAGGTCTTTCTGTATCCCTGAGGTCGAAGCATGGTGCAGCAAGGGGTCTTTGGTAGCTGAACATCTTTATCACACTCTGTGATTTTATTATTATTATTAATTTTTTTTTTTTTTTACATTTTCATTCATCTCCCGATCATTTCTTCACACAGTCACAAGGTGGCAATAGATACATGCTGTCATAAAGATACATAACTACATCCACTCTCCAGTCTGGTCTTGTGTTTCATAAATACGGCAAATCTCACAAACCACTAACATCGACAGTCACAGCATTTGAGCGGGAAGGAAGGTTAATTCACTGCATCAGTGGATTTTTTTTTTTCCACTCAGCAAACTTTTTCAGTTCTCTTTCCTTCCTGGGCTTCCCCTTTGTTCCTCTCCTGCTTTTGTTCATTTGAGTCTTTCCTCTGTTGTCGATGCTCTCTCATTGCCGTGCCTTATGCATGATCTCAGCTGAAAACAGGTACAGAAACCTTTCACTAACCTAATCAGTGAACCTTTTTTGGCTCTCAGTGCAATGGGCGCTGATTTTATGCATGCTTGGTTAATTATGTCTGCGGCCTGTATATGATATTTATGTCAATCACAAGTGTATCTAAATCACAGCCACTCCCAGGCACTTTCTTTCGATTGTTCTCGAATGTGTCACTGTCTGCCTTTCCGGCTGTCCCTCTTTTCCTCATTCTCTCCCCTCTTTGTGTGTTTCTGTCTGTCTGTCTTTATACACATTGATCTAAACACCATCCCTATTGACCGCGGGCATGTGGATACGACGGTGACCTTAGATTTCCCCTGATGTACGGCGCATAAAGGAGCATTGTGCCCGGACCAAACGTGAACTGGCCATGCGGTTAGGTGCTCGAGACATCAGCCAGATCAAACAGGCCTATGACACCAAGGTATATTTTCCCAGTAGCACTGCAACTGCAGTATCATTTATCATTCATCATAGTCAAACTTAAGGTTTATGATACAGTTTATAACTTGTATGTAATTTTATACATCATTCAACCATATTTAACATAGTCGCTTCCTCTTGCTCCATGTTGCACAATGCAAAAAAAAAAAATGTTTTGCTTCCCACTGAAAATGAAACTATCTAAATGTCCCCAAGCTTACAGCAAATGAACCATGATGGAATTGAGCGACTTTGCTCCTGTTGCTATACTCACTGTTCTCTGTATAGGATCAACGTTTTTTTTTCCGCCTTCCTCTCAGATGCAGATGTACATTTCAGTACTCATGTCCTCTCTCGCAGGTTCACCAGCTCATGAAAGCAGCCCGGAATGGCACGAAGGATGGACTGGAAAAAACTAAAATAGCCATGATGCGCAAAGTGTCCTTCTTGAATAAAAAAGAAAACACAGGTTTGAGATTATTTTCCTTTTCTTTTGATGAAAGCTGTTAAAAAAGTTTTTTTGTTGTTGTTGTAAACTATGATACAGTAGTTGGTTAAGCAGGCAGTGGTGATTGGTTTTTGAAATTTGTGAAATGGCATTAAAGCAGGACTAACAAGGATATGTGGAATCCTTTTTTTTTTATTTGTGGAAACAATGCAGATGATATAGAAGATGATACCGGTTACCTGGATGTGACCGTTTCTGAAGTCAAACACCCACCACCTCAACTTTCTCCCATGCCAGAGGGTCTCACTACTCAACAGGTGAATGTGTGTCTGCAGTGAAACCAAACTACAGTCATTTATTTTTGTATAACTTTATATAACCTATTTTTTTTTTCTTTTGTCAGACTGTAAGACGTCACATTCTTGGCTCTATTATCCAAAGTGAGATAAGCTACTTGGATTCCCTCAGAAGGATTCTGCAAGTAGGTTACTGATTCGCAGTGTAATTGTGTTCATTGTAATTATCTGAAATGATATCACTTACATACACATGAACGAGTATTACATTCATTGCTCTAGGATTCATCCTGTACCTTCTGATTCAATCCCAGGATTACCAAAATCCTTTACTGGAGGCCGAGCCACGAATCCTGAGTACTAGAAAGATTCAGCCTATTTTCTATCGGGTAAAAGAGATCCTGCAGTGCCATGCCATGTTCCAGATCGCCCTGGCCTCCCGCGTGGCCGAATGGGACCAAGCAGAGACCATCGGAGATCTGTTCGTAGCCTCTGTAAGTCTCATTAACGAACATTCTGTCGTACGTGAGCTTCAATTGAACACTTCTGTATTTAAATAAACCTCAAGCCGCTCGAGCTAAACCTTTCAGTTTCGGGTCTCTTGTATGTTGTATGAAATGATGTCATATGTTAAGTAACAGGAAAGATCAGAAGTAGAAGTATTACAGGCTGTTTTCAGCAGGCTTTGCAACAACTATAGTATATTGACAGTATTCACTTTCTGGAAAGAGCACACACAAATAGCAGTTAATGAAAGTGGGCATAGCGGTGTTATTTCCACCGTCCTTAAAAAAAAAAAAAAAAAGCACAAAAAGGCAATTTCAGGAAGTGTGATCTAGCTGAAAGTGTGGTATAGACTTTCGGTTAACTCAAGGGTATTAAAATATTCGTTAACACCACTAAGTAGAGCTTTGTTCTGACTTTGTTCTGTTTGTACCATGTGCATGCTTTTTTCCGCGTGGAACAAAAAAAAAAAAGAAAGAAAAAAAGAAAGAAAGAAAAAAAAAATCCCCAGAAATCTTGTACTCAGCAGTTCTATTTAAACAGTACTCATTTCCTGTGTGGTACCAAAGCTGTACGCAGCAGCTATGCTTATTTTAAAAATGTGATGCAAAAGATTCAAGCGTTTGTAATAAATCAGGTTTGCGACAGCAACCTCAGCTAAAATGTACGATTGCTGAAAGCTCTTTTAAGATTAGGGCCTGGCAATTTAAAATCTTGTTTTGTGAAATGGTCTGTGTGTGTATGTGTGTATGTGTGTGTGTGTGTGTGTGTGTGTGTGTGTGTGTGTGTGCCTACAGCTTTTCATAAACCTCTTTATCCCTTTCAGTTTTCAAAATCGATGGTTCTGGATGTATACAGCGATTATGTCAACAACTTCACAAATGCAATGGCTCTTATCAAGAAAGCCTGCATGTCCAAGCCTGCATTTTTGGACTTTCTTAAAGTAGGTTCTTCTGCTTTTACTGTCATCATTATATTTATTCATTTATTTATTTATTTTTTGATCATTTAAAGCAGGGGTCTCAAACTCAGTTCCTGGAGGGCCGCAGCCCTACACAGTTTTGTTCCAACCCTGCTCCAACATACATACCATGTAGTTTTCAAATAAGCCTTAATGACCTGTTTAGTTGGATCAGGTGTTTTTAATTATGGTTGGAACAAAACTCTGTGGGGCTGCGGCCCTCCAGGAACTGAGTTTGAGACCCCTGATTTAAAGGCTTGGTACAAGTCAAACGCTTCCTGCATCTGGCACTTGCTATGTACTACTTTCAGTGAATGTGAGCTGCATTTTAATTTCAATATAACAAGTGGCACTGTTGTATCTGACCTATTCACATGTTACTTTGAATCTTGGAGAAAAGGCAGGCTGTCAGCACAGACAGGATCACCCTTTATGGCCTGATGGTGAAGCCGATCCAACGTTTCCCGCAGTTTATACTCCTCTTACAGGTCAGGACTACAGTGCTTCAATACTACACTCACACACATACAAATATAGTATTCACACACATGCATGTACAGTTTAATGTATGCTTATGATTATACAGTAGTATTCTTTTCACTTATTGAAAGGTTTAGATAAAACGTACAGTCTGCATAGGTCATACCGCCATCTATCCATGGTATTAGCTGACATCTAATTCATATTCATCTTTCTCATATCAGCATACTGTACATTAGGACATAAATTCTATCTAGTGAAGTCTCATCTTTAAATCTTTATAATGCCATGTTTATATATAGTACATCATCATCAAACCATCCAGCACAATTATTTAGTATTTCTTGCTGATTTGTCAAATGATTTTTGCATGGCTTCCTCATTGGCATATAATGTTTAAAAGGAATGACATAAAACTGAGATTTCACAATACCTAACCCAAATATAATAACAGAACGCATGACACCAATTTTTTTTAAATAATCTGACATTTGCTGTCACTGTGAGATCAGTGGTGGTTTTATTAATCTACAGAGACCACAAGTTAAGCTTTTATTGACCACACATTATCATAGTAAGAGCATGCATTATTTTTTTATTTTATTATGAACAATTTTATGGCCACAAAGTGCTTAACTCATGTCAACTACTGCACATCAAAATGACAAATATACATTTTAAATTAAATGATTGTCAGAGAAACTTAAGCATGGTGAGCGTTGAAAATACAGTACAAGGGGCATTGAAGTCAAACCAGGACTTTGATTGTGTATGATATCAGAACTCGGTTATGAGAGTAAAAACTACCTTTATTTCGCTATAAAAAATCCCAGCGACATTAATGCACCTATCCCAGCATTTCACTAGTGCTTGAATAGCATCAATATAGGTACACCAGAGGTATGATCATTACTGCTAAAACCTTGGCCTCCCAGGAAGTCTTTATGGCAGTTCCTTTGAATCGAAAAACAAATGGCCTGGTTTGATCAGCAAATTCTGTTTTTTGAGGACAACACCTGACCTTATACTGCCCACGACACCACTTGCGCATTCGAAGAAGTGCAAATCTTACGTACAGTCCTGATTTGACATGTTTGGGCAATTAAAGGAGTTATTGGGAGGCCAGCGTTTCAGAAATAAAGCAGACAGTTGAAAACCTTTTAACTAAATGGTATCCAATGCTAGTGAAACTCTGGGATAAATGGGATAAAAAAAAAAAATTAAAAAAAATAAAAATATATATATATATAATATAATATATATATAATAATATTACTGCATTTTACTATACACTAATTTAATGTGCACAAAACTACATTTACTCTGAAACTGAATAAAACATTTTATAATTCATTTTGGATTTCCCTATTTGCTTTTAAAGCATAAAAAAGCTGTCATGTTCCCCATGAATAGGATTAATGCACAATCAGTATTATAGTGCATCTTGCCCTGACCGTAGTGTCTAGGTTTATATAGAGAAGTAAATCATGTGTGTGTGTGTTTGTCTAGGACATGCTGAAGAACACTCCATCTGGGCACCAGGACAGGCTGCCGCTGCAGCTGGCTCTGACAGAGCTGGAGACTTTAGCCGAGAAGCTGAATGAGCAGAAGCGTCTAGCAGAGCAGCTCTCCGAGATCCAGGAACTAACACGCAGCAACAGCGATCGCGCCCTCAGCAAGGTCACACACGAAAACACACTCTCATTATTCTGCTAGGCACATGTCACGGTTGCTCAGCAACCCACTCCATTTAGCAGGCGCAATGAATAAGATGCGATGCCTTGCAGTTCTTTCTTTCTTTTTTTTTTTTTTAATAAAATTCAGAGATGTCGCATTTTTTCTAAATAATTGTAGCTGACTAGACTTCCCGAGATCAATAAATCCATTTCATTGCTATTAGACTTTGTCGCTGAATTCTATTTATTCCTGGTTCAAAAGGAACGGAGCCTGTTTTTTAAGCGGCACTGCAGATATTCGCCTCTAACTGTGAGATTTCATGACTGATGATCTCGGTCATGTACCGCTGCAGTTCGTGCTCTCACATCTGTCTTTGGCCTGCCTGTAAATGAAGCTTTCTATGATGATTCTCACTAGAGGGTGCTCCGGTATCTGCCATCAGCCTCACAGTGGAGATGGCAAAAGAAAAACATTCATATTCAGCTTTCTGATATGAATGATATAAAGTTAAATGGCTTTGCAGATCCCCCGAGATTACTGCTATTCATCTTCACCCTCTTTGGTTGAGTGGGTAGGATGAAGTGGGGGCAATTGTATACATTGCTCAAATCACCGAAAGCAAAACTGAGTGGTTCAGTGCAATGCTATTCTAAATTAAAAAATACTGGGCTGTGAAAAAACAAACTGTTATAGGTTGTTAAATAAGGAGTAACGCACTTCTGGATGTGCTGCTATAGGGAAATCATAGGGCTGTGTGATGGAACTTGGAGGGCTATTATAGTTATTTGCTACTGATTACAATTTCCTATTAAAAAAAGTCAAAAGTAATTTTTATTTGCTTATAGTTACAGTACGGTCACTTACCCTATAGCAGCTACCAACTATTGTTTCTTTCTTTTAAAAAAAAATATTTTTCGATTTTTTCTTTCTCTTGGGCATAATAGCAAAAAATTGCAGCTAATAAGGTTTATAATTTTTTAAATAAAAATGCAAAGGTCTACGTATGTTTCAAAAAGTTTACTGACTGCTACAAAGTGCTGACACTGGATGCCAGAGGTGGCAGAAGTAAACAAACTCAATGTTCAAGTAAAAGTATTGTAATAAAAATGTACTTCACTACAAGTAGAAACACTACAAGTAGAGTACGGCCTCAAAAAAATGTTTTTTTTTTTTTTTTTTTACTCAAGTAGAGCTACTAAGTACATGCTCTAAAATGTACTATAAGTACAAAAGTACAAGTTCTCTGCAACAGATTTTAAACAGTATTTTAAAGTATTTTAAGCACAACTGAAGTTGATGCTGTTGTCTAGTAAAGATTTTTTTTCTGCAGAAATGTTTATCATTTTTACCAGAATGAAAGTGTAATTTAATAATGGATAAAATTGATAAGTTCATGAAACCTATTTCTCAGGATAAAATGTTTTAGGCCAATTTATTTCCTATTTTTAACACAAGTTTTAAATTATTTGACTGGTTGGTTTAGGTATGACTGCACAGCGAGACATGAAAAATTCATGTTTTTAGACAAAGGACATTACAGCTAGAATTTTTAATAACTTTCTGCATTGGTAAGTTTTATGAATAGAAAAGAGAGCATCTTATAGTGATGCAAGTAGCCATTCTGCCGTGTTGGTAGTTTTATTTCAAGAAAGCTGTGGAATTTTAAATGGCAAAAATAAATAGTTGATTAACTTTGTTAAGAAATTCAAGGATTCGGCTTCTTGAATACAGTATAGCCAGTGGTTGGCAATATATCTTGAAAAAAAAAATCAACCCAGAGAAATGTGCTGTTTTTTTATTATCATTTTTTACACTGATAACTGAGAAATTATTATGATTATAATGGAAAGGAGGCCCTGGACATGATGCTATGACTTGTTGATAGCAACATTTTGTTAATTTGACATTAATAGCATTTATATATATATATATATATATATATATATATATATATATATATATATATATAACAACAATATTGTTATTGGGGTAAAACAAATCAAATGTGTAAGAGTTTACAACTCTTTTGCTCAGGAGGCTTTAGCCAGTTAGTTAGATCATTCCAAATCTTACCTTGACAAGCTTGAGATGCTTGAAAAAGGAGACAGAAGAATTCACAGCCTAGAGTGGGGGGATTTGTTGCCCAGGTAACTGTCAATCACTGTCAATCACACACCAGTCTGTGCTTTCATAATCACCTGGTAATCAAACTAGGATTGGTGGAATTGCTTTTTCTTTCTGTTCTTCCCACTTGGAGTAGTTTAGCTCAACGTAAGGTGTGAGTAACAGCGTAATTGCTTATGCTTAGATAAGAAACTAAATGCAAATTTGCGTGGTTACTATCTTGAAAACTAACGAGTCTGTATTTAAAATATAGCGAGTAAAAGTACAGGTACATCTAAATTTGTAATGAGCAGAAGTAACAAGTATCAAATATTTAAATACAGCATTCAAGTAAATTACATATAAAGGGGAAAAAAACGACTTAAGTACAGTAATGAAGTATTCGTTAGTGCCATCTTTGCTAAACATTAAAGAAACATCCTCTTACAGACGTTCACAATATTAATGATTGAACGCTTTTATGATATTTTTTATTTATTTGCATACATACAATAGACCTGTGATTTTCATTGCAGCCAGCAGGTGTTATAGAAAATTTATAAACACCTTATAACCAGTCAGGGTTATAAATTTAATATAATGTGTATCCACAGCAGCTGAACTCAGATCAGAAGCAGCTGATTCTGTGCGAAACCCTGATTGAGACAGTGTACGGGGACAAGGGGCAGGTTCTCAAGTCCAAGGAGCGCAAGGTCTTCCTCCTCAACGATATTCTCATCTGTGCAAACATCAATCTCAAGTAAGCCAGGCTCAAAGTTTGCTTTCTATAATTTGGGGACTGAACAAATCTTCTCAGGACTTAAAGCTTTTGTGGTTTATATTCCTTTTATCTTCCATTTAATGCTGGTCTAGATTCATTGAAAGGGGCATTGATTACTTCATTAATGAAACAAGGTAACATTTTCAAGCCTGCTGAACATTGCAGCGTTTTCAACATGATCCAATTAGTGGAATTTCACCATAAAATATATATTATTCACCTTCAAATATCTACCCTCAAGGGGAATTACAAATGATGGAAAAATTACTGGGAATTCAATGGAAAGCTTCAGTCCTACCACACCACACCCCCCACACCCCCTTCCCTACATCCAGATCAATTCATCATAACAGTTCCTTTTACTGACTATTCTTCTTCTTTCTGATCATGCAAACAAAAATTTGGGCTTTTTGTGTTTTTCTTTCTTTCTTTCTTTCTTTCTTTCTTTCTTTTTTTTTAAATATCATTTTGTCTTTAATAAGGGGGCATCCAGATATCAGCAGCCTGGTTCCTGCTGGTCCAAAGTACATGGTGAAATGGACAGCGCCTCTGCAGCAGGTTCAGGTGGTCGAGGTGGGTCAGGAAAACTCACAGAACAACGACAGTGTTTACCAGCCAAGCGGGACCAAACGCCTCGGCTCTGTCGGCTCACAAGGTCAGAAGGGTTTCTTAGATAATACCTAACAAGTGAGAGACGAAATTAAAAGTATTGGTGCTGAAAGTATTTTTTTAGTCGAGCCCTTTTGTAGCAAAACCTTTTTGTTGTTTCATCACTCCTATATTTTAATGCTAAATGATTTAACATACGGTATTAAATGCTGTAAATGTTTTTTTTTTTTTACTTTCAGCCCTTGATTTTTGTTTGTTTTGTTGTTTAGCTTTGCTGAGAATGGATAGGTTTCAGAAATTAATTTCTTTTCTTTTCAACAATATTTTCATTGATTTTAAACAGGGATATAACAGAGTAAACATGTAGTGTATTAATGCACACTTCATAAACCCCTTATAAACCCCCCTGACTCCAAGCCAGCTTTACATGTGTAGACGCCAGGCATATTTAAAGAAGGAAAGAAAAAAAACGAAAACATGGGTTTTGTGTGCGAAAAAAAGGAAAAAGGGAAGAAATAAAAAAGAGGAAGGATCAATTAATTTCTTTGTATAGTTTATCTGCCTTCTACCTGTGCACACTTTCAAACTGCTATCCAGTTTTGTTTACATAGCTTTTTTTTTTTTATCATGTATTGCCACAAAGCAGGTTGACAGAAATAAAAAAATCCAGATGCGGAAAAACTTCCTAAAATAACACAATGGAAGAAACCTTGACTAGACTCAAGAGGAAACCATCCTCTTTTTTTCGTGACACTAGACAATGAAATTATGAATCATTACTTTTCCATCGTATACCTAAGCACGAGAGGGAGTGCTGTTCAGCGCTGTGATGTGGTCATTTAATAAAATCCTCACCAGTGCAGACAGTTATTCAAATAAATGAAATATATTATCAACAGATTATTATTGTTTATTTAACCAGTTATTTTGCTCCGCCAACATCTATCCTTCCATGACTGGTGGGACTAAAAAAGCGCAACTGGCGGAGCCAATGTCCGACTGGGTGGACAGGAGGTGGTGGACAGTCTGGGGTTAAATCCCAAATAAAAAAGGGATTAAATGGAAAACCAGTGTGCTACTGTAGGATGTACAATCACTTGTTCAACATACCAAGCAGTGTACTGAATAAGTGATTGGGGTTAGAGGGGGATTTGGGATCCAGTCTTGTGTTAGAAGCTAGTTAGCTGTCTAGCTCGGCTTACTCGTGAATAGAACAACAGCAGCAATTTGGAATGACATCATGACCAAGAATTATTATGAAGAGAAAGTGTTGTTTAAAATGACCAGATGTGTTTTCTTGCATTGTGGCACGCAGCTGCCCTCTACTGTGTTCCATGCAGACCTATTTTCACCAATGCTGTGACTGACAGTTAGTGTAATTAACATTGTACTGTAGTTACAATTGTGGATGTGAAGTGATACATATGGTTAAATGTCCCATATGTATCCATTATCCATTATCACCACTCCTGGAATGCCTCATGTCGAATCAGATTACTCGGTCAGAACTAAATGATGTATAATATATATTCTAACAGTGCTGAGTGCAATATTAACAGTAAAGACTTTCTTTTAAATGTAATTACAGTTTTTACTTATAAGTCTAGAGTATCCATTAAAGTTTTCCACTGAAAACCGGATGAGGATGCAATCTAGGGTATTTGTATAGTACCACCGGCAGTAGTCTATCTATGGGCTATCTTTTGGGGCCATCCTCATCCGCAGCAAGGGCCTCTAAATTGAAGGGAGCCCCAGGCAAAATAAGGCATCAGAAGATGGATCAGGCAGGCCTGGAGGGCAGAAGGGGTCAGGATCACCAGCATGTAATCAGGATGCAAGAGTATTGTCTTTTTCAAAAGAGGGAAAGTGAAAGAGAGACAGTTAGAAAGAAGGACAGAGAGAGAGAGAGAGAGTGAGACAGAGAGAATGAGAGAGAGAATGAGAGAGAGCGAGAGAGAGAGATAGATCATGAAGTGTGCAGAGTGCAGGGAACCCAGTAGGACCAGCTATTACAGTGTAATTAAAAGTAAGAGCCTGAAGGTACTGTAACGCAGGCACCCACTGCAGCCAGGAAGCAGCCTGCCACTCCAACAAACCTGAGTCAACCTGTGAGTGTGGGAGTATGGCTAGAGCATCTATCCTAGATAGCATAATTATTATCTCTACCACGTTCACACTGCATTGGGTGCCAAATGACAAAGGCACACCAGAACAATTGTTTCATATTTATAGAGTCCACATTTTTATGGATATTAAAAAAAATAAAAAATTAAACAACAATTAGTCAATACATTTTTACTAGCTGAGCAACTGAACATTTGTGGGGAAAGAAAAACATTTTAAAACATTTCAAAGAAATCACGTCTTTAAACATCGATTTCTTTATAATATCAGAAGAATTCATCCAGTTCTCACCACTCAGGTGCTTCCTCACTTCCTTGCTATTTCAAGACTGGACTACTGCAACTCACTCCAGGCAGGTCTGCCTCTGTGCACCATTCGTCCTTTACAGCTGATCCAGAATGCAGCTGCACGGCTAGTTTTTAACCTTCCTAAATTCTCCCACATCACCCCACTCCGCTCCCTTCCCTGGCTTCCTGTGGCTGCCCGCATCAAATTCAAAATACTGATCCTTGCCTACAAAGCACTTACCTCAAAGCTCTAATCATCCCCCCCACTGCACCACGCTTCCTCCGATTTTCCAGCACTACTCGACTGGTCATATGGAATCTGCATATGGAATCTTTTCTGTTCTGGCACCTGTACTGTACTATATGTGTCCATATAGCCAAGTCACTGGCAATCTTTAAGAAAGACCTATCTTATGTATATGGGTTAAACACCACCTCCCCCCAATTTATGATAAACAAATAAACAAACAAACAAAACAAATAAATAAAATATCACTTTCCAACAATGTTTGACTGTTGATACTTAGGTTAGTAACCTAGTAAACAAGTTTAATGATATATCCAATGACGGAAACTTCAAAGCACTGCCAAATGCCTAAATGTAAATGTCTAGAACTTAATTTGTTTATTTACCAGGGCTGCAAGTACGCTAACAGAGCCACATTTTTGCCAGCCATATGCCACCTCTCTCACATAGACAGCAGGTTCGGTTTAACTCTCTTGGACTCCCAGCTGTTAATAAACAATATGCTTTAGGGTAAATAACTAATACATCGTTGGGTTAGAATTAACTTCATGTGAGTGTACTTGCGGTACTGTAACCAAAAAAGACCCTTATAATATGATACACAAAATTTATAAATGTAGATTTTTTTTTTTATCATTTAATCTAGAACGCTTCTTTTCATGAGAACATGATTTAACTCTTGGGTGTGCTTTCTACATAAGAAAAAAGGGTCTATTCTGGTTAGTATTATACAACATAAAATAAAGAATCTCACTCTGTTATCACCTCCAGTTATACAGAATACAGCTTTCCCACATGCAAGGCTAGGAGAACTCTATGAATCTATATTGCTACTCACATAAAACATCTTTTTTATTATTTATTTTGTGTGGCGAAATAAAAAAAAATACAGTCCAAGGATTTCTGTAGGGCTCAATATAGCATTTGTCTTGTAGATCGAGCACACATACTGTACCTTACGCAATCTCAGATTGCAGCAATAGTCTATAGCATATTTGTGTATGTCCTTGGAAACCTTTTTTAAAAAATTTTATTTACGTTAGATTGAGCTGATTTCATATTTATGGATTTTGTACTATAGTGCATTTATCACATTCATCAATTAATGTACATATTCATTGTACAGTAAGTATAGTTTATAATATTATAGCTTTATTGTTAATAATTGGGCGGCATGTTGGCTTAATGTTTAGCAGCACCTCCAGGGTCCGGGTTCAATTTCTGCCTTGGGTCTGTGTGCATGGAGTTTCCATGTTCTCTCCGTGCATGGTGGATTTCCCCCCTGGTTTTCCCCTGGTTCCTCTCTCAGGCTAATTGGTGTTCCCAAATTGCTGGTAGTGTGTGAATGTGAGGGTGTGTATGTGTGTATACCCTGCTTTGTGCCCTAAGTCTCCTGGGATAGGCTCCATGTCCTCACGACCTGTATACAGGATAAAGCGGTATAGAGGATGAGTGAATGTAAACAACTGGAGAATTAGAGCAGTGCATTGGTTTACAGTAAAAGAAAAGAAGAATGCAGTGCGTATTAGGATATTTTACATTTTACGCAGGAGTGAGAATGGTGAAGATTCTTTTTTATTGACGCTAGTGGATCATTTTTGCGCCTTTTATGCTAGCCCTTCAACTCTTAAAGTCTATTTTGCCAGTGAAAATTAGTTTAATAAAGTGTAATAGAGTGTTTTATATTTCACTGTTTTTTATCAAAGTCATTGCAGCCATGTTTCTAATTATAAGCCCGATAGGAAATGATCCAGAGCTCTTGGTATTGGGGTTGTTGAATGGCTCTGCCAAATAACTGTCAATTTCTTTTTTTTTTCCTTACCTTGTGAGCACAGACCGTGCTTGAGAGGAGTTTTTCAATTAAATTTGATTCAACTTGATTTGTATAGCGTTTCAACGGCATCCAGCACTACAAAGCAGCTAATTAATTTAGTAGCCCAGCAGCTGACCGGTCAGTAATGTTACAGTCTAGTGAACTGTAACCTAGTAAATTCAAAGCACATGAGGAGTCCAATAAACTTGGGACCCTTACTTTGTTTTATTGGAAATGAAATAGTCATCTATGGCCAAGGACATTGATGTTAGAAATGTTGGAGACACGCTGGTCTATGATGACTGATGATATAAGATTAGAGCATTAAGTGATAATGAAGTCGACTGTAAAGTCATTTATTTATTTATTGTTATATATATTTTATATTTTATTTTAATTTATAGGCAAGCTAATTCTGGGGCCACCCAAACTGTTCCAAGAACTGCATGAGCTCCAGCATGACCTTTCAGTGGTGGAGGAAGTCACACTCCTAGTGGGTACTCTACAGGGATCCTATCAGGTACAACTTTATATCAACAGATGGAATTGAATATTAATCCTCAGTACGTGCTATTATTTCTTTATGCATTGCTGTATCTTGAGATTAGTTGTAATTGAGTGATATGGCTGGTGTGTGTGTTTGTGTGTGTGCAGAATCTTAACACAACAGTGGGTCAGGACTGGTGCCTGGCACTGCAGAGGCTCATTCGTATCAAAGAGGGCGAGATACAGTGTGCCAACAAGTGCCGTTTGCGGCTAATGGTACCCGGCAAGCCTGACAAGTGAGTAGTGAAGCAAAATGAAACAGGCTGGCATTTTGTTTTTGAATGTGGGCAGGCTTGCTTTAGGCCACACATTTATTCTGTTAAACGATTTAAAGTGCTTTGCGGTTATTGGGAATGATTACCAGAGGGCTTCTGCATTGTGGATTTGTTCAGGAGCAGCAGCTGCTCTCGATGTTGCCTGCTCATACAGCCAAATGGACTGCACTGAACTTAGATTGGGCAACAGGACTTTGTTGGGAACAGATTTTTATAACAGCTGGTTATTAATCACCCGAGTGCCATTGCAAAGTGTGTTGGTTTAAGCGGTAATAATTTTTCTTTGGGCTGTTTTTTTCTTTTCGAGAGTTTATAAGCCTCTTAGTTCTTTACTTGAAAGAACTTCAGTAAATGCTGTAAAGATTTATCAGGGGACCTTAAAGCTCCACAAATACGACTGTTCTATTGACAGTTTTTGTTAAATTCCTTATGGATTTTGTGTGTTTGCACATGTTTTTGCAGGTCTGGGCGTCCAGTCAGTTTCACAGTGGTTTTCAATACTCCCAGCCCAATCAGTAAAATCTCATGGGTGAATCGCTTGCATCTCGCTAAAGTCGCTCAGAGTAAGTACTGTAGATATCAGAAAGATGTTGTCAAAAATTCTCAACTTTCTTCCCCTGATAGATTTACTATTTTCTATCAGTTAAACTCACTAATTGTTTACTTGCTGTGTCTATAGAGGAAGAGAACTTGCCTGGTTGGGTATGTGCCGAAGACGATGGGAAGACTAAGCCTCCGTTCTGGTGTCCACTCCTGGCTTGCCGTGTGCCTGTGTTCTCTCCAAAAGCTCAAGATCTTAAAGTAAGACCCGACATGGATTCTTTTAGACATGGCCCTTGTGGTAGTAGGATGCTAAAAAAAAAGAAAAAAGAACACAGCGTTATGATGTAAACACAGACTGTACAGTGTATATGTAGCATAGGATTTCCTGCAGTGTTCATATAATACCATAGTAAATATCTACAGGCAGGTCCATTCATTTTGGAACAAAGATATGTTTGGAATGTAGCCTCTCACACACATACATCCATTTTGGGGATCTCATAAATAAAGGGAACAAACTAACATAATTACAAACAAAAGGATTGCCTTTAATAATAGGATGGGAAGCCTTTGCAGTCAATGACTGCATAAAGGCTGAAACTCATGGACATGATCAAATGCTGAGTTTCCTCCCTTGTGATGCTTTGCCAGGCCTTTACTGTACAGTAGCTGCCTTCAACTGCTGATTGTTTGTGGATCTTTATCCCTTCAGTCTTGTCTTCTGTAATTGAAAAGAATACACTATTGTGTCAAGAGCAAATGACTGTCTTGGGCAGTGAAGGATATCTTGTTTCTTTGCCTTGGGTAGCTTTCACTGTATGTTTTGGGTCATTATCCATCTGCATTAGGAAGTGGTGTCCTATGGGTTTTACAGCATTTGTTTATAGCTTTAGACACTTCAGAATTCATCCTGATACTTATATTAAAACGCAGCTTATCATTAAACACCAGTGACCCGGTTCCATTGGCAGCCATACACACTTATGCCATGATACTGCCTCCACCATGTTTGACAGATGATGTGGTGTGCTTTTTATCATGAGCTGTTCATTTCTTTGAAATACTTTTCTTTTTTCATTATTCTGTCACAAGTTAATTTTTGTTTCATTAGTCCAAAGAATCTGGCAAAGTTTTGTGACAAACTCTGATCTGCCCATTCTTTTGTTGAGCGTTACCAATGGTTTGCACCTTGTTGTGAAGCGTCTGTATTTATTTCATAAAGCCGTCTCTTGATGATAGATTTTGATAATGACACTCCTCAATAGTCTTCTTGACTTGGCTATATGTTGTGAAAGGGATCTTCTTCAGCATGGACAGGATTCTACGGTCATCCACTTTAGTTGTCTTCCATGGTCTTCCAGGTCTTTTGTTGTTGCTCTGTTTGGTGACCAGTTTTTAGTCAGGTTAATATATTTAAAAGCAAAGTGCTTTTAAACAGATTGTTTCATCATTTCATTGATTTTTAATCCATTTAAACAGTTTAGCAATTACAAAAATGACTCCAAGTTCAATTTAAAAAAATTACAAAAAAATTGCCAAAATAATTTGGGATTCCAGTAATCTGCATAACGGGGTCAACAGTTTCATCAGTTGTCTCTGATAATTAATTAGGTAATTTTGATAATTAAAAGTTGAAATGTTATGGCATGCAGTGGTGGCCAAAAGTCTTAAGACAAAAGTGAAATTCAGTGTTTTGTTCACACACACAAAAAGTATTTAAACAGTAGATAATAATAATAATTTGCTATTTTATGCAATGAACTTGCCATACAACAATGACTATTTAGTATGAACTCCTTTATTCTTGAAAACCTGCTAGATCCGGCTGGGCACAGAGTCAAAAAGGCATCTGCAGTACTCTGGTGTCTCTCGCCCAATCCTTGCTCCTCTGACTGCTTCCTGCAGATCGTGTACACAGATCTGCCACAGCAGCTCACAATTCATGTGAGAATTCCCTAGTTGTAGCCATTTCAGTCCAGGGGTGGACATCCTGGCTTCAGAAAGTAAAAGTCCTGCCACATACTGTATTTTTTTCATTCATAGCCGATACTAATTAGCACAACTCTTCAGCCAGATATGCTTGAACTAATTAGTTAAACCACATGTTGCCACATGGCACATATATGGTTTTCTTAATACTTTTGGCCACCACTGTGGATACTTACATAGATATTTGTATGTAGTGTGTATTTATTATTGACCTCAAATAGCATTCCACAGTTATTTTGTCTATTTAAAATGTCTATAATACAACATATTGTGGTTGCAGCCAACTATCTGGCAGTGGTGTGGGATTTAACAGTGCTTCTTGCTGCAGTCCATATTTAAGTTTAGGGTCAGACATGAGTGTAATTGAGAAAACATTTCCCTCTGTTTAGCAAACTCTTCCAGCATGCCCAAATCTCACGCAGCCCCAGTCGTATAATAACTGAGATCTTCATACTGGTGTACAAAATCGCTTCACTGCACACACTTACTCAACTAGGAATACACCCCTAAATACTTAAATCACATTATTATGAATCTATAATGCTTTCATTATATGTTGTTTTGATACTTTACTTTCATTCATATTATTACTATTGTACAGTTATCACATTTAAAAACACTTTACAGAATCCTACAATTTTTTTCTCTGTTTACTGTATATACCTCAACTCTGTACTAATATATAATGGCAGTGTGCATGTGTGTGTGTGTGTGTATGTGTGTACAGCCTGTGGCACTGCTGAGGTGTTATTGAAGACCAGGTTGCTTTGAGAGCAGCCTTTAGCTCATCTGTATTGTTAAGTTAGTTGGTTCTCATGTTCCTCCTCAAAATACTCATTATTTTTTTAAGGAGTTTCAGGTTAGGTAAGCTGTCTGGCCAATCAAGCACAGTAAATATCATGGTCAGCAGACCAGTTAGTGATAGTTTTGGCAATGCGGGAGGTTCTAAGTCCTGTTGGAATAAGAAATTGGCTTCTCCATAAAGCTTGACAAGCTTTAAAATCTGGTAAACAACTGGTAGACAGCTATGATGACTTTAGACTTAACAAAATGCAGTGGACCAACACCAGCAGATGAAACAGCACCCCCACATCATTGCAGACTATGGAAACTTAACACCGGACTTCAATCTGTGCCTCTCCACTCTTCTTCCAGACTATGGTACCTTGGGTTAGGGTTACGGTTAGGTATTTCCAAATGAAATGCTAAATTTACTTTCAAATGAAAAGAGAAGAGATGACCGACTTTGGCAACGGTCCAGTTCTTTTTCTCCTTAGCCCAGGTAAGACACTTCTGATGTTGTCTCTGGTTCAGGTGTGGTTTGATAAAAGGGATGCAACAGTTGCAGCACATTTCCTGAAGACATCTGTGTGTGTTTTTGGTGCACTGAGTCCAGCATCACTCTACTCCTTCTGAAGCTCTCCCACGAATCAGCATTCCTTGACAATTCTGCAGTCATCCCTGTTGCTTGTGCACCTTTTCCTACCTCACTTTTCCCTTCGAGGCAACTTTTAAATGAATATGCTTCAATACGACACTTTTTATGGCTTACCTTGTTTGTGTATGAACATTAATTTACTAAATAAATTGTTGTAATATTTTGTAATATTCTTGGATGAACATAGAATATACAGGAGTTTTATTTTAGTATTAAATTACAAAAGAAAATGAACTTTTTTCACAATATTTGAATGCTCCCAGATTTTTCAAGTACTGTGAAAAAGTCTTGAGCCACCCCTCATTTCTTCATATTTTACTCCCAAAGAGCCAGACATTCTTGCATTTTTAATGTAGTCTTTAGGAATAGTTTTCCAGGCTTCCTACTGTGACTTTGTGGCTCTCATTTTTTGGCAAGTTCTTGGCTTTCATTTTCAGTTAAGCCACACAGTGACCTATTAATCATTCAAGCGTAAAACATTTCAGTTAAGACATGATCCAATGAAAAACAGGTGCAGATGTTCACAGATGATTGGTGATTAGTATACTGGTGACGCTGAATGCTGAGAGGTTGGATCAGACGAGAGTGAGGTTATTACATAAACAACCATTTTTTTAATTTGGGCACTTTGAATATATAAAAGAATTAATATATATATAAAATATATATAAAGAATTCATGAACAACTACAGAACAACAATAATACACACAGTACATGCTTTACTGACCTCTAAAACAGCTGCTTTTTGTTTTGTTTTTTTCATTAAAATTGAGTTTCATGATGATGGATTTATTTAGAGACATTTTTTCCCAAAATAGAGCAACATGTCAGTTCTTGTCTGTGGTAGTTGCATGACAGATCCCTTAGATAATGATTAGGAAAGCAATTAGCTAAGTCTTTTTAAAGAAAATGCCAGGGTAAGTGTAAAGGTATACAGAATAGCCAGGCAAAAGTAGTGCTGAAAAGGATGTTGAGTATGATTTAGTTAATTTCAGACCAATTTATGCCCATCGGTGCTATAGGGGAGGGATGCTTTTTGCGAGTAGGAGTATTATGTGTCTAGCAGCCTGTAATTGATTGCTTATTTTGCCTTCCTGATGTCTTGCTCTCTAATCCTGGCAGCTCAGCATGAAGAATTAGGTATGTTGTAAGTTTAAACAGAATACAAATAAGGAGAACGTATTACCATCTACCAGAAAAATCCAAGTCCATGAGGAATCGGAATGAATGACATACTGTATGACTGGCAGACACAGGGCAGTAATTACGGGGTACAAGTCTTCAGCTGATATATTGGATCAAGAGGAGCTGAATTTGATGAATTCAGCCGAGTGTAAAATTTCACCGTGCTCTGAATGTGTATTAAGCAATACAGTGTGAGGAGACACAGGCAAATAAACAGCTGTTTACCCCGGCTCCGGCAGAGAGAGTATAACAACAACAACAAAAAAAAAACTCTAAAAAGTGAACCTACAGTACATGGCTGTGTCTTCACCACTGTAAGATAACCTCTACCCCCACTTCCGAGTAAAGCAATCAAGATGCAGTAGAGTAGAAAGCTAAAGTAGGTTAGAGGAAAGGGGGGGCCCTTCTCACTGACAGGTAATTCAATGTTCTTAGCTCTCTTGTGCTAGCTTTTGGGTTTGCACAGACTCAAATCTAATAACAAATGAAAAAATAAAAACCTGCTAGTAACACTTCAATCTGACTGGAAGCAGCATAACTGCAGCATTTCCTCACTTTCAGATGTAAAATGAGACTGCATACAATCAAGCCCCAATATAAATAGTTCTAACTGGATAATTAATGCACATATTAAATAATGCTGCCTGACATTTTTCTGAAAGGAGAGCAGAAAGAACAAAAAGAACTGGCCCTGAAGATAATTCGAGATTAATTCAGCTCCTACTGAGCTAATTCACATGGAAAGGAGTTTGTATGTTGGCTGTTGAACCGTACACCAGAGAGCCACTGTGCACACTCAGCAGGGTTTAGCGTGAGCGTGCATGCTCTCAAGTGCGTTTCAACATGCTCAATGTTCATACACAGGTGATTATACAGTACACACATGGACAAAATTGTTGGTACCCTTCGGTCAATGAAAGAAAAACTCACAATGGTCACATAAATAACTTTAATCTGACAAAAGTAATAATTAAAAAAAATTCTATGAATGTTAACCAATGAAAGTCAGACATTGCTTTTCAACCATGCTTCAACAGAATTATTTAAAAAATAAACTCATGGAACAGGCCTGGACAAAAATGATGGTACCCCTAGAAAATACTGAAAATAATGTGACCAAAGGGACATGTTAATTCAAGGTGTGTCCACTAATTAGCATCACAGGTGTCTACAATCTTGTAATCAGTCAGTGGGCCTATATATAGGGCTCCAGGTAGTCATTGTGTTGTTTGGTGACATGGTATGTACCTCACTCCACATGGACCAGAGGAAGCGAAGGAAAGAGTTGTCTCAGGAGATTCGAAAGAAAATTATAGACAAGCATGTTAAAGGTAAAGGCTATAAGACCATTTCCAAGCAGCTAGATGTTCCTGTGACTACAGTTGCACATATTATTCAGAAATTTAAGATCCATGGGACTGTAGCCAACCTCCCTGGACGTGGCCGCAGGAGGAAAATTGATGACAAATCAAAGAGACGGATAATCCGAATGGTAATAAAAGAGCCCAGAAAGACTTCTAAAGAGATCCAAGGTGAACTTCATGCTCAAGGAACATCAGTGTCAGATCGCACCATCCATCGTTGTTTGAGCCAAAGTGGACTACATGGGAGACGACCAAGGAGGACACCATTGTTGAAAACAAATCATAAAAAGGCCAGACTGGAATATGCCAAACTACATGTTGACAAGCCACAAAGCTTCTGGGAGAATGTCCTATGGACAGATGAGACAAAAATTGAACTTTTTGCCAAGGCACATCAGCTCTATGTTCACAGACGGAAAAATGAAGCATATCAAGAAAAGAACACTGTCCCTACTGTGAAACATGGAGGAGGCTCTGTTATGTTCTGGGGCTGCTTTGCTGCATCTGGCACAGGGTGTCTTGAATGTGTGCAGGGTACAATGAAATCTCAAGACTATCAAGGGATTCTAGAGAGAAATGTGCTGGCCAGTGTCAGAAAGCTGGGTCTCAGTTGCAGGTCATGGGTCTTGTAACAGGACAATGACCCAAAACACACAGCTAAAAACACCCAAGAATGGCTAAGAGGAAAACATTGGACTATTCTAAAGTGGCCTTCTATGAGCCCTGACCTCAATCCTATGGAGCATCTTTGGAAGGAGCTGAAACATGCTGTCTGGAAAAGGCACCCTTCAAACCGGAAACAACTGGAGCAGCTTGCTCATGAGGAGTGGGCCAAAATACCTGCAGAGAGGTACAGAAGTCTCACTGACAGTTACAGGAATCGTTTGATTGCAGTGATTGCCTCAAAAGGTTGTGCAACAAACTGTTAAGTTAGGGGTACCATCATTTTGGTCCAGGCCTGTTCCATGAGTTCATTTCTTTTTATAATTCCATTGAAGCATGGTTGAAAAGCAATGTCTGACTTTCATTGGTTAACATTAATAGAATTCTTATTTATTATTACTTTTGTCAGATTAAAGTTATTTCTGTGACCATTGTGAGTTTTTCTTTCATTGACCGAAGGGTACCAACAATTTTGTCCACGTGTGTATATTACATACAGGAAATGTGAAGTCATGTAATGTCCAGTACTGTGCCAAAAACGTGACTCATCCCTCATTTCTTCATATTTTGCTTCCAAATAGTCAGGGTTTCTTGCATTTTTTAAAACTTGAGCAATAGTTCTCCAGGCTTCCTAAGGACATTTTGGCTTGAATGTTTGGCAAGGTTTTGCCTCGCATTTTCATTCCAGTCTCTGTACCTGGCCAGTTTCAGAGGAATGCTTTTTGTTTGTTCATCCACACAGGGACCTATGAACCATTCAAGCATTAAAAAACATTGGTCTTAAGGCATGAATGAGTGAGAAACAGGTGGAGATGGAGGAGCAGATGATGACTAGGTGTTTAGAATACTGGTGATGCTGAATGGTGTGTGGTTGGAACAGACGAGAGGGAAATGAGGTTGCTGCTGAGGTTGTTACATAAACAGTCAATTTTTAACTTGTATCTTTAGGCACTTTGTGAACGTTAAAGTAAAACATTTGTTCCCATTTCTTTAATTTAATCTACATCATTTAAATAAATGTAATTGAATATAAAGAAATGAGGGCTGGCTTGAGCCTTTTGCACTATATATTAGCACATTCACTCACTCACTCATCATCTATACCGCCTAATCCTGTATTCAGGGTCACGGGGGGTCTGGAGCCTATCCCAGGAGACTTAGGGCACAAGGCGGGGTACACTCTGGACAGGGTGCCAATCCATCGCAGGGCACACACACACACACACACACTCCGGCCAATTTGGGAATGACAATTAACCTAACCTACATGTCTTTGGACTGTGGAAGGAAACCCACCAAGCACGGGGAGAACATGCAAACTCCATGCACATAGAATCTGGAATCGAACCTGAATTGAACCCGGACCCTGGAGGTGCAAGGCGACAGTGCTAACCACTACAACACCATGTATATTAGCACCTGTGCTTAATTTTTCTCACTGTTTTGATATTTAAAAACTTTTTAAAGAAGCAGTTTGAAATTTTAACCTTTCTGCTGATTTGATGATTTAATTGACATTTCAGCAAAAATAACCCAGAATATTTTTCGACGTCTGCTCTTTCTTGATTTTTTTAACCACAAAAAGTCAAAAATGAAGGAAAAAAAAAAAAAAACCTAGCCCGAATCTTTGCCTCCTTTTAACTTTTTCAAACTGCACAGGAAACCTTGTAAGGTTGGAAGTAGCAATGCATAATGACTTCCTGGTCTTTTTTACTTTCTTTGCCTTTTTCTTTCATCTAACACTTTTGACTTTTACTTATGTGAGTTCAAAGACTCAAAGGCGACACGGTGGCATAGTTGTTAGCACTGTTGCCTCACACCTCCAGGGTTGAGGGAGTTTGCATGTTCTCCTGATGCTTGGCGGGTTTCTTCTGATTCCTCCAGGTTCCTCTCACAGTCCAAAGACATGAAGTTGATTAGTGTTTCCGAATTGCCTATAGTGTGAGTTCTTGTGGCTTGCAATGCGGGCTGGCACACCATGCAGGGTGTATCCTGCCTTGTGCCCTAAGTTCCCTGGTAAATACTCCAGGCCCCTGTGATCCTACAGAGGATAAGCATTATACTTAATGGATGGAGGATTTCAAAGACAAAACCATTACTACTAATATTGCTTACAGTATATGCATCATTAATTTATCTGTACACCGGGGATTTATCAAAGCAGTTTATATTCTGGAAAATAGCTATTACTATTCAAGAATACATTGAAGAGATTAGAAATAAAGCTGCTGTTGTTTAGCCATGGCTAATGTTGTCTCATATTCTTTGATTCCTTGAAAAAATGCGCACTAATTTACTATCAGCAACAAAAAATCAGTATGTGACTCCCTAAACCTGACAACTTTTTCTTCTGTGGAACTTTCTTGTAGATTTACTTTCATACTACTTTTACCCTATAACTTCATTAACGCTGGACTTCAACATTTACCCGAGTATTTATTTAGATTAGTACCTCTGATGATGTGATATAAAGACATAATTGTGTTTTGATTGCACTTTCTGCCGTGCTGCGCAGATATTACAGACCACCATTGTACTTTGTGTAATGATGTACTGTAAGTCTCCTCTTACTCCACAGCTCCAGACGGCCCTTCACAATCCGGTGCAGTGTACTCTGCTGGGTTTCTCTGCAGCCAGTACATCTCTGCCTCAGGGCTATCTCTGGGTGAGCATGTATCTATTACACCACAATGTGCTCTGTAACAAATATTATCACAGTGCAATACTGTCAAAAGTTTGGAGGTTTGAACACACCTTCTAATTCCATGGTCTTTCCTGATTTTTTATTATTTCCACATTGTAAAACAATTCTGAAGGCATTCATAATATGCAATAATCTCCTTTATTTATCTCCTGCTATTTATCCTCTGTAAAGACTTTATAATGGCTCTAATATGATCCGAGTTTTATGGCTGGTAACTCTAAATGAAGTTCTCCTCTGGAGCAGAGGTACTGTAAGTTTTGGTCTTGCTTTCCTGGGATGGTCGTCATGAGAGCCAGTTTCATCATGGTGCTTAGTGGGTTTTGCCAATGCACTTGGCAATACTGTTCATGCAAGAATTATTCCAGAATAGCTAACCTTCGTGTCTTAAAATAACAACTGACTGGTGGTGTTGTTGTTATTAAATAACCTAATGCCATGTGTGCTGTTAAAATCCAGTATTGTTCTAGAATGTAGAAAATAAATCCAGACTTGTGTCCAAACTTTTGACTGGTACTGTACTTTATGTACAGTACAGCATATATGTCCTGTATAAAGAATCAGAATCTTTACATGCTTTGACTTGTCTGTGCATAATAGAACATACAGCAATTTAAACTTCAGGTAATTCCTTGTTAAATCCTGTTTGAAGCACCTCAGCTTTTTATCCACACCGAAGCTTGGTCTAATTCTTTAAGGGGAAAAAAAGTCTAAGTATAAAACTGATTTTAATGCTGCTATGATTTCAATCTGTGGACATCTAATCATATTGGTAAAATGAAATGGGTTATATATTAATGACATTACCAGTGTCGTATTTAACGCTTATGATTTATTTCTTACTCTACCTTTTATAAAACAAATCTCCACCAAAATGAACTTTTTTTCCATGAAGGGTGGAAGCTTTCACATGCTTCCTGCAAGGCATTTAAACTGCTTTTTGAATCTTTTTTAACTGCTGAGCATGGAACATCTCAGAGGAGCATCATACTCATGCTATCTGCCCTCTTCCACATAAGACTACAGATGCCCTGAGAGCCCCTACCAAAGTAGTAACAGCCTTCAAGCGTAATCCAAACCGGCAGCTTTTCATGTGATAATCTTACAAACAGGGTAATAAATTTCCCACAAATGTAATATTACATTGTGGGAACTTATTGCAATTTCGAAAGCTGAAGATTTTTCATCTTCCCACAAACGTGCTAAATCCCGGCAAATGTAATTGCATGTGCTATTACGTTTGTGGGATTATAGCATTAAAAGCTGCAAATTTGTATTACCTTAGTGGTTTATCACATTGGTGGGCTGTTTTCACGCTGGCAGGGGGATCCATGCCCACTATTGGCTAGTGTCACTGTGATTGATAGTGGAGTAGGACTATGCCATGTCTCCCACCCAGATCAATAACTGGGGCTTCATCAGGATTCAACCTTGTGATCTCCCAACGCACTACTTGAGAGCTCCTTAGAACATATTTTTACTCGTAGCTTTTAAGAAAATTTCTTTTTTATCTTTTTGGTAGATGAATAAAACGTCTGAGCCATATTCTCTGAAATTTTACACATAACAGTTCAAGTTTTCCCCATATACAGCCTTGCTTGTTATTCTGGACTATATTTTGTCCATCTGCATTATAATCTCTCCTTTGGAGTATTGATTATTATTGATTATTAATTCCCAGATTCAGGTGCATCTAGCTTCACCATACCTTACAAATCAATTACAGTAGTTAATTGTAACTACGTCAGAATTTTATCCTTGCTACCTCTGTCGATCCTCCTGCCTCATTCCATCATTCCTTACACATACCCACACATTTCCCTCGGGTCGGCACAGGTGGCCAGTGGTGGGGATGAAGCATATGGGCAGGTGGAGATCTTCTCCCTGAATAGACCCACTCCACGCTCGTTGAAGACTTTCCTTCTGGCCTCACCTGCACTGAGCATCGAATATATCATGGAGGCCAGCACCGAGGAAAATGAAGGACAAGCATCTGAAGGAGCTGCCAGAATTGGAAACACCATCTGTGTGGGGTTACAAGATGGCAAGTGAGTCCATCTCTGAGATTCAATCATGTTTTGGGTTTGTGCTAAGAAAATATGTATAACATTTCAAGTAGCTGTTTAGGAGAGAGAGAGTAAATGTGAAGTGTTTGTGTGTGTGCGTGTGTTTAATTGCAGCATTCTGGTGTATGGCAGTGTGGATACTGCTGCCCAGTGCGTCCTGACCTTCCAAAACCCTGAAGGTTGTCCTGTTCTGTGTCTAACACACACGGACAACTTTCTCCTCGCCGGACTGACTAATGGAAAAGTCGCAGTTTACAGCAGAAAGACTGCGGGTAAGATTTTGCTATCAAGCTCCATCTGAACTATGGGAATTGATGCCAATTTAACATTACATAGAAAAAAAAAACATACCACTTCATAAGGAACAAAACTCAAACCCCAAAATTAGTGGATATTCAATTAAAAACTGAAAAATACAACACATGCTGTGCAAATCTCTTTAATTATCCTAGAATTTGGACACGTTTCCTTGGCTGATTATTCTGACTTGCACCATATGGCTCGAATGATTTATTTGCCTTGAATTAAATTTCTCTGCATGCTCTGTACAACTGTGCTTCCATCAGTTCAGCATTTCGTAGGAGTGTTTGGCACACTTCTGATGTAATTACTTAAAATTACATGTAAGTGCAAAAGTTTCTGCTTAACAGAAGAAAACAAAAATAACAATATTATCAAGTAAATATGTGCAATGAGTAATTTTGTTTAATTAGTCTTACATTTTACAGATGTTACTTCAAAATTAAAAGGAACTAAATGATGTCTATTACGATGTTAATTTTATTTGATTCATTTTGTTGTTCAATTTGTATAGCGCTTTTAATAATGCACACATTCATGAAGCATCTTTGTAGAAATACACTGCAAAAAAAAGGTGCATGCGCTAACATTTAGTTTGACAACGTTCCGTTCATTTTTTTTAAAACTTACTTTATAGCACAATGGCTAACGGGCTAGCTAGCTCGCGTTGCTTTGTACAGGGTGATTCACTCGAAAAAGACCCCGAATATTCTGTAATAACTATCGTTAGGAGAAAGCAATCTAAACGAAACAATGTACAATGTGCTCCTCATGATATGGAGCCTCGAACACACTGGGGTGCCCTGTGTTGGACAGAGAATGCAGGCGTCACACACACATTGCGCTGTTTAACGCCGTACCCCTTCACTCGACGTCTCCTCAGGATGGTGGTGTACAGCAACGAGCAGCGCGTCTTCATAGTGCGCACCTACTGGGTCACCAATTCATTTAAGTGATGTTAGGAAGAAATATGGTGTGATTTAAAAAGTGTTATCCGGAGGATGGTACAGAAACTGGATACGACGGGATAGGTTCAGGAACATGGACCGCCGCATCGAATGTGTCTGGCAGAAAACAGAGCTAACTTCCAGCATCGCATGTACAGTAATGTAGTGTATTTTTGGGGTTCAGATTGCTTCGTCTTAGCTAGAGTTATTACAGAGTATATGGGGCCTCTTTCGAGTGAATCACTTTGTACGTCCATATTAAAGATGATTTTGTTAAACTTGATATCCATTCGTTATTTCTTTTCAACTTCATCTTACAAGCTTTCATATTTGAAACCGAAAATGAGCATTATTCTGTCGCTAATAATGTCGCTAACTCTGCTGTAGCAACAGTTTCAAACTAGCTAGTGGTGTTTTCTGTGGCTAGCAAACGACCGAATCAACCCACCCTTTATAACTCATCTTAATTAACTAATTTTAACCATTTCTTTACACTTTAATTTGGATTTATCTCTATTTTAAAATTAGATTGAATTAATTAATTAATGAATTAACTTCTTTTATTAAAGTTGTATAGAACCGTGCTGGACTTTTATCACTGCTAGATAACATTTTGCTAATGCTCCTGGGATTTATTAATCATTCCCCCCATTTCCAGCTTGACAAATAAAGTCTGAATTTGCCTTATACTTTTTTTTTTATTGTTGTCTTGATACAGGATACACTCATATTTTACTGTACAGTATATTTAACCTAGTTTTGATTTGAAGTTTTGTTGTACAAGGGCTGCACTGAAAGTAACGCAAACACTGGGTTCAACGATGGTGCAGATGAATCTGTGTGATGGAGACTAGATTGAGTAAACAATCTATGTAAATTGGTGAAAAAAAGTTATCCACGGTTGCTTTATTTTTGTTACAGCGCTCGTATATTAAATATAGATATAAAAGTGAGCTTTAATGTTTTTTCAAAATCTCTAGGCGATGTACTGTAAACCCTTACACTACCTTAAACTACAGCTTCTACCTTCTTTTATGCAGAATGGAATATAGAAAAAAAGAATTTTTGTGGTTCATTTATTAAGAATTTACAAAAAAAAACTCTCTCTCTCTCTCTCTCTCTCTCTCTCTCTCTCTCATGTCTCACAGAAGCTCTGTGGGATCCAGACTCCAGCAGACTGCTTGTGATCGGATATGCACCTGTGCTCAAACTCCTCAATATAGATGAGTGTGTGTGGGCTAGTTGTGCAAACCAAGTTGCTGTGATTGACAGCTATAATCTCAGTACACAGGTAAACACTGTCAACACTTAAACAAGCAGCATGTAGAGGGGAAAAAAAACAGTTTTAAACGCAAATATACTGGTTGAGAATGAAACTCTGCTAAATATGACGTTTGTCTTGATGCCATCTTCACTGAAATGAAAACATTTTTCAAAGATCTGCACCTTCCTCAGCACTCTTATCAGTGCTCCAATTCCTAGAGACCTTTTTTGACAGGTGTAAACAACAAGGCAAGATATCTGCCTCTGTAGATCAAAGTCTGCGTGCTCGTCTGCACTGGAGCGGGGTTGAATCATGACTGAAATGGAAGATTATAGATAGATTTATATATATATATATATATATATATATATATATATATATATATATATATATATATATATATATATATAATTTGTCTGAGATGTATCCTACTTTCTCCCTGTGAGCTACATTATAATAGAGCATCCTAGGAAGTACATAAAAGGTTTCCTCTTGTAGAAGTCCAACATCATGTTTGAATGCCAGCTTTTGATCACTTCTGACAGTTGAGCCGTCCTCAAAAATTTGCCGCAAGCAGCTCTCCTCTGCTCTCCCTCATCTCAGGCTTAATCTCAGGAATATATTTGGCTCCAGACAAAATTGAACTCTGCCGAAGATGAGAAGCTTTCTGGGTACTCGCTATCGCTCAGAGGGATTAATAATAATAATAATAATAATAATAGTAAAGATATTCTAGATGATTTATTATGTGTCTTTTGGAACAACACAAAAAATTAAATGCTAATATCTTGTAATTCTATATTTGTATGTATGTTACATCATAGTATGTGCCATGAGACTATGAATGTAAGCATTCTGGTTATAACAGCTGCTTTGGCACTCTTGTTAAATGTTGATGCTATACTGTTGTCTTAGTCTTTTTGATATATATATACTGTATCATTTATCATATATGTAAAGAATTCTACAGTTTTTACAGGTTAATACAGATTCAAATAAAGAATAGTACAATAATCATATTTTTATTTCTAATATTTCATATTTTATATAGTTTATTTCTAATTTATTTATTTAAAAAAATTAGTAATTAAATAGTTACATCTTTTTAAAAAGTTTCTTTCCTTTTCTTTTCAGCAGTGATACTCATCTACACTTTTTGTAATTTTCTGCTGTTGCTTTCTCGTCTCTCTCTCTCTCTCTCTCTCTCTCTCTCTGTCTCTCTTTTTCTCTTCTTCCATCTGGTGATGATTTTTTGTTGTTATTGTTGTTGGTGCCATGTTCCAAAAAACTTTCTGTTTGCTTTCTCACCTTCCCCTTAAACCCGGATCTCTTGTGGTTGTCAGAGCTTTGAAGCTCATCCAGACCCCATGGTGAGCGTGACGCACATGGTGCGAGCTGGTGGAGGAGTGTGGATGGCGTTCTCAAAGGGCTCGACTCTTCGACTCTTCCACACCGAAACTCTGCAGCACCTCCAGGAGATCAACATCTCAACACGATCCGCATATCTGAGCCCAGGTAGGTTCAGGACTTTAATGCGCCATGTATTAATGCTCAGCAATCAGCTGGAAAGATTTTAAAAGAAAAATTGTGCCTCTGGGATTTAGTTTGAAAACAGGTTTTGGAGCTTAATTGAACCAAATTGAAATTTTTGTTCAGTCAAGTAATATGTTATGATTAGATTATGTAATATTCAAACTTAAATGAACTTTTATGATTCCTTAGCAACTGCTTTATTTGAGTCAGGGTTGAGGTGGATCTGGAGTCTATCCTGGGAACACTGGGCGTAAATCTGGCGGATTGGATGTGGATTTAGCTTTGCCAGTTTATTTACTTGCTGGTGTTTATGAGGTGGGAGGAAACCTACATGAACACAAATAACCCAAGTTCAGGATCAAACCATACTGTAGATGCTAGAGCTTTGACAAAATTAAAATCACAAATATCATTCCGGGTGGCACGGTGGCATAGTGGTTAGCACTGTAGCCTTGCACCTCCAGGGTCCGGGTTTGATTCCTGCCTTGGGTCTGTGTGCATGGAATTTGCATATTCTCTACATGCTTGGTGGGTTTCCTCAAGGTGCTCTGGTTTTCTCCTTCCTATATTTTCTGTACTGTGTAAATAAGCATTAGCATGTGCATGTGTGTTGTAATAGATTGGCACCTCGTCTAGGGTGTACCCCGCCTTGTGCCCTAAGTCTCCTGGGATAAACTTCAGGCCCCTTGCAACCCCTCTATACAGGATAAAACGGTATAGACGATGAGTGAAATATTCCATGGAGATATGTATGTTGGATTTTTAAAAGGTTTACTAAAATATTCCACTATTACCATAGTATAAATCTGAATGTAATATTTAATAATCAGTTTCTTACAATTGATGCACTTGATATTTGAACAACAGTTGTTGTTTTAAAACAGTTCAGTGACTTCAACTGGAAAAGTCTAGTCAGGTTTTTGAGACCTCTAAAAAAGCATTACTAGAACAACAGCTGCCTCAGGTTATGCTGGTGTGTGATAGGTGACCAATTCCGTACTTCTGGCGATGCCCAATTATTAGATTATACTAGAGGGAGATTAAACCATTATAGATGATATATATGGAATTAAGGTTGTGGCTTGGTTATACATCTACCTTGGTGAGGGGGAAAAAAAATATTCTTGACATATGTTAAAGGATCATATAAGCATCTTGATCTGATTGTGTAAAAAAAATGGATGTTTAATATTATTTCAGACTTCACCCCTACCTCCTTTCCCCCATTTGTCTTATTTTCTCTACCTTACCCATGTTGCTCTAGAAATGGATGTAAACCTAAATAACAATAAAGGTAAGAATACTGCAGTGACACTGTAGCTGTTTGTTCTCTTAAAGGTCAGACTGTATGTGTCACCAGCCTACTCATCTGCCAGGGTCTCCTGTGGGTAGGCACAGCCCAGGGCATCATCATCACCCTGCCAGTGCCGAAGCTGGAGGGCATCCCGAAAATAACAGGTAAGCAACCATGAGTTCAGCCCGGTTGTAACAAATCTGAATGCAGACTCAATTCAATTCTCTTCGTCTTCTCCAGGCAAAGCCATGACTTCCTTCAATGCTCATAGTGGCCCTGTAGACATCCTAGTGGCAACATCCAGCATTCTTTCCCCAGACCTGTTGAAGCGGAACTCTCTGGCTGATGGGACTGACTCGGGTAGTGGTGGAGAGGACTTGAGCCACTCATCTCAGGAGTCGATACAACAGCAGCATGTCGAAGGCTTGTCTCAGAAGGAGGCCAAATCCAAAGGGGTGCTGCTTCAGTATCACCTCCGCTCCACCTCCCAGCTCCCTGGCAAGCTTCTGACTGCTCATCCTGAAGAGGTATCCAATTCCTCCCAGGAGTCATTGGAGCACACTACAGAGGATGGTTCTATCTATGAGCTGAGTGATGACCCTGAGGTTTGGGTAAGGGGACCAGGACCATCCACAAAGGACGGGGCACGAAGAGAAAGGGTCATGTCTTTCGCCGTTATATCAGGAGGAAGAGGATTCCGCAGACTCAGTGCAGCTGGCTCCTCCTCTTCTACTTCCTCTGGAGGAAATGAGACTACGCTTATGGTTTGGCAGCTCCCATTGACAGTCTGAAAAAAAAAGTGACTAAAAGACAGTGAATTATCCTCAGCAAGACAAAGAGGCGAACAGACCAAAAGTCCTTCCCACCAGTTTTATCAGGACAATAGTCCACAGTTTCATCTACATCATTATTGCACATATAAAATATAAAAAATGTACAAATACATTGAAAAAGAAACCCATTTCAAAATGTCAAAATGATTATGTGAAATTATATGTCCAAGCTGCATGTTGTTCTTCTAAACCATAAATCATTGTGAATTTAATTAAAAGGTTTGTGACTCATCTAATCTGTATGAATAATTAAAAAAAACTGTATTTACTGAAGGTAGCACTACAATGGACGTATATCTGGAAACTGTACAGACAAAGAAGTAAATGTCAATTGTATTTTAAGTGTTATTTTCCCCTCTCAATTTGTCCAGAATGTGAATTGAAGCAAAGCTTTTTTTATTATTATTATTATTATTCACTTGTCTTAGGTACTTAATATTGATGGTACTTATTTCACACTGTGTCACTTTGTTAAACAAAAAGAAATAAATGTGTTTATGATAATTTATAATTGTCTGTTTTTGTTTGATTTATTTCATATCTGATCTTTAACACAGGTCATTTTTTTATTCTCATGTGTCACCAAAGTCCGTTTTTGTTTTATTTTTGAGCGCAGCGGCATGGGTTTGAGACACATTTGTTTGCATCTTTAGCTCTGAAGCTGTTTATGCCTTGCCCATTTTCAGCCTCTTATCTCTACAGGCAGCCCTCTCAATGAACATATCAGCAGACGCAGTGTGAAGCAGCTCACACAGCGGCTCACGCGTGCATGCCGTGACTCAAAGTCGACGTGACAAGGAAACCAAATCATACTATATACCTCTGAGATGGCGTGTCAAAGCTGATCTTAGATGTTCCAGCACAGCCGTCAGACAGACATGATGTCTCCTGAAATTGCAGCGGCGTAATGAGTAATGGCACTCGGATTTGGATTCAGTCAGACCGGCTTTTGTGATAATCCCTGCCTGGTGGTATACTGGGTGAACTTTTGTGTGAAGTGTTGGTTTATTCATCAGTGGCAAACTGATCATCCTGGGATTTGAAATTGGGTACAGAACACATGCTGTTCAATAACAACAGCAATAACAAGAAAAAGAAAAAAAAAAAAAACACATTTCAAATTCCGAACAAAATAATTTCAGCTTTGCAGAGTCAGAAATACGGAACGGAAAAGAAGGAAGGAATCACGCTGACCCTAAGATGCTGAGTAGAAAATAAAGCAGTAGATAAATATTTCATACTGGTTAGAGTCTCCTGTTTGAAGATGTGTGCGAGGAGTCTGTTAGTTCCATGGGCAAAAAGACAGATTATTTATAGTGCAGCGGTAAGTGCTGTTTCTTTTTTCTTTGTGTCAGGAAGTATCTTTTTTTTTTAAAAAGACATGCTTTCAGCTCAGCAGGATTTGCCACAGTAAAGCCTTATTCTGGACTCTTGGTTTGCTTTCAGTTCACGTTCGATCCATGCATTTAAGAAAGACAGTAAGGTCCATACTGTAAGTATTTTGACAGCAAGAATTATTGTCATTATTATTATTTTCTTGCCTCTGTATACTTTGCCACCACATTGAATTAAAACGAAGCCATCAAGATGTGATTGAGGTGTAAGCATTCAGCTTTAACTCCATGGGTTTAACAAAAAAATCTAACATTAACTACGTCCCACCATTTTCACAATGTGCCTGTTAAGCAGTTTGATGGCCAGTTGGAGCCATCAAATTAAAGAGATAAAAAGTTGATTGCAATCTCGAATTTGCATTAGGAAGTTGTTCATGGTAATGCGGTCCAAACTGGTGCTGATTACAAGTGAAGGAGGCTGAAAAAAAACAAAACCTTTCAATTTGGTGCATTCTTAATAAAACTTAAGCGGTACAGATCACACAACATAGGACAATAGCAATAAAAACATATATATATATAAATTAAATATGCTTATATGGAAGCCTTGCTGGTGTGTGTTGGGTTTTCAGATATGTCAAATAAAACAAAAGAACAATGTCACAAAAATTATCTTTTTAAATGTTCTGCTCAGTCACGTTTGTATAGAAGAATAAAATGAAATACAATTCAGTTCATTATATTGCTTTTGTTCCTTTGTTGTGCTGAAAAAAAGCTTATGTAACTCTATACGGTACAATCCTGAGCCATATACAGTATATGTTTCTAAAAAAAAAAATGGCTCAAATGCTCTGGGTTATACAGTAAGAGCTACAAAGGAAGAATGGACTGGTGAGCTCAGCAACAACACCAGACCTGGAAGGCCACATAAGGCAACTAAAATGAATGATTGCAGAATTCTTTCCCTGGTGAAGAAAAACCACTTCATAACGTAGCTAAGTCAAGAACACTCTTAAGGAGTTGGGTCAATCGTTGTCAAAGTCTACAATCAAGAGATACCTTCATGAATGTAATTACAGGCAGTTTACCTCAAAATGTCAAGTACTGGTAACGCTCTAGAACATAAAGGCCAATTAGACTTTCAAACTCATAGCACACAGATCTATCTATCTATCTATCTATCTATCTATCCTTCCGCTTGTGGTCTCAGTTTTTCTCGTCTCTTTCTCATCTCGAGTTTTACCACCTTCAGCCTTAACTGGCAAACTGAGTCTATACTTTTTTCCCATACATGTTCCTATTTGTTTCTATATATGTTTAATTCTATAAAGCTGCTTTGTGACAATGACCACTGCAAAAAATTCTATACATATAAAAGTGAATTTAACTGAATTTTGGGATGAGAAGAATATTGAGAAGGAAAGGAAGGGTTTATAACTTCTGGTCCAATACCCCATCCCTCAAACATAGTGAGGGTTTAATGTAATATTTCCTAGTTCAGTTTAAATATAGCTAAAACCCTTCACCACAGTTTGTTAAATACTGTACATTGAACACCAGCTTACAGAATCGCATTATTACTGATGTGAATATAACATACACTTACTGTATATTAAACTCATAATGAAAACCAATCTGCTATTAGAGGGTCACCAATCAATAGATTATCAGACCGTTTTGTGACACACATCATTAAAACCAACGAAATAATCTAGGATAAGTCATACCCCTGTAGAAAAAAAAAATACAGTATAAGCTACAAAACAGTAAAAAAGAAATCCATTAAAAAAGGTAAAAAAAAAAAAAAGGAAAAGAAAAGAAAGAAAAATATACCCGACCAGCTCAGACTGTGTGTTGGCTACACTATAGAGAGAGACAGAGAGAGTGAGATACTTTATTGATCCTGAAGGATATTCCAGAATAGACTAAGCTACTGTATGTGATATAAAAAAGTAACTGGACACCTAATAATCAATCCATATGTGCTTGCTGAACATCCTGTTCCATAATTAAGGCCAGTAATATGTAGGTGATCTCTTTTATGTCTTCTGCGAAAGCTTACCACTACATTTTGATATGCATGTCATTCAAACACAGGCATCAGCAAGGCTTAGAAATGATGTCGGGGAGAAGATCTAACTCGCATAAAAATTACCCCAATGGTGCTCAGTGGGGACAAGATCAAAGTCCCATGAAGACCACTGAAGTTATTACACACTTACACATGTCTTTTTGAACCTATGCATTGTGCACAGGGAGTATATTTCCATTCTGGGTCAAGTTTGAAACACAGGACACTATATAATTGTGTGCTTCCCAACCTTGTGGCAAAAACGTGGAGAAGACCACGCATAGGAACTAATCGTTCAGCAGACGACCTCCCTGCTGAAAACTGTACACCAGATAAGCAAACACATGTTCCTGTGCGTGGTTCTTCTGCATGTTTTTGCCACAAGGTTGGGAAGCACACAATTACACCATTTAAATAGTCTAAAACATGACATTTGGAAAGCTCAAAATGTCATAGTAACAATAACAAAACATTACACAAGGAGCGAATGTACAAAAATCTGCATTGCTTTTCATTCATTATTCATCTTCAATACTGCTTATGCTGTACAGGATCATGGAGGAGGGCTCGGAGCCTATCCCAGGAGACTTTGAGAGACTTTATGCTGCTTTATCTTGTATACAGGTTTGCAGGCGGGGGAGGGGTGTGGGGTGTGTGTGTGTGTGTGTGGGGGGGGGGGGGGGTGTTAGGGGAGCCTATTGCGGGAGACTTAGGGCACGAGGCAGGGTACACCATGGATGGGGTGCCAATCTATCACACACAACACACATGCACAGACATACAGTACATGCAATTTTGGAGCGCAAGTTAACTTAATCTGCAGGTCTTTGTCCTGTAGGAGGAAACCGGAGTACCAGGAGGAAACCCACGAGCACAGCGAGAACATGATGTTTTTATCAAATTTACTTTTTTTTTTTTTATCAAATCCTTCCAGTGCCACAGTGATGACTTGAACAACACTCATTACCAGAGATAAGACTCATTAAATCTATATTACAAAGAATTCTCGAGGTGTGCCGCGGTTCGATCCAATGAATTCGTGAGTTCAAAAGAATCGATTCATCCATGTGACTCGCAATGCCCATCACTTGTATTCAGTGAAAGCTGTTTCTGCGCTAATCCCCACCCGATGCAGCCATCAGCAGCATCTCTTCACACCCCGATCCTCTGACAGGAATACTGAACAAGACGAGCGTTTAACCCGAGCCTAATGAAAATGGATGTTTCTTGGTTTGTTTGTTTTTTCCCCCTGACTTGGGCATCATGAATTGCGCTTATATCAGAGCGCAGGCGCGCGTGCCATCGGAGCGCTGAATACAATGGGAACGCGGCGTTTGATCTTTAATTCATTCACAATCCCAAAATGAAGCTTCTGCTCACTTTCTTTCTGCTCCAGTGCTCCGACCTCATGGACTCGGTGATGGGTAAGTTTCTATAGGCACCGCGGGTTTTTCTTGACGTGCACTTTGTGAAAGGGAAGGAAAGCTGAAGCTGTCCTCAACTTAGGAAAATGTTACCATCTTAATAAGCAACAATATTGTCATGTCTGGATAAAGAGAAAATTAATAAAGCAGCACTTTATACTGTATATCACTCCAGTGACACCAGTTTGTATTCCCATTCAATAGAACTGGTCCAGGTTTGTTCATATGGTGTGTTTGAATGCTTTCCCTGCTCACATTATCATATTATATTATATTATATTATATTATATTATATTATATTATATTATATTATATTATATTATATTATATTATAAAACTTCATATTTCTCATTAGAACATATATGTTTTACAGTGATCAAATTAAGTGAAATAAAATAGCCTTGCCTTTGATGGTATTAGTCTCTTTCCTATTCCGTCCTTTCGCCTAATTACAGTCCCAGCTGCCACCCAGGGTTTTCCTGAATGCCTCCTGAGTGCACATCTCCTATCTTATTGAGAGAACCGAAATTGCATACATCGAAAAGCATGTTAGTCATCTATTCGCAGTAATGGAGCGTAATCAGATTAGTGAATCCGACATGAGACTAAAACTAATTGTCCACGTCTTAAATCTGTATCTTTAGGACATGGTGCTGATGCTGTAATCTTCGAACTGATCATCTAATCATCATTCGTATATTTGATGGTGAAAAGTTAGAATTGTATGATATGTTGAATAATTGAAAGAATTCGGCGTCCAATTTAATGAAGTTGGATTTGAGGTTTCGACCTCACGGCAATCCACACATTCAACTTTTAAAGATGATCAATTGAGTGTGTGTGTGTGTGTGTGTGTGTGTAAGAGAGAGCGAGAGAGCGAGTTTGATGGACAGTTGTGATTATGCAGTAACTATACAGTAGTCTGTGACAGCTTCCTAAAAGCCTTACTGTAGCAGTAATTCACTGCTTTTCAGTGATGAACTGAACAGGCATGTCCTTTAGCTGAATATACTGACTGTACACTATAAATCTGCACTGCAGACCAAATGTTTAGAAATAACGTTAATTACAATATAATTCCATTATATTTTGTAATAAGTACTCTATCTGACAGTAATATCTTGATGGAACGAAAGATTGCTTGATTAAATGAATGCATCGTTCATGTACAAATGAGAAACTGTACTAACAGTGGCACTTTTTTTCCTATATAATATCAATATAATAATGTTAAGTAGCTAGATACTTGCAGTGCAGTCATTATTATTACATTCAAATCCGCCTGTATCATTATTCACTGAATCAGACATTTTGAATTAGGAATTTAGCATGATACATTAGAGTCACTGATTATCACTGCAAACCAATGAAATGTATGATTAATTCATGAGATATGCCCACCACATGGGTGCACTTAGTATTTATATATTAATAATTATAGCCCTCTACAACAGATATTAGTGGAAAGTTTCACCATATTATATTAGATGTTATCTAAGCGTTGGATTGGATATTATCAGGAGAGCAGTGACACTGACATGGTGCTGGCCTGGGAATCTATGTGGTGTCGGTACAAGTGTATCAAGTAGACCGTGTAATTGAAACCCCCTCAGTGTCAATGGTGTGTTAAGAATAGTCCAACGACCAATATTTTTCACCAAATATACACCGACTGACCCCCAAAAAAGTTGCAGCTTCAGAAGGGTCACATTAATGGATCCATCAAGTAAAGAAACAACTAAGGGATTTGAAAACTGCTGGAATTGGGTTAAGAACCATTTAAAACATCATGAAAACCAGTAAGGATAGTGCTGAACCATTAACTTTGTCTACGAAATGAGGTCAGAAAAATATCACACTGAGTGAAGATAAAAATAAAATAAAAAACTAACAGAAGGAATTACAGCTATGTGTTATAGTGAAAGTAACAGCATTTCCACAATCACAATGTAATGAGAACTTGGATGATTGGGACTATCAGCTGTCATGTGATTATAAGAAAACCACTTGTTAGATTTGAAGCTAATGAGAACAAAGAGCTTCAGTTTGTTAGAAAGCTTGGACTGTGGTTAGAAAAAGGTCAAAAAGGTCATGAGGTCAGACTGACCCTATCCCAGATCGATGGGTGCATCAGGGTAAGGAGGCAGTGTATTTGTGTAGTCAGAGACTGAAACTGATTTATTATTATTAATAATAATAATAATAATAATAATAATCCACAGACAAGCTGTAAGCTCTATGGTAACTGTAGACCTAGAATGTGGAACAACAGCATATGTTTGTCTACCAAAGTGAGCAGGAATAATAATACAGGGTTTAAAACATTAACATAGCTTTGCTGTCCCAAATAATATCTGGTCTGGGATTCAATTCAATTTTATTTGTATAGCGCTTTTAACAATTGACATTGTCGCAAAAGCAGCTTTACACAATCAAAAGAATTAAGTTTGGCAAAGGGGCAAAGTGGTAAAGTGTTCATTGTTTTTGTTCTACAGAGAGCTTAGGGCTGGCATCAGGTGAGCTACATTCAATAACATTTATTCAAATGCATACAAATCTCAAATGCATTTGAACCTGGTGAGTGTAACTGAAAGGTAGGTGGCTAGTGAGTGTGTACATAAAAAAATGTCCTTCAGAATTAATTTACACCCACACATAATACTACAATATGAAATCATGCAGGCAGAGCCCAAGTGCCTCAGCTAGTGTTCACATCGAACATCTGAATGGGGGAAGATGTGATGTTAGTGACATGGATGGTATATGGTTGTTGATGACAGATGGTTTGGAAACTGCTGATCTTCTGGCATTTTCATGCACAACAGTCGAGAGTCTGCATAAAATGGTAGAGAAAAGTGCCAGTAATTGTCAGTCCTGTAGGCTGTCAGGGGTCAGAGGAGATCAGCCAGACTGGCATTGGCCAACACGCAGGCTAAAGTACGGCAAATAATCACTGCAATGAAATGAGCAGAAACCTGTCACAGACCTCATAACACATCAAACCTTCCAGCAGATGGGTTGAACAGAAGACCACATCGGATTCCATTCATGTCAGCAAAGAACAGAAGGTGACACTAGGCATAGGCACACAGAAACTAGACAGATGAAGAAAAAAAAATCTGCTTTGACAACCCTCGATGCAGATGAATCCTGATGCTCTGAAATGCAGATGGTGGTGTCAGAATTTGGCAACGACAGCATGAATAAACAGACCCGGGCCTGCCATGTGTCAACAGTTCAAGAGGGTGGAGGTGGTGTACTGGTGTGGGGAATGTTTTGTAATAACAATCAGGCATCATTCGAGTGCCACAGCCCATCCGGCTATTGTTGCTGACCATGTGCATCCTTTTATAACCACAATTTACCCATCTTCTAACGGCTATGTCCACCATAATATTGTACGCAATGTCACAGAACACACATTGTTTGACAATGTATTTCAATGGCTTCTTACAGTAAGGATCAGATTTGAACCCAAAACAAGTACATTTGGGATTTGATAGAACGGGGATTTGAAGATAATAACAACATGTTAATGTGGATTATTTTTTCTTGCTCAGCAGCAACATGCTTCCAAACCTATATACTGTGCATGAATCATTTTTTTCTATCTAAATAAAAATACAGTTTATAGGTACTGTATCACTTAGATTTAGTTTATTCTAACCTGTTTAAATATGCAATGTAGCCTCTTGGATTAGGAAACAGAATGCCTTAAGATACACCTAATACACCTAATACCTCTACATATTAGTTTAAAATGCTTGGTTTCTGTTTGTCATTATTTCACGAAAGTTAATTCATATTTTAATCCTGGATATCTGCTGTAAGGGTCATTTTCTGGGTTGGATGCTTTGGTATTTTACATTATTTGGTTCACTAAGTGCTTGTAGGATTACAGGACCCTCTGGCCTCGGCCTCTCGGCTGCATTTGGGGCAGCATTTGCAGAACCACTTGGTGGATGGGGAAGAGCTTATGGATTAGGCATGTGGTGAAAAAAAAATGCGAGAAAGAAATGATCCGTCCGCAAACGTCACGGTGGATGAACCAATATGGAGAAAGTGGTGGATTTTGCACTCATATTGTGTGCAGTTATATTTGTGTCAACTATCTCGCTCAAATTTCTGTATATGATATTAGATCTTTTTTTTTTTTTTATTAGAATGGAAGTTATTCTGTATTGCATTTTAATGGAGTCCATTTCTGCTAATCATATAAAAGTGCAAATGAGCTGTCAGCAGTTGGTTGATGCCTTAGGTGAATCTAAAAATATAGTTCTTTTTAAATGGATTTGCTCACCAGGTTTTATATGAGCATTTTTAGTCTTATAGAAAATTATAGCAAACTATGTAGGGGCTCTGACAGAAGTCCTGCCTGTCTGTCAAATCACACATTTATATGAATGCACTTATTCTTATACAATATTCTAAAAATCATGAGGTTTTTAAGTAGTATTATACACTGATCAGCCATAACATTATGACCACCTGCCTAATATTGAGTAGGTCCCCCCTTTGCCACCAAACCAGTAATGATGTACAGTATGTGTTCTGACATCTTTCTACTCGAACCTTTTCCTCATTTAGACCTACAGTAGCTCTTCTATTGGATCAGACTTAACGGGCCAGCCTTTACTCCCCGTATGCATCAGCGGGCCTTGGCTACCCATGACCCTGTTGCCAGGTCACCGGTTTAGGTCACTTTATGTATGTCCTGACCACTGCAGCCTGGGGACACCGCACAAGATCTGCAGTTTTGGAATTGCTCTGACCCACTTGTCTAGCCATTACAGTTTGGCCCTTCTCGCAAGTAACTACATTTTCAATATACTGTTACAATTGCAGCTGAAAGTGGGTGGGATATACAGTATAAGGCAGCAAGTGAACCTTTTTATGAACAAGCTTATGTGTTGGAAGCAGTAAAACTGGGTAAGCATAAAGATTTGAGTGACTTTGACAAAGGACAAATAGTGATGGCTAGAGGACTGGGTTAGAGCAACTCCCAAACCGCAGCTCCTGTGGGATGTTCCTGGTCTGCAGCGGTCAAGACCTACCAAAAGTAATCAAAGGAAGGCAAACCAGTGGACTGGCGGCAGGGTCATGGGTGGCCAAGGCTTACTGATGCACATGAGAAGTGAAGGCTGGCCTGTGTAGTCCGAACCAACAGAAGATCAGATCAGCTACTGTAGATCAGATTGATGAAAAGTGCATCAATGTTATAGTGGCAAAAAGAGCGACCTGTTCAATATTAGGCAGGTGGTCATATGGCTGCTCAGTGGTCTGTATATTATATATATTGATGCATTATAAGTTAAGATGTATAATTGTTCATACAGTGATACTGAATCTTTTCTCCGGTCCTGTGTGTATGTTCTCCCTGTGCTTAGTGGGTTTCCTCAAGGTGCTCATTTTTCCTCCCACAGTCCAAAGGCATGCAGATTAGGTTAATTGGCATTTCTAAATTGTCCCTAGTGTGTGTGAGTGTGTGTGAGTGTCTGCCCTGGAATGGATTGGCACCCCATCCAAGTGTACCGTTCCTCATGCCCCAAGTTGACTAAGCTAGGCTCTAGGCCCCTCCAACTCTGTACAGGAGAAGTGGTATAGAGAGTGTGTGTGAGAGAGAGAGTGTGTATTTACTGTAATGTTCTTAGTCTCCAGTGTCTGTACTCTGCAAGAATGAGTAAGCGTTTCATCAGACATTCTCCAGGAATTTGTGATTTTCATAACAAGATGTATGTTTTTTTTTTGTCTTAACTTTGAGAAAAGGCTGGTGAGTTTGCTTTTTGTAGCTGATGTAACGTAAGTGATGGCGAGAACTGCAGTAACTCACAACATTTCACAAAATTTGATGTAGATATGTGAATATAACAGTGAAAGTGTTACAGTGATGCTCTAATAAATTAAAATGTCTCCCTATAATTTAAGTCGCATTTCATTTTTGTTCCCAAATTTACAGCACTTTTGGGCGTGTTTCTTTCAATCTCATGTCCACTACCGGATACTTGGGGTACAGTTGAAATCATGTCCATTAATTGCTATATTTGGCAACCCAGATGATTCAGTTCCACTATGTTATCACTTTCTCATCTTTGTTGGCCAGACGTTCTATACTTTGGAAGACCATTAAGTTCCTCTGTATCACTCAGTGGACTAAAGATTTATTACTCTTTCTTAAGCTGGAGAAGATTAAGTACACAACGAGCGATTCTACTGAGTTGTTCTTTTACAAATGGCAACCGATTATTTCTTATTTGACAAATTTGCAGGTATTGCCTAATTGATTATTTGATCTGGCTCATGCATTGGAAAATGTATGAATGACTTATCTGATTTACACAGATTTTTTTTTAACTGGAGAATGTGTGTGTGTGTGTGTGTGTGTGTGTGTGTGTGTGTGTGTGTGTGTGTGTGTGTGTGTTTTCGGTTGTTTTGTGTGGATTTTTCTTTTCTCTTGTTTTCTAATAATAATATACTTTATTCAGTGATTTTCTTAATCTTTTTGTATATAACTTGACAAAAATATTTAAATAAAATAAAAAATACAATTGTTAAGGAGTTGCTGTGGTATAAAGGATGTAAAGCACTTTGCTGTTTTTGGGAAATAATCAACTTCAGGCTAGCAATGGCTCTTCCTCCTTTTGCATTACCCTGCCACGGCATTGATTTTTTCCTATAACAGAATGCCCTGTCGTGTTTTATTCCTCTTCCTTTCCCTATTAAACTTTGTGATAAATATATGACCTTGTAGGCTGCGGCGGATCTAAGAGAAAATGGGTTTGGCATATACATAGCTTAAAAGCTCATTGAAAGCCTTTCTTAATATGGAATTAATGCAAGAATCAAATTTCTAGTCCTTTTCGCAAAGTATAATCTCCTGTGGAAACTGTAGATGCGTACCGAAGAGGTAATTCTGTCATAAAGACGCATTTTCACACTATGGTCATACTGAGCATCCTTAATACTTTTTGACTTTGCCTCTCTAGTGTAACGATTTATTATCCAACTATCTTTTGTCATCTACAGTAGAAGAGGATGGACTCCCTTTTAAGTGATTTCTCTCAAGATTTCTTTTGACATTACACTGAGATTTTATTCTGCCTCTATTACGTCTGGCTTGCTCAATATGAATCTAAATTTATAGTTAGATTTGTGCAAAGATGCTTTGTGACAATATCTACTGTTCATTCGTCCATTTAGGAACTAGTAGCCCATCTAGAGACTGTTGAGGCCAATGGCGACTGTTGTATTTATTCCCATTTTTACGACCATGGTAGGATATTCACATGTGCATTCATTCATACACTACGGGCAATTTGGGAATGCCGGTTAGCCTGATCCAACATGTTGTTGAACTGTTGGAGGAAACAAGAGTATCTGGAGGAAACCCACCATGCACGGAGAGAACATGCAAACTCCATGCCCGCAGATCCGAGGCGGGAATCGAACCCGGACCCTGGAGGTGCAAGGCCACAGTGTTAACCGCTACGCCACCGTGTCACCAACAGCTGCAGTTACAAGCACTATACACAGGCATGCAATAAGTATATAGGTACCCATAGTTTTATGATAAAAAATGCATGCACCAAAATCTATTGCCGTTATGATGACTACTCTGTGTTTCCTTCTTTTAGATTGGAAAAGATTCATCTTTAAACATGCTTAGAAGTGGACTGTCCAAGAGACAAATAGCTAGGACTCTTAGCCAGTAAATAGGCAGTAAATATTGAAATGGGCCCAGTTTCATTATCACTTTTATGCTGTTCTTTGCACAATTATTAATATTTGCACTCATGTCACTTTTGTACACATAAAAATGTACATCAAGGTTGCACTCCAATTAACTTCATTTCATTTATTAATTCCATTTAAAAACTTCCATCCATCCATCCATCCATCCATCTAATCAGAAGTATAGTTAAAGGAAAAGGACTTGATCTGGTCCTTGTATTAACTGATAAACATTACTTCCAATACAGTACATACACTTTATTATAAAACTATATGTGTCTTGTATGCTTATTTCTTCCATATCTGTATGGAAATAAAATTGACTTGTTCTTTAACCCACACACTAACATCATTCAGTCATAAACTGGAATTCACGAGTCCTTTTAAATATTAATGATGAAGCGTTATTGATAACCAACGGCATCCCAGTGTATAAATCCTTTTCTGGGTTTGTACTAGGAGATAAATATTAGTTTAACAGCTGAGCCGTGCCTTCTGGATTCATACCACGTGAAATATTCATGACATCATTTAGTGGTGGGACCTCTTTCTAACCTGCTCTCCTCCTCACTATAAATAAGTTTTCATTATTATTTTTAAAATGAAGCTTTTTTTTTTTTTTTTACGTTTTTTTTTTTTTTTTAATTTGTAGAGATGAGAAAGTCTAGCACTGTGATTAGTATTAATATTTTTTAGTGGACATTAATTAGTGCAGATGTTCAGGTTTAAGCGTCTACAGTTTCAGAGTGAGTGTGTGTGATTTCTGTTCTGTCCCGCAGGGTATTTGACAGTCAGTATCGAGCCTCTCCCGCCTGTGGTCATGGGCGATACAGTGACTTTGAAATGCAATTTCAGGACTGACGGCAACCTGAGAGAAATCGTGTGGTTTCGGGTGAGTGAACTCCGAGCTTTCCGCCACCATCATTTATATTAGTTATCTAAAGAGGCGGTCATTTATTTCTTGCATAACTTGCATTTGCCCCGCTTCTGATACAGCGCGAGATGAAAGTGCCTAAAAATATGAAAATTATATTCAGGATTAAAAGATCATGGTTCAGTGGTTCTAGGACAAGCATTTTTCATTTTCTGATGGTTTTCCAGGCATGCTGGGCCACAGATGAGTCTCTGTGCATGCGCATTCAATTTCAGGCCTGTAGCGGTTTTGCCAGAAAGTGCGTTCCCCTTTTATGATGTGATGACATTTTTTATTAAAACGCCGCTACTTCATTTACGGAACACACAGCCGAATTAGTTTTTGTTTTATTAATGCATGGTAAGGCATAAATCACAACCCTTTACCCATTTTAGCCAGTCGTAATTAAAGTGTCGCTTTGTTTGCTCGCGCGTATTTATTACTGCGATGCGACTTTTCCCACACGGTTATACTTGGCCTTGTGTTCTGAGTAATAGTTGAATGTTTTATAGGTTACAGAAGGTGGGAGCTCGAAGCAGAAAATCTTTACCTATGACGCTATGTATAACACCAATTTCTCTCACATGGAGGACTTCCGCAGAAGGGAAGATCTTGTTTACCAGTCGACTGTTAGGTAGAAATGATTTCCTGTCTATTTCTTACTTTCTTTCTTGTGAGAATTTGCTCTGTTCTTGTTCTTAGTTCTTGTTCTCTGTGTGTGTGTGTGTGTGTGTGTTAGGTTGCCTGAAGTACAGATGGAAGACAACGGGCCTTACGAATGTCACGTAGGAATCTATGACAGGGCGTCCAGAGAGAGGGTGGTCCTAGCGTCTGGAAGCATAACACTTGCTGTTATGTGTAGGTTGCGCTCCTTATATAGTCTATTAATGCAGTTATTATTAGATGATAACTGCCTTTATTTGCAGCCACCCACACGTTTAGCAGTGGTCTGAGCTGAGTAGTGCATCTACAACCGGTTCTCGCTTGTACTGTATATACAGTACGCAATTCTCTTGTACTGTACACACTGGTTCTAACAAAATTTTGGAATTGAATCAACAACACCTATCTTGGATTGCTATACAGGTCTGAACGTAGTGCTTGTTGCATGCATCTTGCTATTTTTGTTGGTTCGACTCTCTCGGGAGCTTGCCGGCTGTTAATTCCACTCTCCTAGCTTGTTTTGTTAATTGAGTGTGTAATGCTTGCTAGATAAACATGCTGTGACAAGCAGAGTTTGATATGTTTAGAAACTCCTTTTAGAACTCATAAGTGAAAATTGCATATCCTTAATAAATGATTCAACAACGGGACAGTTTAAAAATGTTCTATAAGTGAATAATCGCATACACTCAATGTATATAATGTACCGCTTACACAGTGTAGAGTCGCAGGGGGTCTGGAGCCTATCCAAGGGCAGAAAACAAGCATATACACTTCAGGCAATTTGGAAACCCAGCAAGCATGGAGAGAACATGAAAACTCCACACACACACACACACACACACACATACACACATACACGCACACACACACACACACACACACACACACACACACATAGGACCGGAGGCAAGATTCATTCGAACCCCCAACCCTGCATGTGCGAGGATACAGAAATGAAACCCGAGACGTTCTTCTGCTGTTTTATCCCGGCTGTCTCAGGGTTTGACATGTGGTGCTTTCTGAAATGATTTTCTGCCCACTATGACTATTAAGAGTGGTTAGTTGAGTTACAATTGCCTTGCTATGAGCTTGAACCAGTCTAGCAATTCTCCTCTGACCCTTCTTATCGATAAGCCGTTTCCACTCTCAGGGCTGCCACTCAAAAGATGTTTTCTGCACCATTTCTGTGCAAACTCAAGACTGTTATGTGTGAAAAGACCAGGAGGTCGGCGGTTTATGAAGCACTGAAACCAGCTCATGATGGAGCATCAATCATAGTGTGCCAGAGTCACTGAGATCGTAGTTTTTCCTTAATAATAATGTGAAATGTGAATGTTACCCGAAGCTCTTGATCTCTCCAGTATGTGCATCATTGTATACAGTATGTTGTGCTGCTGTCACATGACAATCGCATGAACAGGTCTATGGTCCTAATAAAGTGGTAAGTGTATTTTTTGAATGGTTTTAGCTTGTTTGCTTAAAATAATATCTCGAATGGTAATCTGATCACTCTGCTCACTGCTGGGTCAGCGGTGGCTCAGCGGGTTAAGACGCTGAGTTACCGATATTAAGGTTGGCGGTTCGAGCCCCAGCTCTACCAGGTTGCCGCTGTTGATACCTTGAGCAAGGCCCTTAACCATGTCTGCTCCAGGGGTGATATATAATGGCTGACCTCGTGTTCTGACCCTAGCCTACTAACAAGAAGGTGGGATATGTGAAGAATAAAGAATTTCCCTGAGCAGTAATGTGAGTGTGTGACATGCTAACCTTCTCAGTTTCAGTGACCACTAGGAGTTGTGTCATTACTCTGTTCTAGATAATTAAATAAGCAAATTAACCCTGTTTTGTTTTCTCGACTTTAGCCCCGCCGAAATCCATCGCTGTAATTGCAGCCGACCAACCGTCACGATTCAATCGCTATGCGGCTCAAAACTTCACACTTCTCTGCGTAGTGACTGGAGGAAAACCCGCTCCTGTGGTACATCTCTGATTGATCTTTTTAAAGTAAAATAATAATTATTATAATTACTAACATTGCTTAGCAATTTCAGATTTCCCTGCTTCACAGCATTAAACCCTGAGGTCTACTCATTATTTAGCACTCCTACATATACTGTATATGTAGACATATTTGTTGCTGCCATTCCATTAAAGAAAGAACAACCCACAATGGTGACTGAAATAACTTGCAATGTTATAATGAATAGTAATGTAATGTACAGCAACTAATGAAAATCAGACATTGCTTTTGAGTTGTGATGAAAAAAAAAAAAAAAGGATCCTGTTGGAGGACCCATGACCTGCGACTGAGACCGAGTCCAGAATGAAACTGGACAGTATGTTTCACTCCACAATGCCTTGATAGTCTTGAGATTTCGTTGTACCCTGCGCAGACTCGAGACACGCTGTGCCAGACGCAGCCAAGCACGTCCACAACATAACTGAACCTCCTGCAAGTTTCACGGTACTGTAGGTCCAGTGTTCCTTTTTCAGCTGATGTGAATTACCAAAAGCTTCAGTTTTTATGTCTCATCTGCTTCTCCTAGAAGCAAAGTGGCTTGTCAATATGGATTTTGGTGGCTTTTTTATGATTTGCTTTCAAACGTGGAGTCCTCCTGGGTCATCTTCCATTAAATCCACTTTTGCTCAAGCAGTGATGGATGGTCTGATATGACCCTGATTCACAGTACCTTGCCCCTGGGGTTTCACCGTGCATTCTTAATATTATATTATTACCTCCATAGATGCAGCTGGGAAAACGAAACGAAAGCAAGCTGCTTGTTTGGAAGTTCTCCTTGACTCTTTGGTTACCATTCGTTTTATTTTCCCAGCTGCATCTATGGAGGTAATAATATAATATTAAGAATTAATAATATAAGCAATTGTAGTCAGAGGAATATTAAGCTGCTTGCAGATGCTCTTATAACCTTTACCGTTAACGTGCTTGTCAAAATTGTTCTCTCTGATCTCCTCAGACAACTCTCTCCTTCGCTTTATTTGGTGTGGTGCACGCCATGATACAAAACCATGAGTCAACCTTTTCAATAGGCTGATAAACTGACTTCTCGATTGAAGATATGTATGATGTTAATTACAAAACACAATTTATTTTCAGTCTTTTCTAGATGTAACAACTAATTTGCAATTTGCAAATCAAAAGCAATGTCTGGTTTTCATTAGTTGATGTCACAATTATGATGACACACGCTGAAAGATAAAAAGTAAAGCCCTCAACTATTTGAGATTTATTACATGTAAGTGAAAGAATATTTTATTTTATTTGAAGTTTGTGTAAATTACAATTCATATAGTATAAATACCATGTTTGTGAGTCTAGTTCAGTACACGCATAGGGTAGACTATTGACTTGCCAGAAAAGGATAATCAACGCCCTCCACAAGGAGGATATTCTACAGAAGGTCATCTCTGAAAGATCTGGCTGTTTGTATTGAAGCATATTTATGCAAAGTTGGATGGAAGGGAAAAATGCGATAAGAAAAGGTGCAGAAGCAACAGGGATGACTGCAGCCTGAAGAAGATTGTCAAGCATGCTGATTCAAGAACTTGGGATAACTTCACAAGGAGAGGAGTGAGGCTGGAGTTAGTGCATCAAGAGCCACCATGCACAGATGTCTTCAGTAAATTTCTGTTGCATTCCAAGTATCAAGCAACTCCTGAACCAGAGACATCAGAAGCCTCTTATCTAGGCTAAGAAGAAAATAACTGGAGTGTTGCTTAGTGGTCCAAAGTTTTGACATGAAAGTAAAGTTGGCATTTTCTTTGAAAATCAGTCCTTTGAAAAGCGTCCCAAGTAAGTGGAGATGCACAGAATTCCTGTTGCTTGATGTCCAGTGTGATGTTTCCACAGTCATAGATGATTTGGGATGCCATGTCATCTTCCGGTGTTGGTTTTTACTGATTTTAATCAAGTCCAAAGTCAATATAGCCATCAAGGAGAAAATTTGAGAGCATGTCATGCTTCTCTGTGCTGACCAGCTTTATGGAGATATAAGTTTCCTTTCCCAGCAGGGCTTAGCACCTGCCCATAGTGCCAAAGCTATTTTTTTGGCCATGATATTACTGTGCTTGAATTTTCAGTATATATTTTTAGTTGTTAGTTACACAGGACACGTGCAATGATCCTGCCCTTGCTGTCTCTCACCTCTCAGGTACACTTTAAGAGAGACGGTGAGCTAATCGAAGTGCTTCCCTCAGCCCAGCCATCAGAGAGAGCTCAGAACAGAGGCTTGCGTTCAGCCAAACGCAGCAGGCCGTTAATTAGCCGAGAGCTTGATGACACCAAGCACCAGAAGTCCCTTTCTCACCTGGAGCCGGACATCAAGCCGATGAAGTTGGACCGGGCTCGTCCTCATCACAGCCTCACTCCAGGAGCTCTGGGGCAAAAGAGTGCCAGTCCCACTACTGAGGTCATCCCTGAGACGGTGGTGAGCAGAGAGTTCCCACGCTGGGTTCTCAGCTCCAGCCCGCTCTACTACTTCAACCATACACAGACTGAGCTCGTCGATGGCACCATGCAAACACAGGCTATGCTTACCTGGCACCTGAACCCACAGATTGACAGTGAGGCCCTGTTTAGCTGTGAGGTCAAGCACCCAGCTCTCTCCATGCCCATGCAGGCTGAGGTCACGCTTTGTGAGTATGCGGTCGTATCGATCAAAATAAAATGCGTGAGACAAATAAGTTATTTAACAGAAATTGTATTCTATTGTACAGCTAACAAACCATCATATTGATGTCACCAACCAGATTTTTGTCATCTTTTACTTTATATCAAGCTGCTCCAAAGGGCCCAAAACTCTCAATGACGCCAAGCAGAATAAAAGTGGGAGACACTGTGCACATCACTGTGGAGGGATTTCAAGTGGGGACAAAAGGGGTAAGATCATTAGCTGAGTGTCCTTCACTGATGCTGTGTGTAACTTTAAAAGGCCTGGAGCTGTCACATTTAGAAAGTCAATATTTCATTAGAAATGTGACGTTAGTCACGAGCTTAAACAGATCAAGGTCAATGAAAGACACAATGCATGATGTGAGTTACTTGATAAGTGCTAACCAACTGTATGAGTTTGAATTTAATATCTACAAGCGACAATCTTTCCTTTGTAATGTAAGTATTAACTGTTGGGTAAGTATTAACTGTAGAATGAAATGTTGGGTCTTTTGGGTTTGTCCATGGTCATACTGAAGATTGTACATTATTTGTGCTTAAGTGTGCTTACTTACATTTTCTGATTCAATAAACACTTTTATACACTGCCTGGCCAAATAAATAAATCGCACCTGCTAAGATTTCATTCAATCACCTTGAGCTTTGCTTACAGAACACAATGTGGTGGCCAGTTCATGTTTTCAATTGAAAACAATTCCTCATGCTCCCAGAACATTCAGATCACCAATAGACTTCGTTTTAGTGCCACATACAACACCGCCTCCAAAGGCTTGTACGATGGCCACTATGCATGATGTGCATCGCTTCATGTGCTTCCCTTCCTACCATGAAGCAGCCATCTCTCCGGAATAGAGTCAATCAGAACTGATCGGACCACATGACCTTTTTTCCATTGTGTATTTATGGAAATCCTCTTACTGTACTTTCACAACATAGCTATGGTTTTTTACTGGTGATTTATATTTTTTTATCATTTAATTTCATCAAGCGTTTAAGTCATCTCCATCCATGATTTTTTTTTTCTGATCACATTTCATGCTCAAAGTTAAAAGTTCAGCACTAACCTTTCAGGTTTTGATAATGTTGCATTAAATTGAAGCGTTCTTAACTCAGTTCCTGTAATCTCAAATCTCCTTAGTTGTTTTCTTTGCTTGTGGCAGCTTGTAGCTGTAGGACTTCCTTGACTTGGATTTCACTGCAGAGCTTTCAACCCGAGTCCAAAGTTGAAGTTGGACATTTACAATGTCTGCATTCATACTCAGATTCTAAAAGACAGTAAAATCCAAATTTAGGTTACAAATCATATACATATATAAAGGACAAATCTGTATTCCTCAATTTATGTTAATGATTTATTTTATTTAATTATTGTTGTTATTACTATTATTATTATTATTATTATTGTTATTATTGTTATTATTACATATTTTCTAGATGAGCACAAAATAATTAGGAATTATAAATGCGGATTTTAATGTTATTTGAAAAATATATAAATCTATCAAATCAGCTTTTGATAAATGCTGAAATATGTTTGCACACTGTATATGAGCTTTATCATAGTCTCATACTTGCTGATTTTTTTTGTCCTCCATGATCCACTGAACTGAACTTTGTGAAATACAGCACGTTTTTTTTTACATGATTTTTAGATCTATTTTTCAATACAGCTTTTGCAGTAAAAATGACAAATCCAATATCTGTTCTCTCTGATTTATGTGGCAACCCTTGCATCTCACAGGCACAACAAGCCTGATATTAATTTTTTTTTCTCCCTTGAACCTGGAATAAATTTAAATATTTTACCTGTTAACTGTTAACTGAAGGATTTAGATGTGTTTTGCCTCATATTCCAAATTACATTTTTAAAAAATGATTCAAAAAGGCAAATTATCAGGGTTGGTGTGCATTGCATCATAATCATAAGAACCTTGACACTGGATTTGGAAAATTGAAAACTAAATCTAACACTTTATACTGTCCACAGTTCAAAAATCTAACAAGTTTACAACTAGCTTTCTGAAGGGAAAAAAAACCTCTACAAAGTATGAACCTAGAATCGAGCTGGAATATACAATTAGCGCTTATGAACCTAAACTTTGGTACTGTCTCTGACTGATAAGAACAAGATGTGCATTTCATTCGTGTGTTTGCATTCGTTACAGAATGAGGTATTTCCAGAGCCGCTGTTCACATGGACGCGTGTCGGTGGACTCCTGCTGGACGGCAGTGCTGCGCGGGAAGGCAAGGTGCTGGTTCTGGAGAGAGTGCCTGCAGAGCTGAACGGCTCCATGTACCGCTGCACCGCTGAGAATCCGCTAGGCTCCACCAACGCACACACACGCCTCATTGTTTTCGGTTAGTATCACATATATACAGTACACACTCACACACATACTGTACATGTACAACTGCAAACACTTCTATGACATTAAGTCAGAATAAAACACTTCATTGATTTAGTATTGCGAAATCCATACACATTATAGTCTCGAGGAATTGATAAATTGATACATAATTAAGTTAATTTATTATTTTGAGTACATTTCACAAAGTACGTAAATAAATAAGTTTCTTTCTCAAATAGAACAAATAGTAGTTCATGTTCCATCCGTGTAACATATCTGCTTGTTGCCAAACTTTTCTCAAAGGTGAAGGATGGTTTCACTATTCAGTTTGTCAAAAATGTTACTAATAAAACTCAAAAACGATTTGTCCCTGTGCGAAGTGCTGTTTCTCCAAGTACGCTCCCCTCCTTGCAGCATCCCAGCCAGCCCAGTATCTCCTCTTTTTTAATCGATTTAAAACAGTTGGATTTGTAAAATGAGTTGATGAGGGAGAAAGTGAAAGTGTAGCCATGTGAATAATGTATGCTGTGACATTTGTAGACTGATAACAGGAATGATGTAGAAATTATGTCTGATTATGTAAAATACTGGGTAGCACAGTTGACAATTTCCTACTTTTGTCCCATAATTTCAGTGGTAGGACTTGCCGAGTAGACCACGGCTCATTTTAATAAACAGTTTAACATCATTTTTGAATAGATAAATTATTTTAAAAAATGACGAATCCGTAAACCATCACAATGCAAGAAACAAAATTGTCAGTCGATTGATATATACAGTACAATGACAATGCGCTTTTATAAATTAAAAATGAAAGAACATTCATTGTGTGCACAGTGTGTTTAATATACTATGTAATATGTATATGTGTTTTATATATATATATATATATATATATATATATATATATATATATATATATAAAAGGTTCACACTTCAAATAAAAACTTTATAAATAGTTTAATATAACATTTATTGCTATATGTTATATATTGATATATGATAATATTATGATGATAATAATATGATAATATGATATTAATATAATATACATCATACTATTTTGATTTTCCTGAAGTGTGTATAAATCCTTTTTGGCTGACTCTTATATATAATTCAAATGATAAAATCAATGATGATGATGATGATGATGATGATCATTATTACTATTATTATTAATAATGCATTTTAGACTTTTGAAATACAATTTTAAAAATTAATTTATTTTGAAACCAAGACATGCTTGGGGTAGTGGGAGCTCAGTGTGTTAAGGTTCTGAGTTACTGATCAGAAGGTCGGCGGTTCAGGCCCCAGCTTCACCAAATTACCTCTGTAGTGCCTCTGTGCACTCAATACCCTTCTGCTCCACGGGTGCTGGATAGTGACTGACCCTGCCCTCTGACCCCAGACTCCTAATAAAGCTGGCATACAGTATGCATAAATTTAAAAAATTACAATGTGAGGAACAAAGCTTAACTCGAGTGCAGACATGGCAAAAACTGGCGACACTATGACAATTTTTAAGCTAAGTAAAGTAAAGGATTCACATAATATTTGTGTGATATGGTGACATGCATTCCCTTCATAGGTAAAATATGATATGTTTGAAGAGAATATTGTGAATAAACATGCTTTTCATCAATGGACATGGAATGTATCCTAAATTATAGAAAGACTCAAACAAGACACGTGATGCTTTGTGTATCTAGATTTGAATATTAAAGAAAACAATTAGGACAGTACATGTAGTGCTCTGCTCAGTATTTTGTTTTCTGTTTGTATAGAGAATCCAAGAATAAGGAAGGAGACCCTGCACTTAAATGGTAAGGCACATGCTATTAACCTAATCAATAATGGATACAATTGCATTATAGATAGAAAACAGCCCTTAAACAGTGACATCTCTTCATGACTGTGTTCTGGCCTGTAGTTGCTGACTCGAGTGGACTTGTATCTGGACCCACACTCATCATACTGCTGCTGTCACTGATCCTGGAGTTTACATGAGCATACACAGGAGCGACACACCGTTCTTTTCTCTGACTGAATCTTTTGTTCACCTGAAAAGACTTAACACAGACTTTCTGAGCCATGGTTTTGCTCCTGAACGAAAATCCTGTGCATGTCAGCTACAATATATGGAAGTCCAAATCACCACATGCTTGCCATCTAGACTATCATACAATGGACCCGACATCAGTGTCACTTGCGAGGTCTGACCGGTAGATGGCAGTAGAGACTTCTAGACGCAAAAAATGACAAGTTTGGTCAGTTCACTTGTTTTTAGAGAAATTGATTGTACTCTTATTAAAAGGCAGGATTTGCTGGTCAGTGTAATAGATAATGTGTGTGAATAAGGAAGATGCTGTGCTGTAGGGGTTACAGAGAACCTTTACAGGTTTCCCAATAAAATGATTTTAAGATACGAAATGGAGACTTTGTTACAGAAGGAGTTTGTGAATGTTTTACAGCCAGAGATCCTTTTAAGTGCTAAGAAATAATACAGCGCCTTGGAGCTAAATATAAATTCCTCAAACTCCTTCAGTACAGATTTATTTCATGAACACAATCCAACTATTCAAATGTTGGTCTATTTATAGCTCATAGAATTTTTTTTATTCCTGAACTTTCCATGGACTAAACACATCATGCTGTTGTTCATAGGCGACTTGACTTATTTTGGAGTAACTGAGGTTTGGCTTAACCCCTTTCGTTTTACATGACCAGTGAAACAGGCTAATAATGATGGAAAGCTCAATAATAAATATTTCTTTGAAACAGTGGGTCATCATTTCCACCACAACTGTATAAGAACAGCAAAAAATCATAAAACATAACTTTAAAGAGGATATTTAAGAGATGTTTGTGGAACCTGGATGAGCCTTGAGTGGCACAGTGGGTAAGCAATGATGTCTATCTCATAACGGTTTAGTCCTAAGCTCAGCTTACTGTCCATTTGGTGATTCTGTGAATGTTCACCATGCATCCTCATGGGTTCTTTCCTAATTGCTGAAAACATGTCAGTACACTCACTCCCTATCTGCTTCATCTATACTGCTTTAACCTGTATGCAGGGTCACGGAAGGCCTGGAGCCTATCCTAGGAGACTTACTGTAGGGCATGAGGCAGGGTACTCATCCATCACGGGGCACACACACTACAGGCAATTTGGGAGTGGCAGTTAACCTGATGCATGTCTTTGCACTGTAGGAGGAAACCGCAACATGGAAACTCCACGCACACTGGCCCGAGGTGGGAATCGAACCCAGACCCTAGAGGTGCAAGGTGACAGTGCTAACCACTACTCCGCCTTCCCACACATTATAGCACAGATTAACTTAAACTACCCTTAGGTGTGAATGAATGTAGATTGTTTGTGCATGGTGTCCTGTGATGAACTGATGTGCCATTCTGAGTTCGTGTCCCAGCGTACTCAGGATAGCATCCAGATCGACAATGAACCTGACCAGGATAAAGAAGTTCCTGAAAATGAATGAATGAATGAATGAATGAATGAATGAATGGCTCTTAAGGGTAATGGATGGAGCCATTACTGCACTACCAAGCACATACAAAGAAAACACAGTTATAGAAAACATTACCAGGTGTATCTCTCATGAACCCTTGAGAGTCATATAAAGAAGGCTGTAGTAGATGTTCTGTGTGAAATGACTCCCTGGAGGAATTATTTTCAGGACGCCCAAAGGACTGCTGGAACTGGTTCTATTTGGTTGAAAGGCATAATAGTGTAAGAGATCTACTTCTTAGTATAGTATAGAATGATTTGTCAATGAGGAATAAATCCTTTAAATCATGATTTCCAATCTTTTTTTCTTTTTTTTTTTTTACCTGCTTGAAAGTATTGGAAAGACTCAGGTAGTTTAACTCTAGTTTTAAGGGGGGGGAAAAACAACACAATAAATATGTACAGTACTTTTCGCTCACTTCCAGAGCCAAAGCATGACATGCAAAACCATGATGACCTCCTGAAAGTCCGAGGCGTCCTCAGTGCTCAGTGACTCCATCAGCCTGCGAGCGCGCTGATGCTGAGGCGGTACATAAGAGCACCGTCCCACTTCTCTCACTTCAGTGCGTCAGCTCTACACCCGGTCTCAGCGCGCGCCAGTCAGAGAGACACTTCACCTCACCCAGCTCCGCCGGGACACCTGGCTCGCAGGCCGACTCCACCGTACCGGAGGTGTGCGCGCGTGTGTTTCTCCTTTCTTTCTTTCTTTCGTTCGTTCTTTTTTCTTTCCCGCTGAGGTTTCCTGAGATTGACTGCACGAGCGAGAGCCGCTGACAGCTCAGGATTTCCGAGCACGCGCCGGTCTATTTCTGCTGATCAGCATGATGGATGTGAAGATGTTGTGCTGCGCGGTGCTTTTCCCGCTCCAAATCCTCCTGTGCGTCCTGAAAGCCGCGGCGCGTCGGCTGATGCCGCACAAGCGCAGAGATCTCGGCGTGGATGTGGTGCTCATCACCGGAGGAGGCAGAGGAATCGGGCGACACTTGGCCAAAGAATTCGCCAAGCAAGGAGCCAAAAAGGTACTAACTAAAAGTCCACTCACTCACATGTGCTACATATGGGATATAGGGGAGTGTTGCTCCAAAATGCATGGGCAGCTCCAGGTAATTCATGGCTAGGGTAGAGTTTGTGGGTTTAAACCTAACCTGTTTAAACACTCTAGGATTTAAAAAAAAAAAGAAAAAAAAAATATATATATAGCACAGCTCATTATAAAATATATGTAATACTATATGTAGTATATACATAGATTTGTCTCTACTTTGGCACAGCTGTTTATAAAATGCATGCAATATTAGGTTAAGGACTGTACCAGATCATACAACTATAATTGCATACCCTTAAATGTGGCATATAATACAGTAAAAAAAAAAAAAAAAAAGTTAAATGGTCAACCTGTTGCACAAAATCTTTCCACATATCCGCATTTACATGACACCATCTAACACGCCCTTATCCAAAACAACATATTCTTATCTCATTATACATCTAAGAACTTAAGATATTTCAGGGTCCCGCTCAAGGGCCCAACACGGGCGACTCTGTGGTAGCGGGGCTTGAACTCGAAACCTTCCGGTGCTCATGTTAGAAGTTTTGCTTCCACACTATACTTTCTCCACGTGATGGCATTCGTTAACGTGTCTAGACTCTAGACATAGCACTTGGAGTCCAATGAATGCAGACTCGGTTGTGTTTCATGTGCCTCCTCAGATTCTCCTCTGCGGGCACACAAACACAGGTGTTTCCGAAGCCTTTCTGCCTTTACAAATGCCCCACAATGGAGTGCTGACAGGCAAGACTGACTGTTTTGTTGAGTTTAAATGATCTGTGACTTTTTAACCTTCTCCCTCATAACTTCCCTGTACTCGAAAGGAGGGGGGGGGGGGGGGGACCTTACATTGAACCAAAAGTTCACCAAAGTTCAAACGCATCGTGGCTACGATTTTCTTGGCAGACAGTCAAATATGAAAGCTCGAAAACAATGCTTTAAATTCTCACCCAAACCCTACAGAATGATATCTGATATCATTTAGGTGGAAGTTTTGTTTGTTTTGTTTTCCAATGAGACTGAGTGGCAGGAATAACTGTTCTACTCTACCAGATTGTGCGTGTGAGGCGAGGTGAGCAAAGGTGAATGCTCACGAGTGTGGGTGTGTACATCTGTGGATGTGTGTGGGTGGGTGTGGGTGTGTGAATGGATCACATGCAGGTGGTGAAGTAGGCAAAAAAGCACCTTACAGATTGGTTATTACAGCCAAGTTCATTGGTAGGTCAGCCAGTTTTAGTGGAGTAGGGCTGGTGATGTCATCAGTGTTATTGTGCAGGCTGCAGGAAGGCTCAAACTGAAAGCCACAGGAATAGAGCTGAGTGAGTGTGTGCGTGTGCGTGTCAGCCAAACGAAGCAGGCGCACACATGTCAGAAAGAGTCATTCCGGCTTATCTGCTGTACTGAACTTTAAAGCATAATGCAGACATTGCTTTGATTCCTGGAAAGATTCTTAATGCTTACTCAGTAGTCTCCAGGTCGACTCATATACATATCAGAAGGACCCATATGCCTAGGAAACTGATTCATCAAATGAGTTATTGCATTGCTGTCAAAGAAGAGAGAGAGAAAAAAAGAGAAGGACAAAAAAACATTGTGTGGATCTATCTACAAAGCAGATTTCCCATAAGGAAACTGTGGAGTATGGAAATGGTGTCATGTTGAGGTAAACGCACAGAGGCAGGAGCTCCATGGCCCAAGCCTGACCCCAGCGATACTGCTCCAGTGGCCCTGCTGCTTGAACTTTTACTGATAATCAGATGCTGTTTGTGTGGGTGTGTTGATTGCGACACCGATCGGGCACGAGCCAGGAGGGCTTGCCGTTCTTTCGAGAGCCCACACCTGTTTCCTACTGATCCGAGTACTCTCTCTATTTCTGTCTTTCTGTTTTTCCTCGTCTCGAGATATTAAGCAGACAAGAAAGAATTCATCAGGCGACTGAACCGTGTAATGCCTTTGAGCGTGTGTGTTTGTGTATGAGTGAGAGAGATGAAGATGGACGGGCCAAGGGAGGAGGACTCATTCTTGTGTTACCTTTCTCTGACCCCCTCCCTGAATGACACATCTAATAGCCAGTGAGCGGAGCAGCCCCCGCAGGCCGACCCCGTCTGCTATCACTCTCACTGGCTCTTCTGCAGAAAGATTCAGGAATACATCATCGGACTTTTTCCCCAAAGAAACCTCGGCTCTTTGTTTGTGTGATGATTTTTGGCGATCGCAGGGATCGCTGTACGTTCTGGCTTGTGTTAAGGGAACGCTTTCGAGTTCCTCAACCTTGCGTCCAACGTGGGACTTCTGTAGTGTACTGTATGTGCAACTTCCACAGTGGAATAGGAAAAGGAAAGAAAACTTGTTGGTGCAAAAGCTCCAACATTGACTTAAAGTCAAAGGAAGTCAATAAAGATTTGTGTCAGATGATCCAGTCAAATGTATTAAATATTGTGCAGTTCAAAGTAAACATAGAAATGCCTTCATTTTGGTCTTATTGCTCATAGATTTAAAAAAAAAAAAAACTTAAGAAAAAGAATGAGTAACTAGAATTCTCTCATCGTACAACCTTTACTGTCTGAAATTTGTGCTGTATAATCAAATATTATAACTGACAATTTAATAACTTCCATTAATAGGAAGTGAATCAACAGGACGTATGTTGAAATCCTTGTCTGTGGTAATCTCATGCATGACAACAAGGATGAGAAACGTTTCGAGTATATTCCGTCCATAATTTCTGGATTTCCTGTTCTGATTTTGATTCTCCCCTCAGATTATTCTTTGGGGCCGTACGGAGAAGTGCCTGCGGGAGACGTGCGAGGAGATCTCGCTGACGGGGACCGAATGCCACTACTTCGTGTGTGACGTGGGAAACAGGGAGGAAGTGTACGAGCAGGCCAAGGTGGTGAGGGAAAAGGTAACGTGAAACACGCCATGTTCGCACTACCCACTTCACCTTCAAGGAGCTGAATGTTATTTCAGTGAATGAAAAGGCGGTGCCTTGTGGAACATGATGTCCATCAACGTTAGGTTAAAGGAATTCAATTACAACAGCTGAAGGCAGATTTAGTGGACCCTTCCATTTGAGTTGTAATACAGCACGCGAAGGGTTTATAGGACGAGGGTTAGAAAACTGGCCGAAATTTGTCAACTGAACAAGGAAATGTTCTGAACGATAAATGTGCAGATGTACATACAGGATACAAAGGAGCATGAGTATCTCTGGAGAGATTAATAAACTGGAATGTTTCTGCTTCTTTAAAAGGTTGGCGATGTGACTATTCTGGTGAACAATGCAGCAGTGGTTCATGGGAAAAGTCTGATGAATAGCGACGACGATGCCCTCCTAAAAACGCAGCACATCAACACACTCGGCCAGTTCTGGGTAAGCGAAATCACAAACGCCAGCCTTCAGGCCCATTCTGTTCTCTTGCAACAGTATTATCCTGCAGTAACCTTCGACTGAACCCAACAATAGCACATGGGCTTCTTTGTGGATTTCAAAACATCTCATACTCATTTAAACACTTTCCAATCATTTGGCTTGCTGCCTCTTTTGGAATATTCCCCTTTCATAATTAATCAACGCTATTGCCAAGAAGAGGGAATTAAAGTCTGTTTTAAACATCACATTGCTCATATGAAATGATCAAGGGGCTCCTTATAGAGACGTTCGGAAACAACAAACCCAGCCATGATAACTGGCTGCTCTTCAAAATACATCCCAGAGCTGCGTTTCCAATAAAACACCGAGAGCGAAGTTACAGGAATGTTCGGAGGAAATCTGATCGATTCTATCAGCCCCGATGTTTGTCTGCATCGCTCGTAACAGATTTATAGGCGGCGATAATCAGAGGTGACGTTCATATGCTTTGGATATATGTTAAGAAACCGCTGCCGAAGGTGGTAGTTAATTTGTTGAGCTCCAAATTTAAAACACATGAAGAGGTTGAAAGAGGAGCCTTTGATAGGTCGGGGCACGGCGAGGCCAGCGGACAGATGTAATAATAGTAGTTCACAATCTATTAATCCTTCGACTCGAGATCAAACACCAAACATGGGCCAAAATTCAAACATCTGCTAAACGAATCGGTTTAGCAGGCCGCGTGATTTTCGGGACTTACTGAATCCCAAGGCATCGCAACAATCCGCACCGTATATTCCTCATTAGAAATTCCTCAAGCTAGCTGTAGAAACAGTCTGAAGAAGCTGAATAATGCGGAACGTCTCTTTTTTCCCCCCAACAGACCACGAAGGCTTTCTTGCCCCGCATGCTGGAGCTGCGCCACGGCCACGTGGTGTGCATCAACTCCATCCTCTCGCTCTCGTCCATCCCTGGGGCCATCGACTACTGCACGTCCAAAGCATCAGCCCACGCCTTCATGGAGAGTCTGACTCTCGGCTTGCTCGACTGTCCAGGAGTGGACTGCACCACTATACTACCCTTCCACACAGACACGGAGATGTTCCAGGGCATGCGAGTCAGGTACTCTAATATGACCTGGGCAAGCGGTCCAAATGCAAATGAAAGTGATTTCATGGATATCATTATTTCCACTCTGGAGTGAAATCATTGTGTATTTCTGATCGGCAGGTTCCCTCAGCTGTTTCCTCCTCTGAATCCCGAAATGGTCGCTCACAGGACCGTAGACGCAGTCAGGACCAACACTGCGTTCGTTGTTCTTCCATGGACCATGCACTTTCTCGTCATCCTCAAGAGGTCGGCTTTCTAACACTGTCGTTTCATTTCTCCAGAAAAAGGAGTGTCCATGAAACCACTTGAGTAACTTTTTTATGTTTTTTTCCCCCCACAGCCTCTTGCCCCAGGGTGCTCTAGAGGAAATCCACAAGTTCGCAGGAAGCTACACATGCATGAACACATTCAAGGGACGGACTTAAATAAATAATTGCACGAAAGGATGGAATGTGAAAAATCCTTTAAATCAAACTTAACGCAAGCACCGTGTCCCTGAAACAGCGAACAAGTTGTAGCTAAGGACTTCAGGATCATAGGGATCGGTGCATCACGGTGGCTTGTTTATCAAGCACAAATTTCACAATGGATGTAATTCATCATGAAGTCATGATTCGTAGTTGCGTCTGGTGGAACTTTTGACGTTAGTCTGAAAGACTTGCTGACAAGCTTGCACCATTGAGCTTGGTGGGGATACAGACTGCATAACTGATCGATTTTTCCTGGAAACATCTGAAGTCTTCAAGTCGAATTACACACAGATGCCACGGATTTAGTGAACGTTGTAGAATATTACTAATTTCACATGCTTTTTTGAATTTTTTTATTTTTATTTTTTTTTAGGTAACTCGATGCAAGTTCCTTCTCCAGCATGTTGCAAATTAATCCAGTGTATCTATCTCAACATTAATGTCAGCACTAAATAAACAGTATTTGATATTACAATAGCGCCAGCGAGCAATATTTTGTGTGGATTCATTCGGGTTAGAAACGTACGTCCCTGGCAGCGAGCTTGTTCTTTCCAGGCCAAAACTCACAGGCATTTCATGGTCAGCATTCCTGCGCCGCAGGCCGGCCAAATATAAGCTCATGGCGCTCGTGGTAGGGTTGTCAAAACACAGGCTGTACTTCAACAGGAAAGCTTGCTGCAAAGGGTCGGCCACCGGAGGGCTAGTGGATGACTTTCAGTGGGTTTATGCAAATAATCATAGCTTACCTTCATCGTTTTAAGCTTCGTCAAATGTGCTGTTGGAAATGAGCTAGGTAAAAAAAATAAAAATAAAAAAAAAGGCATTTCTAGACTTAGAAATTAGAAAAAAAAACTTAGAGGATTATGGACGCATTATAATATGTTAAACTATCACATTTCCCTAATTATAAGAACAACACATGAATGTAAACAAGTTTAAGGCTGTATATCTGCCTTAAATATCTGGATATCTGTTCCGTCCAGACTGTAATCAAATCGGAACAATTGATTAGAAACTGTCAAGGTTAAAATGCACAAGTTTTTTTTCCCCCCTTTTCCCCAACCAGTGTGACACGAAATTGAAGCTAGAGCTTTAAAAACTTTGGACCTCCACACAGCCACCATTGCCAGTGGAAGTTTTTCATGTGGGATCATGACATATCACTGTGTCATGGGCTGCATGTGTGTTGGAGAAGTCAGCTCAAATCTCAGAGGGCGAGTTCAGAGCAAGGTTAGCCAAATAGGAGATTAATGTGAGGAGGCTGTTGGATGGACAGTTCACCCTGTGATGAACTCTGTCAAGGGAATAGAAACGCTTCATGAGAGCCAGCACAGGTGGAAAAGACGGACCATATCGGCTGTTCAGAGGCACCGCGGGGGCGCGTCACACTTCATAACCCTGTTACAGTACATAACCTTGATACGGTTACATGTTAGTCCTGGACATGAGTTAGGTGTATGATTATGTGCTTGTTGCTACATCCATCAAATGACTCCGGGCTAAATCTGACATTTAAACTTCTCTTCAATGTCTGTTCAGTTCCACGGTATTTTCTTCGAATTCTATTGCTGTGACTTTACAGCATTCTTGGCCCTTGCTGAGGTTTAATATGTTTTAGTTTGAACATCTGAAGTTACCAGGTCAATTTCTTAAATACATTCTTCCACTCAAAACACATTAAAACATTTTCACATTAAGCCGTTGTGTCAAGCGAAACCTGGAAATCGGGAATAATGCTGAAAGGAGCACCATGAACATTTTTTTTCTCTCCATTTGGATCATGATATAGTAAGGTACAATATTTAGACAGATTATCCAGAATACACAGTGAAATCCTTAAGGCAAACTTGCCGGTGTTAACAGCCTGGGCTCCATGGGCCGGCTGGCATTGTGTACATCCATCATTACCTCATGTGCAAGCGGGGGAAAGATAGACAAACGCTCTCTGAGCTGCTCCTCAGTGAGGGGGAGACCCTGCAGCCGCCATTACACTGTCAGTCAAGAAGAAGTATTAAGCAGGAAGGTTGTACGTCACCGGGTTTATAAAGAGTTCACACAAGTCTGCAAGAGAGCATTGGGATGAAAGATCAACAGTTATAAAATAAATCGAAAAAAAAAAGAGCAAAGCTGATTCATAGGTCAATGAATGGCTTATCAAAGAAGCAAACAAAAAAACATTCCTTTGAAACTGGTTAGGTACAGGGACTGGACTGAAAATGAGAGCAAATCTTTCCAGAAATGAGAGGCAAAAATATTATTCAGGAAGCCTGGAGAATTATTTCTCAAGACAAGTCTGGCTCTTTGGAAACAAAATATTAAGTAATGATGGGTGGTTTATGACTTTTGCACAGTACAGAACAGTAATAAAAGGCACAAAACGAAACAAAAAGCTTCATCTGAATCTAAAAACCATGTTTTATTAGGATTTACAATATATACACTTACAACAATATGAGATTTATACAATGTGTGATTCACCTGACAATTCTGGGCAGTTTTTCTCTTTTCCTGTAAAATTTCACACTGCTGCCCCGAACTTGTACATCACGTGTATCCTTTTACTCAGACGAAATCTATCAATGCAACGAAAAGTTCCTTCCCACTGAAAAACTTTCAAGTTGACTAAAGTTAAGTGTTACAAGATTCTATTTAATCAATTTAATTGATTAATAAAACATTAAAAAAAAAAAAAAAAAAAAAAAAACAACCGACTCAAATCGGACACTCTTCTACACTTGGAACATTTGGTAGACAGTTCGGCTAACATGAGAGAAAAGAATGAATGAATCAATTTCAAATCTTGCCTTTGGTCATTTGTAAACCTGTTAACCAACAATGACTAACTTGTAAACATAACGTACACATATATGCATATATCAGTGTAGGTTAAATAATTTTAATAGCAGTGGCATGATACAAATAGAAAAGAAAACAATGCGCAGAAAATATTACGAGAAGAAAAAAAAAGGTTTTCAGCTAATGGTCAGAGTGCAGTTATTCAGTAGATTTGCCTATTTCATCTTTAAATGTGTGGTAGTCTGGGAAAAGATGTGAGATTTCACTGTGGCAAAATTCTGGGAAAAAAAAGGGCCAGTAAGCTATTTTTCAGCTACTTAAGAAAACAAACAAAAAAAAGGTTGTGGCTGTTTTTTTTTATTTTTTATCATGCTGGGTTTAACAAACAGCAGTAAATGCAATCAGTACACCTAATGATGTCTAAAACCTTGCTGGAGAGTTGTGATTTCCTCAAACAGCATGAGGCATAAATGTCACGCTCTGATCAGATTGTTAGATGCTTTACTATGTGCTGCAGCAAAATGCGCACAAGTCTAGTCAGATTTGAATTTAAACAGGTTTCGGCTGTCAAAATGGCTGCAATACTGTTGTACTGTCAAATTATCATCAAAACAAACAAAAGCATTTATACTGTATATGACAGTGGACGACACCTTTAAATTACCTTATTTGTGTCCCGGAGGTGGATGATAAAACTGATACACTGCCCGAGCAAAGAAAAGCAAAACAAAAAAAAAACACTTAATTTTGCCTCCTTTAGCTCGGATAACATTATGTCTATGCCAACAGGGAAGAAAAAAAAAAACAGTTTAATATGATAATCCGGTCATTCAGTACTTTCCGGTCATCAGACCTGACCAACTGAAGCAACGGGTACACCCCGGACAGGGCGGACGATCTATCCACACACTCGTACATTCATACACACACTACGGTCAATTTGGGAACGCCTTGTGGGAGAACTTGCAAACTCCATGCACACAGAGGAGGGAATCGAACCTGGCTGGAAAACAAACCCGGACATTGGAGGTGCAAGGCAACAGTGCTACCCAGAAATCTTTTTTTTTCTGATTAGTCTCACTTTCAAGTGCATTTCTTATGGCCACACAGCTGTTTAGTCCCAACTCTGTGTTCTCATTGCATTATGCATGCGTAAATTCATTTAAATATTCAATATAGCACTGACTTCTACTATTGATTGTTTTTACAATGCCACTTCAACAGGTGTTTAAGTGATCTCTATTCAAGATTTTGTTCTGACCACATTTCTTCTATGATGTTGTGGGTCAGCAATATCCTTCCAGGTTTAAGGATTCCTTAACAAAATTTAGATAATTTCAAATCCCCTTTCTTGTTTGCTCGATGCAGGCTAATAATTTTTGTTTTCTGAAATGGCAATTTTTTTGGCTAGGTAGAGTATATTATAAGTTATGCAGCACCTGTTAAATTAAAAACAAATAAAATGTTTTCGATAATAAATTTATTAACAAGTTTTAAATGAAACTGGAAATGAAGCTTGGGCATCACTGGAATTGAGGTTATTTTCAGTTCAGAATAATTATCACTTCTCAAAATTTAACATCCAGGTTGGACGCATGTGAAGGGTTTTCCCAGGCTACCACACAATTAAATGTAGAGGTGGACAATCGATAAACAGAAATCAGAATCAGAGGTATACATTGTGAGGTTCTAAAAATAAGTATGATTGCAAAAAAAAAAATAATAATAATAATTAAAAACCAAAAAACCACAAGCAACAAAAAGGCACAAAATCTTGCAAAAATTTGCATTTTCAATCACTTAATTTTAGTAACAGTTCATTTGTAAAACAAATCAATAAATCTATGCAGAACATGTCCAAACTAAATGACAAAGAATTAAAGATTATTGTAGTGATTAAATTAACATTTTTGAGTTTCATAACATTCTGTGCTACAGGCTTTGGTGCACCGTTTGTGTTTCAAGCAGAAGGCATATATATTATTACCATCATTTACCAAGATTTACATGATTTTACATGATTTTTCCCTCAAATGCCACAATCTTGCAAAATAGATTATATAAAGAAAACAAAAGATATAAATAAATAGAATTTTACAGGATTCTTTGTCAGGACTTTTTTTTGTGTATGATGACTTATAAATGTGCAGTGAGATATATTTACATTTCCCTGTATCTGTTAATCGTGAGCGTGTGTGTGTGTATATACTGTATATACTGTAATTGTACTTACGCTACAGTAAGCAATCAGGGCAGCAGCAGTTTCTTATATCTAGACCAGTGCAATTTCCTCAACCACAAAAATCTCCCATTTATATATGTAGAAATCTATTTAAAGGCAGTTTTGTACATTAATCTTTTCCCTCAAAATTCTCCACAATATGTACATGACATACTGGCTATAACTGTGCTATAAACATGTACAAGATTGGTTAGATGCATAATTTTAGCAACAGTAACCACTCACAAACTATATAAACATCTGTAAAACAAAATAATCTTCTATGTTTAACAGAGGTGTAAAAACTTGCATATCTGCCACTTAAATGTGCTTGATGAAGAACATTACAGTAGACTAGTTGAAACAATGCTTTCAGTCAGAGCGTGTCTACCTAAATTTGTGTACTCACTTCATGTATGCCTTAAAATCAGTGCAAAAAAACAAACAGACATCTACCAAATGTGAGTTACTTCATCAGGAGTCCAAAAGTAAACCATCCTCGTTCTCGCTGGGCGGTAACATGAGCTGCTGCTCATAGTAAAGGCTCTTGGCATAGTTGATTTCTTGTGAGATCTTCACTGCCAGACTCTCACTTCGTACATGAACCTGTTGTAAAGAAATGATCAGCGCTTTAAGATGTGCTTATGGGACAGTTCATTTATTCGCAAACTAAATTATTGACACATTCAGAATAAATAACAAGCTTTCTTACCATGGGCTTTTGATGTGATGGACCTGGAATGGCTACCCCACTACTAGTGCTTTCAGCTTTCTTGGTGAGCTGAACATACACTTTCCCACGATCCTTGGAGACCAGGCAGTGGTAAAGATCATCATATTTTACCTCCAGAAAAATGCTTTCCCGATCCACATAGTCCCCGGGCTTCAGGAAGTACACAACTTTAGAGGAGATGAGCACACAGTAGGTGTCTATGGGCTCCACAGCAATGAAGCTAAAGATAGGACATAGGAAGACGAAAGATATGAATATTTTGTTCACCTGCTGTTTTGATAACTGATTACAGCCTGCTACTGTATGTGGAGGCCAAATTTATGTGTGAAAATGATTCCTCATGCTCCTAGAACCACTTTTTTTTTTTTTTTTTTCTCCAAAATTTGAGTCCTGGAATATAATTGTACCATCAAGGAAGATAAAATGCATAGGAGGAATAATCTGGTCATTCAGTACATTCAGATCATCAGCTGACTTCATCTTATTGCCAACCCACATTGTTCAGACTAAATTAGCTGATTTAATTTTTTGCTAACCAACTGAAGCAACTCCAGATTATAACACAGCCTCCACAGGGTTGTACAGTGGGCACGTTGCATGATGGGTGCATTGCTTCATGTGCTTCCCTTCTTGATCTGACATGCCCATCACCCTCGAATAGGCTCAATCTGAACTCATTGTTTCTAATCCGTATGCTCTCCAGCAAACTGGAGCATTTTTCCCTATTAGGGTCAAGTGGTTTGATTATTTCTACACAGCTGTTCCGTCCCAATCCTGTGAGTTCTCATCATATTGTGTGTGTGTGAGAGAAAATATTCTTACTTTCACTATTAGGTATAGCTGTGATTTATACTTCATGACGCAACTTCCCTGAGTGTTTAGATGATTTCCCATCATTATTTTTTCTGACCATATTTCCTGCATGAAGTTTAGCACTATCCTTCCAGGTTTTAATAATATGTTGGCTAGGTCTTAACCCAAACCCAGACAATTCAGCAATTTCATTAGTTGTTCCTTTGCTTGAATGAGGCCCTTTTGAAGTGACTTTTTTCGGTCAGGCAGTATAAAATCTATACTATTTACTGTATGATATACACTTGCAATACAACATATGAACTTTAGTATACGAATGGTATTATATGGTTACATGGTTCTCCAAAAAAAGTAAAATAAAAAAGAGTGACAATTGGAACAGGATGAACTGCAAGAAAATAAACAAGTACAGTTCAAATTGATCATTTATTTTGCATATTAAATGCATATTAACTATTTACTGGCTGTTTCAGTGCCAATTCAATAGACTAAATGAATTTTGCTTGTTGTGTGTGCACATGAGTTTGATTGAAATCTCTGACTCCAAGCTTTCAATGTTTGGCATCTGTGAATCAACAGTTTTTGGGAACAATTTCTACAGTATGTAAACCAAATGTTAATGATTTCTCTCATTAAAATCTATATTGTAGCAGCTATAAATAAACTACATGTACAGTGGAACCTCGGATTGCGAGTAACGTGGTTTACGAGTGTTCCGCAAACCGAGCAAAGATTTTTAATAAATTTTTAATCAGAAACCGAGCAAGTATTAGTTTACAAGCGCCGAGTATCATGCATCACTCATGCGACCCTTATTTTGACACCGAGCGTCACTCTCTCACCTTTTCACTTATCTGTCGGGATTTATTTGAACTTTTTTTTTAAAGGTAAAGTGCAGATTAATTTGTTTTATTTTCATTTTATAGATTGTATTAATTATTTTTATGTATTTATTTTTTGGGGCTGTGGAATGAATAATTTGAGGTTTCATTATTTCTTATGGGAAATTATAATTTGGTTTACGAGTGTTTTGAAACACGAGCCCACTTCCAGAACAAATTATGCTCGTAATCCAAGGTTCCACTGTATATATATAAAAAATTCTTTAAACAGCTTCCCTATTCCCTGTCAATACACCTGCAGATAGAAACCAGTTAAATTTGGACAACTCGATACACAGTTAATAATGACATGGCTGAATGAACCTGGGACACTGTGCTCTCCAAGTTTTCTCATATTTCCACAAATAAATGATTGATGAATTGAAAAGAACCGACATGAAAAGAAAATAACAGCAAGAAGCAGATAGCACAGTGTGGTGTAAATGATGAAATCATTAAACATTGTAAATGAAGCGATGTAGTGCTTCATGACGCTGGTTCTGATATGCGTGGGAAAGTACTGCAGTTCATAGCAGTTAGTCAGTATGGCTCATGCAGCTACTTCCAATTGTATCTGCCCTGTGACATTTTATAATAAATGAAGTTGCATCCATATACCAAAATGTAGCTTTAAAGCACCATGACCCAGATTATGTAATTAATAAGAACCACCCCATAATTATGGTGACATGGATACAAACTGTATATGAACGTTGATTTATGGCCTTTTTTCAAAGTAAAAAACTCACACTCCTGTGTCTTGTTCTTACTTTCATCCCAGTCCCAATGGAGACCCTAATCTCAACCACAAGTACTTGAATATTTCTGGCAGGCTTTCTAAACTACACACATACACTGTCTGGCCAAAAAAAAAGCCACCGCCCGGATTCAACTAGTTATGAGCCTTCTACTGGATAATTACTGCAGTGATTTATATGGTTTGGCTAGCAACAAGTTATTTAACCCTAACTGACGCAGTGAGTAGCGTCTCATTTCTTAAACATCCATGTCAGAATACATATGTTTAGATCGATGCAACGATGTTTCTCTGTTTCAGAAGGGTCAAAGTATTGTCTAGAATCAAGTAAAGCAAACAAGAAGACTGCTGATATTACTGATACTGGGTTTCTCCAAGGCATTATTTAAACCTGGAGGAAATGTGATCAGAACTAAATAGCTTATCACTGAGACAAATCAGGAAAAAAAAAAGGATTTTTTTTTTCATGCCTGGTATTTTGTGAAAATGTAAAATATTAAAACAGGTGATTACACTGCAGAGGAAGTGACTGTAGAAAAAGTGCAGCGTGGCTGTGTGAGGGAGTCTGGTGCGGGAGTCTGCTGGAGAGAATAATGGCTTCTGTGGCACCTCCGAGGGGAGAGAGGTCACCCAGGCCACAGGAGGGGTACTGATTTGGATGAATTACCCCACAGAGGGAGCAAACACCTATTCTGGCTCAGCTACAAGGCCAGAAGCAAAGCGAAGGCTGAAACCATCTACTGCTCTAGTTTGTCAGGGATCTTGGAATGCCTGAATGCTGCAGTTATTTTAATGGATTTAAAAAGAAAGGCTTAAATAAAGTTCAGTTTTTTTTTATTTATTTACCCATGCTGTGTAAATGCTCATCATACCAGATAGCTTGAAGTGAGGCAATAAAATGAAACAAAAAAGAAAGAAAAAAGAACAAAAGACAAAACATATATTCTTAATTATGAAGTAGCATGCATTTTTTAATTGCTATGTTATTTTTAATGCAAAAATCATATTGTCTGTCAGATAAATAAAATGTTTATAAGGTGATAAATAAATGTAATGCTGGGGACGGATGAGAAATCTGAGCTGCATACTTACTATTCAGAGTGGATGTTATCTGTGAGGTGAAAGAGTTGCTCCTGTCCATCGGCCTGCGTGGAGGAGAAGCGAGGCAGCAGACCCTGAGGGCCCTTACAGCAACGCGGTCTCCTAACCCGCTGCACACTCATCCTAACACACACACACACACACACACACACACACACACACACACACACACACACACACACACACAATTTTAAAAACTATTGAAAAAAAATGCAAAATAAAGCTTGTGCCATTATTACTGTGATTGGATACACATTGTGGCAGTGAATATCAGAGCTCACTTTAGAAGAATGCGAGCTTCATAAAGAAGAACCTCAAGTCTCATAAAGGCTGAATCTGATTTTGTGCCATCAAAATGAACACTGTACAAACATGTATGAACAGTACAACATTTTGTTTGACCTCCATTCTGGATCACAATACCCCTTTGTGAGACACTGTTTATACATTCGGACGCATGTTGTTGCTGAAAGCAGAGGTCTAAAAAGCTGAAAAGAAGCGCAAATACTTCTAGACAAGCTTACTCATTGATCACAGTTATTTCTTTCTGTCTTGTTTGACTAATGAATAACAAGCTGAAGTGCCTTCTAGCTCCCACAGCTTAACGCTCGATCCGATGGTTCGTTTTCGGCAGGTCACTGGAGCAACATGGCTTAGGTCAAACGGGACAAGGAGTTCCAATGTCAAGGCAAAACCTGAGTCTCACTTCTCCTAAGACTGACCCCTTTTCCTTGGCTGCCACCGCAGGCTGAACAGAAATTCCTACATCTGGCTTAAATCTGGGCTCACAGTCATTTGATTAGAGCTGATGGTTTCCAGTTGATTCACAAAGACGCCAGTGTATTTCGATTCTCTGTTCTGTTTAAACTGTGCCCTGCATTTCTGCAGCTGCTGCTAATCTAAACCTGAGGTCTGAATTAAAGGCACAAGGGAATAAAACACAAATAAGGATGGATATTGGTAAAAGGACTGACCTTTTGTTATATTATTAATTGTGGAAACAGACTGATAAGTAACAGAAAACCAGAAGTCAATCTTTTCTTACAAAATTTAAGGAAAATACAATAATAGCACATAATAAGCTTGAAAATTCTAAAACTGTACAGAAGGTTTTGAAAAAAAAAAGAATAATCTCATCAACAAGTCAACTGTTAACTGAGGATTTATTTCGTTATTTATTTTTCATGAGAAACCAACATTTCTACATGTCCTTGGCTATCTCTCTGTCACACAGATCATAATCATAACCATAAGTTATGAGATCTGGCCCCGAGTATCCAATGAGACTTGTAACCCCCCCTCCCCAGCCTCACCCATCGCTCTAAAAGGCAGTTGCACATAATGTCCTATACTCAATTGTGCTGCTGGAACAATAGAGTTCAACTTCAGGTCAGGCTCAGGGCTTGGAATCCAGCCAATCAGCTGTCAATGGGTGCAAACAAACAGTCCTTACTGCCGAAAAAAAAGCATGAGCCGGCAAACCTGAGGGCGGAGCCTGAAACTAATCCAGTAGTACAGCAGAGGTGTTTCTTTCAGCACACCACGCCACATCCACATGATCAGGTGAGGTAAACTACTGGGCAGTCAAATTACCTTCAAATCACTCTCACGGCTATGTTCGCACTCCTCGGTCTCTCTCGAATTTATCATGCTCTATGTGGATGACCAATAATCACATGTTTGACGACTATTAAAACACCTTGCTTTTTAATCGTTTTAACGATAGACACTCACTGACTTCAAATGAAAACTATAATCATTTCAAAAATGCTCTTCTTAATGAGTCGTTGATAAGCTTATAAGTTCCTGGATACAAAATTAGCGCTTTTAAAGTATATATAACAAAGTTCTATCACACTATCTAGTGTCACCCTGATGAAGATGGGCTCCTTTATAGGTTTCTTCCTTATATTGACTTCTGGCTTGCTTATTATTGATAAATCTATGAATTTTAGTCGTCTGGAACTTACATATTTCCGTAAAGCACTATACAAATTAAGTTTAATAATTAACTCTTGATGTACTTAATTTATTTGGTCTGAACAAGGCAGTAAAGGAAAATGAAAGAAAAGGTTGAATATCAAAAGAGAAAATGACAAGCAGACTCATTGTCATTATTATGAAAATAACTGACAGTCACAAAGTAATGAATTCAATGAAAAAAAAAAAAATATATATATATATATATATATTTTTTTTTTTTGTGACACAGAGGTGGCCTGTGTGTTATGGCAGAAATCTCATTTGCATGTGCGGCTCTTGTCATGTTTATCTAGGGAAAACCCCAGTCCCATCTTGTCGATGCGACTCTACATTCCTCTTTAGGTATGTAGAGTATATAATAAGACTGAAACATGAAGCGGCATAATTAGGAGGGAAGAGACGCAGAACTATCTAAATCAGAAGCCCGAGAAGGAATTCTTCAGCCACATCACAGCTATGCCCCAATCAGCTCAGTAAAGACACAGTTCACAGGCAATGACAAAGAGAATTTCATATGCTGTGCAGGAATAAAGGAAGCGACACGCTTTTCAAAAGTAACTGACAGTTATGAGCTTGGAGAAGGTGCTTATTTGGCCTTAGACTGGGCCCCTGCCGCTGCCCCTCCAGCACTTCCCTGCTTTGTTTTGGGATTGTAACTGAGCTGGCTCTGGAAGACTGCCTGGATTGCATAGTGAAGTGATGAGGGTGTGTGTGTATATATATGTGAGTGTGTGTGTGTGTGTGATGGGGGGAGTGAGAGATGAAGGAGGGAGAGTTCACTAGCAGGGCAAAAGAGCAATGGATGCTTGTGGACGTTTGGACTACTCTTCACCCGCTCCGTTCTGCTTTTCATTTACTTGTTTATTTCCTGTTTGTGACTGGGCACGTAGATGGAATGGGACTGTTGCACTTCAGAGGACCCTGCATTAATAAACAATTCCCTGTGAGCCTCTCAGCCCTTTCACGGCTATGTTTGCACACAAATAAACCAAAACATTGACGAAGTTATGTTGAAGAGGTATATGACCCTGAAAGGAAGTTTAATGGGTGTTAGTGTGTTTTGAACCTGCAATATAGAACGAATCTTTAGTGTTGCTTGGTGTTTGTGTGTCCATGAAAACAATACTGAAAAACTGCTGTACCCGCATGTGAGTTTTCTGAGTGTACTAATAGTCAGACAGTGCCCACTCTGACCCATGATTCCAGCACATTTTTGGTGTGAACTCTGGCTGAACTCCTCAACGCACTGTGGCAGGCACGCTCCAAAATGCTCCCCCCCCCCCCCACCTCCAATCTACCCCCAGCTCCCCACTGCACAGTTCACCAGCAGGTCCCCCACACACATATACACGCCCACACACAAACACTCAGGGTTGGAGGGCAGGAAACACTCTCATTCCTTCTCTACTTGGACCAGAAAAGATACAAACACTCTGCGCAGTGAGTACGATTCTCGCGGACGACTGGCTGCCTCACATATACATAGGCAAATGCAGAACAAATGGCTTTACATACCAGACAATCTGTGTAACAGGAGCTGCTCTTGGGCCCCCTCATAAAAGCTCAGGTAGGGCAATGTTGGAATCAGAGGTGGGGGGTCACACCCAGAGGGAAGGCTCTTAAACCAGCAAAGCAGGGCCTATTTGAGTGCTTTTGTGTGGTGGAGCAAACCATTAGGACGAGTTCATTAAAAGGGAAACGCCGCCGGCCGTAAAGAAAGCTAATTAAAAGGCAGGTGGGATTTATAGGTACATCTGGTGTTTATGAAACGGTTCACACCACCACGCAGAATGCTGTAAACATTATGAAACCACAAAAGAGCCGAAAGGCGATGTAGGCATGTGTGTGTGTGTGTGTGTGTGGGTGATGACTTATACAATGTCTTTACCTGTGGTTGCTCAGACTGGCCATGTCTCTTACAGTCTGTGCGGTCTCTGAGGCAAAATCCAGCGCCCCTGCCACTGGCTTGGTCACCGTCCCAACAAGGCCTTTGCCTAGACCTGAGAAAAAGCCAGTTACACCCCCCTCCGTCTTCACGCCTTCCACAGTGGACGTGATCACGCTCGTCAAGCCACCGATAATACCTGCAGGATACGAAAAATAACCGTGACGTTCCACGATGTAGCGCATAGTAATAGTGTGAGATTTAGACAGTTGTGCTCAAAAGTTTGCATAGGTTTTGCAAAAGAAATTGTTAAACACTGCCATTTATTTGGAAACATGACAAAATAATTTGTTCTTATTTAAGGATAGTGGTCACGTGAAGTCAATAACAACCCTGATCAAAAGTTTACATATACTTGAATGTTTGGCCACATTATAAACGCACAAGTTAATACACGAGGGTTTAAATTGCTATTAAAGAAAAGTTTCCACACCTTTGACTCAATGTAATTAGTGTCTGTGCATAAATAGTCAGTGATTTCCTCAGATCATGAGGTGATGCACTGACTTGACTGGATACTGCACCATGGGGAAGACAAAAGAACTGCCAATGGACCTGCGTAATAAGGTAGTTGAACTTTATAAAGCAAGGACGTAAAAGTGCCAGTCAGTACTGTTCAAATTCTAATAAAGAGTTTTGGAAAATAAGAGGTTCTGTTGATACTAAGCCACAGTCAGGTAGACCAATAAAGATTTCACCCACTTCTGCCAGAAGAATTGTTCAGGACGAAAAGAAAAATCCACAAACTTCGAGAGAAATACAGGCTGCTCTGGAAAAAAAAAGTTGTGGTGTTGTTGCAAGGAGCACAGTAAGCAGGTACTCGAACACAAATGACCTGCATGGTCGAGTTTCCAGGAGAAAGCTGTTACTGCCACAAAAAGGCCAGACAGCACCTAGACAAACCTTGCAGCTTTTAGAGCTGAGTCATTTGGAGTGATGAGGCCAAAATTAAACTTCATGTTTAAAGAGGAGTCAACAAGGCACCCCAAAAGTACACCCTCCCCACTGTAAAGCATGGTGGTGGATCTCTTATGTTTATGTGTGAGCTCCAGTGACACAGGAAAGATGGCCAAATTGATGGCACGATGAATGCACCATGTTATTAGAAAATACTGGCAGACAATTTGCATTCTACAGCACGAAAGCTGAGCATGGATGTTCCAACATGACAATGATCCAAAGCACAAATGACGCTCCAATGGCTACTGCAGAAAAAGGTGAAGGTTCTGAACGGGCTATCACAGTCTCCTGACTTCAATATCATTGACCCACTTTGGTCACATCCAAGCAGTTCATCCAAGACATTCAAAAAAATTACAGGAATTGGAGGCATTTTGCCAAGAGGAATGGGCAGCTATACCACCTTAGAGAAATAAGGACCTCATGATCGTTACTAAAGACCGCATGCCATCATTGCATCATCTTTACCCTAATGGCTAAAGGGGGCGATATTAAAAACTAAGGGTATGCAAACTTTTGAACAAAGATTATTTCCTCATTTCTTTGTTGTCATGTTTTGTTTGATGAATGTGACATTATGTTATGCCTTACGTATCAAAATGTAACCACGAAATAAAATAAATTAGTTTGGCCTTCTCACTCATGTTTCCTGTTTGCAAATTCTCCCAAGGCAAGCACACTTTTGAGCAAACTGTATATTTTTATATATTTTTATTGTAATTCTATTTTGTTTTGAAACTTTAGTAAATTTGTATATCCCAAAATAAATCTTTATTTTAGTTTGTATTTTTCTATCTTTTAGTTTACCTGTATTTTCTCCCAATTCTTAGAGTGGAATCTTTCTATTCTACACCATCTTTCCATTTTAAGTCACAGAGTGTTGTATAAGCATTTGACTGCTTTTTTTTTTGCATATCATACTGTTGATTTTTGCATACATTACGAATAAAAATTTAATTAAAAAAACATGCCACATTAATATACCATGGGCGAGGCCATGAATGCCTGCTACTAAGTGCTCTCCGCTGGTCGCTCCGTGGTAACGAATGTACTCTCGCTCGCTCTGGTGCCTGTTGTCCATGGTCTTCCCAAGGCCATCTGAAAGTGTACCAGCAAACTGCAAAAAATAAACAAGTAAGAATTTAAAGTAGACTATTGCCTTCTTTATTTACTTAAAAAACTATTTAACTGCATTCTGCAATTTACTGTATTCCGTGTGAACAATATCCCTTCAGTGTAGAATCACAAGATGTTTGGATGCATGATTAGAAAGCGAACACATAATGTGAGGAAAAATAAATCAGGATAGCATCCGGTTTTTGTTACAGCACAAACAAAGGTAAAAAGATCATTCAGTCTAGTACTAAATATATAGTACTGCATACTGAGTTTTTGTAGCGTATCTCTAATGCCTCGCTAATGTAGCATATATCGCTTTTTCTCTCAAGGGGTGGGGTAACACAATAGGTTTAAATACATATACACACACAAAAGTTCAGAGGTGTTTATCTAGACACGAAGAATAGCAGGGAACACAAAAGGATCAAAGGTGTGGTAGAGTTTTAGTACAGAAAATGGTGACTGTCAAGCGCAATAAAACCTTCCCTTATAAGAAAGGAAATACGAGTGTTTTAGAAAAACCCAAGATGGCCAAAATGAATGAAAATCTGTTTTTAATGCCATGGTTATTGTTTGTGTCCTTTCCTCATAGTCTAAACCTCATTGTCCAATGCAGGCATGTATCAGAGCCATATGTGAAGAAAGTCAAAGGAAACAGGCCTAAACATGACGAGTTATTCCTTAAAACTCTGCTACTTACGAGTTCTTAGAGTCGATTTAGAAAATAATATAGACTGAAAAGAATCAACAACTTAACAGTTAAGTCTAGTAAAAAGTCTCCACCTTAACCCCAGTTAATCCATAAATGTTGGTTGTACCTCAGTTACTAAAGATGTTAGCTTGTTTAGCTTAGCTAAAATGCTAAGTTGGTTAACTTAATTGATATGCTGTTACTTTGCATTTGATTGACCACTGTAATCCATACTCTAAATATCATTCTTTGTAGATGCCTAAAAAGGTATTGGTAAGTTAGGCTACAACAATTTCAGTTAGCTGGTTTGCTAAATTGTTGAATCGCATTCAGCTATCAGTTTGGCAAATGAAATGCAGCTGTCACTCAAATTGGCCATGCCTCAAATTACACAAAATTTAACTGCTGAATGTAACCTGCTGGTGGGTTACATAAAAATAGTAGTTATCAAGATATGGAGACCAAAAATATGGTAAAATTTTGGCTACAAATTTTGTTGTACAAATGTAAATCTTAACATTGAGGTCTATGGGGATTGACTCACTGTTGGAGCTGAGTGTTCATTTGAGAAACTGCATATTTTGGCACTTTCACATTGGCATAATTTTTCCAAACCAGAAGTAGTTGGTAGACCAGACCTTGGTAACAATGGAAGTATTGGTAACTTCTAGCATGGACTGGACTGATATTTTAGTATTAAACTATAGGGACTGTAGTATGCATGTAGTCATACCTTGTAAGCATAGCCCTGCTATAATTCATACTGAGTTTTTCACTAACACTAAGCATCATGCTTGGAAAGCTGCAATGTGATCTTTCACTTTAACAATGACAAATGGGGGCACTGATTTCCAATTGCTAGCAAATGATCCTAATCCTAGCCAGCAAAACCATAATAAAAAACATTGTTTTGTGACTGCAGCCTCTGTAGTACTAAATGTAATAGTTTTTCTGAGTTTCTGAGAATTTTTATTTCGCATTAAAGGAAAATCTTTATTACTCTACTTCAAAGAATTCCCCTCAAAACTAAACAAATATGCACAAATGCTGTTACACAAGCTAGTCCAAGTGTACTTTTTTGAAAGAAATAAGCCATCAGCATGGCAGTGTTTTATATTTGCACAATTCTCTAAATGCTAGCACATTGTGGAACATTTATCAACTCCCACAACTAGTCTATTTCCTAAAATCACGTCAGCATTTGAGCTGATTTGTAGTCGTAACATCTTATAAAACAAATCTCAGAAGTGTCAGCTGGGATGTTCTTAATGTGAATGTTTGCCCTGACAAATTCAAGCTACTCACAAGGTGACATGACTTTCAATTCATGTCTCAATAAATCTTCATCCTATTCAAGAGCTTGTCTGTTAAAGTAACAAGCGGTTGTGATGCCCACATTGGCCTTTTCAGTCTGTTAAAAGCCTCCTGCAGGGTCCCTAAGGAGTGGACAGTCTTCTTTGGACACCATCAATGACTTATTGTGGCTCCCAGTGTAAAGTGATTGATAACTCATTTGTCTTAGTCAAAGGTCCTTCCTTACACATGACCCAGAAACCATCTTATTCAGTTATACAATCAAAATGCTTTTTGTGTCCAGTAATAAACACAGCAGAAGTTGTATTACTGAGAGAAAAAAAAATGATGGCGTTTGGTAGAAAATTTGAGCAGGACTGAACAGGACGATCTTAAGTAATTGATAAAAAATAAAGTCTGCACTGTGTTAGCTGTTCAGAAGATAAATGACACATCCATCTTTCATGACACTAAGTAACCCATGACTAGGAAAACATTTACTGCACCAGTGGAGTGCTTCTTCTCGTTGCACTATCCCCCTCCGATGCCGAGCTATGATGATGCTGATTTTTCACAGCGCCTCATTCAGCTGTCAAATATATCAGGCAGTAATTTGTCTAGCGGGGTGGCTTCCCACCCTCTCGGCACAGTCGATCTGACTTTACCCAAAGGGCCCCCCTCCAATCCCCAGCAGGTGCCTCCTGGAAGTGGGTTTGTGTTACAGGCTGAGAGAGCTCCCTACTGGAGCCTGAGCTCTGGGTAAACACAGGCGCATTCTGCAGAGTTCCGGCAGGAGCCAGGCATGAACTTGGGATGACCTCTCAAAGCAAAGTCCCTGGTGAGTTCAACTGAAGGCCAGCTCCAATTCTCTCCTCCTACTCCTCTGTCTTTTTTAAGCTCTGCTGTGAAACTAAACCAATACACTTACCAGATCTGAATCTGAGGGGGGAAGGGTGAACAAGAGGAGAATGCTTTCAAGTTTATGGCCTTCCCATTTCCCTGCTCAAACCATTAGTTCCTTTAGTTTAGTTATAGAGCAGAAACTCTGAACATGTGTGTGTCTGCGTGTGTGTGTGTGTGTGTGTGCGGGGTTGTGCAGTTGTGTGTGGGATTCAGCCAAATTGTGGCCGTCATAAACGTGTTCACAGGGTACAGCACAGAGGTGAGAATGTCTGAAGGGTAAAGAATAGCAAAACTATTCGAGTTAAGCTGTCCAGATTATTAAGTGTGCCTTAAAGCTACCAGTATAAATATAATATGCCACAGATTCACAACATATGCTATAGCAGCACTAGGGACTTTTTAGACTGAAAATCTATTGTCAAAGTGGTCCATAATGGCATAGATGAATGAACTACATTTATGAGGAAAACAAAAAGCTATTACAAAAGTTTAAAAGGTTAAAAAAATGACTGTAGTATTATGTTACATAAAAGTGAAGACTCTTAGGCGCTTCATCAAAAGCTCTTAAATCGTTTAAAAGAAAATTCCCCATTGAAAATTATGGCATGCAATTTTTATGAGGTACGGAAAGGCCCTGGCAAAACATTTTATTCGACCCATTCTTGGAAATATGTGTGTTGGGAACAATAGAATTTTATTCTGTTATGAAATTCTGCCAGTGGCAACAAAAAGAATTAAGAACGGGTGGAGACGCTCTTCACAGGTACTTAGTATTAGAAGACATGAGTCACGTCACCTGGCCTTCTCTTTTCTTTTCTTCAGTTCATAAATTTTAGTCTATTCTAACATATGTTCACAATGTGACTCGACCTAACGAGCTGTAAAACATTTCTGTGATTTGGTGATTAGTGAGCTGAAGCTACTAAAGGAATGCATATTGCTTCAGCTCACTTATATTGAAATAAGGGAAGAATTCGATGATGAAGCCAGCTCTCATGGTTCTCAGCGTGCTCTCCTGCTCCGCCAGAACAGAAAACTAGGAGATGTGGACTAAAGGGACACTCAATAAGGGGCTAGCTTTCTGGGAACTGGCTGCCACTGAGAGACCTGGACCTAACCAGACGTGCTGGGCTGGAGCAGTGCCTTTGTAGTATCATGATTACAGCATGTGGTTAAAAGCACTGTTTTTTTTTTTGTGTGCAGTTATCTCAGGGTGTTAGAATCATTTTTAATACATATTAAATAAAGTATCTGCTTGCAATATACAGGTTTATGAACAAAGCAACAGTATCGTCTTTCTTAACTGTTAGATCTTTTCCCTGCAATTAATATCAAGCAAATTAAAAGTTAAAGGCCGAAATTCGACAACATGCAAAGACAATCTAAATTTGAGATGAACAAGACACACATATGCAGATCAGTGATGCACCACATACTATACGGGTGTGATGGGCAGGTATCCACCTACTACTGGTCATACAGAGTATTAAAGCCTAATCAACAAGAAGTAGCGCATTACCTTAGCTGCTGAATTGGAGACCCCATGCGTGACATTGCGGATCAGGCCTCCTACGTTTCCATACTTGATAAGTTCAGACACACCCTCTGTGACATCATTTAGCAAGCCCATGGGATTGCCCAAGAAGTCCACTGAGCCGAGTATCTGAGCGGCCTGACTCAACAGCTCCTGCAGGCCAACAAAGACCAGCACCAAAGGTGTCAGAATATACAAGTTCATTAAAAAAAAAAAACTCTAGACAAAAAAATTGCTAGACAACTCAAGCAAAATGAAACGGCAGCAGCATGGGCTCCTGAATGTTAATACAGAAACCGATGATGCAACGAAGCCGTACCTCTCTAAAGTGCTTGAGTATGTCATTGATGATAATTTCCTGGGTTTCGTATGGGTGGACCCGAGTGAAGGGGTACATGTTAATGACGGCATCCTCAAATCTGATGAGTGGGATTCCCAGAGTTCCCTTTAGAGTCTGCACACAGTGAAAACAGAATTAATCTGCAGTCCATTAGGTACACAAAACAATTTTGTAAATATATAGTGCATCCATTTCAATTTGCTAGAGGAAAAATACGGCACAATTTAGCAAATAAAAAAAGACTAATATTGTGTTCTTCTTTTATGTAGTTATGATTAAATGTAGGTAGAATTTTTTTTTTCCATTTCAAATACCGATATACCTGATGCTGATATCTCCATGGTTGTTGAATCTGAACATTATCAAAATAGGTGTGCTTTCAACTTGTTTAAAAACTATTTATAGCCTCATCTGTGTCACAGTAAAGAACTTAAATGTTCACGGTACAACGTTCCTCATGATTCACATCAGAACATGCCAGAACTGCATTGGCGCATACCAAATTAAATGCTTTATTAAAGCGAATAAATATAATTTTATTCCTGTAATTGACACCGTTACCGCTTCACAATTCCTTGGCTGATCGCGTGAATATTCGTCCTGCTCAGTTCCAGGACCTGGCTGCCTGCAGTAAAATGCAAATTGACTGGAAAATGTGATGAAGTGTGTCAAGCCCTGGACGTGTGCATAATAAGTTGTTATACGTGCTCTCTATGCTTCACCATCCAGAAAGCTTGGATAAAAAAAATTAAAAAAACAGGACTTGCTATGCTGATGCTATTTCCTGCTGATGTGTTAATTTTACCTTCAGCTCTGGAGGCAGCTTGTTCGAAGTGAAGACACTTAGTTTAACCTGGGGGAGACTGATCTTCAGGTTCTCAAAGTAATAGCGTTTCTGAGGTCCTGTCTCCTCGCCGGCCTTTTCATACAGGTTCTCATCCAACTTCTCGACCTCTGAAACACATCACCGTTCATCCGTCATACACAGAGTAATCTTAATAAAACACAAGTTTGTACTGTAAGTAGTACTTTACATACCTCCTTCTGTTTTCCCATAGCCAAAGAATGCCAGCAGCTTGAGCAAGATTTTCTCTTCTACGATGACAGTGAAGTGCCGAGCGGTGACCATAAGATGCTGAGTTAAAGCAGGAGAATAAAAAAAAAAAATCATTCCCAACAACACACTGTGATAATAAAATAGAACTGTGTGAAAATATTTTATAACAAACTCATTAATTACTTGAGTAAAAGTATTCATGACAAGACATAAAGATAAGGATTTACCTTGAAGAGCTCAGTAAGCATAAGACTGCTGGGAACTTTGACAGCATTGACTTGTAGTGCAGGTCCAGATTCCATGACGGCGTTCTCGCTGGAGCTGGGAGTTAAACACAGTATCACTGGCTGAGTGGTGCCCAGGAGCTGGTTATCCACCTGAGGGATAGACATGGAGAAAGGCAGAAGGAGAGAAAGAGTAGAGAGAGAGAGACACACACAAGAGACTGGGAGTTAAAAATATTCCTTTTCACCTCAAATCAGGAAATGAAATGTGCTACTCTGCTTTTTATTTAGTCACCTGGATGTTCTGCACACTGAGCTCCAGGACCTGGTTAGCGGCAGTGCGTGTAAAGTGCAGATTGATGCCAGACAGGGTGGTAAACACCAGCTCCTCAGGCACCTTGTTTACCAGAGACAAACCTACTCCATCCTCCAAGTTTATCAACACCTACAAACAGCAAAAGGAACGCTTTATTGAGTAACAGTGTTTGCATGCAGGCGAAATAATCAGATGGTCATGCTAGTTTGACCGAGTTAGGGTGGCTGCGTAACAAGCTTTTCGTTGTTATGGTGATGTTGAGGCAAAATGAGAACTTGCATGCATGTACATTGGTGGATCATGTAAAAAGTAAACAGCTCATTTTGAATCACTTGAAATTGTTAAAATGAGCGTTTAGGATTTACCAAAAATGTAAATGTGTGAGTCAATCCAATGTTAAAATGCCCAATTTTATAACAGAAATTAACATGTTTACAGCTGTTGTTGTTGTTCCAGCCTGGTGTAAAAATAGTTTTGGTCTCCAAAGCTAGATTTCCTATTCATGACCGCTGTACGGGAGTGATTTTCTGAAACGTGACTCATCAGTTAAAATTACTTCACGCCATAAAATTATGCATGGCCAATTTAAATGATAGCTGCATTACAGACGTAAAACAACTAGTTGTGCAATGGCTATGCATCACTTTAGGCATTCACAAAACTGGAATCGTTGTAGTTGAATTTACCACAAGAAACGTAGGAGTTGACATGAGACAATGTGTGGGATATAAATGACGGTGTTCAATCGAATGAAAAGTAACGTTAGCATATAAAATTTACTTTAAACACCTTAGAAAAATGTATATATTTTTTAAATAAAAGATTTAAAACCATTAAAAACCTTATTAATTTCTTCTTTGATTCTGACCACGGGTTTTTAGTAGTAGAGTTTTTAAAAAAAAATTTTTATCTCTTCTGTATTTATTTGGAAATATGTTTTCTTTATCTATGATGTTTTACAGTATATATTTATTTAGGCAAGATACTCTGCTGAATTATCATGGAGAATTTATAATCCCATCAATCGTCACATGAAAACCATGAAACATATCCCAATAGTCCTGATCCACGTCCATATTTTCCACAAGGTATCAGGGGCTATCTTTTTTTATGAATTTTTTTTTTTTTTAGTTTTATTATTAAAGACTGAAGGTTGTTGCATGACCATTTTCCCAGTCTTATCTGACCAATAATGACACCTGCAGCATTAATGATGCTTTCTAAAGAAGTCTGGGTGTGTGTTTTGTAAATTGCTCTCAGAAAAGGCTTTTATCATTCAGCTGTTTGCTATTATGATAATAATTATTACTGGTGATTTTGAAATGTGGAAAGCAGAAATATTGACTAACTTGTGCAATCCTAAAACTGTGATCTTTCAGCTTATTATCTCTATCTCAGTATTCTCACTACTGGTGCCAGGGAACAGTTTTTGTTCAGGGGTACAAATGTTAACTGTTTGTGAAACATTTTATTGCAGCACAAATTTTTTTTCAATTTGAACATCTCTGACAATTCCTCATTTTATTAAGTAGATATTTTGTAATTGTCTATAATGTAATTTATAACTTTATATTTTTAATGTTAAACAGTCTGAAGGGCCTAATTGTGCTTGTACCTGCAGTTGGTGTGGATCACTGATTTCATGAAAGCTCTTAAGTTAATCATGCATGTACTGTACATAACAGAAAATTATTTAAGGAAAAAAAACAATATAACCAACCTCAAGTTCCTCCTCTGTATCCTTTTTCTCGGTGTTCTCCTTGTTCTCCTTCTCCTCTGTGCTGGATGAAGCTCTGGTAATTCGGCGCTGATTAAAGTCACTGATCTGGAAGAAAAACAAAACTGTCTAGTCTAACAACACAAATGAGCCAAGAGCTAAATGAGCAGGTAATATTTATTCCACCCAATAAAACATCATCAACTGTGCACCTGCAGCAGACGAGTGGGGCCATCAGGGATAACTTGCACAGACAGCACACCAGAGCCGGGCCTCATCTTCTGATTAATGAACTGCTGTTCTGGAGGCTTGTCGAGCAGTCCTGAGTCTGGCCCGAGCACTACCTCTGCACCGTCATAGAGACCTGAGACTCCTCCCTTCACCTGAAGAGAGGGTCACACAAATAACAGTGTAATACTCCAATAAAAATCTGATGAGTGCAGATGGTAGATCAAAAAAAGAAAAAGAAAAAAAGAAAGAAAGAAGAAGAAGAAGAAAAAAGAAAAACCTGCAGACCTGCACCACTAGTCTGGGTAAGCCACAGGTCAGCATGCCAGAGCAAAAGTGCCATGTCTGGGTAGTGCTGCGGCGAGGGTCTGGCCGCTTCAGCATCAATGGCTCGAAGCTGCATGACAAAACAGAGAGAAAGGCAGATAATTAAACAAAGGGCAAGATAAAAATCATGGTGACAGAAAGCACAAATTCTATTATTCATAAACACAAATGCATGAATAGATGCTTATATTTAACAGTCTACTGCCAGACTGCTAAATAAATAAAATACAAATTAACATCTGTAATTTAAAATAAGAGTTAAGGGATACTTTTGCTCTTATTCAGGTTTGTCATGTTGTAATAAACTTGTGCAAGCAGCCTACAATTCCAATAAATACACATCAGAATTAAACATGGTGACTAATACTTTGTTTAAATAGTCCACGAAAGATTTTCAATAGTCCATCCTTTAAATAAGCCACTGTAACAAAGGGTGTCGGCTAGCTGTTAGATAGCAATCCCAACAGTGAAGCTGAGGGCCTTTCAAAAGTATTTCTCTACTATGACCAATATTAAATAACGACTGTATATCTTTTCAAACACGCATTTTTGAATGGGGTTAGGCCTGTCTGATACTGTGGGCATTTTTGACTCTCTGGGCAACAATTCACCTCAATCCTTTGTTCAATCTTGGTTCACTCTTTTCAAACTAAGCAGATACTACACTGATGACATATGAAAAATTAAAATAAGCAGATGTTACACTGAAATTTTTGTTGAAAAAAAAAAGAAGAAACTAAATGCATTCACGCTGTTACCTGTTGTCTGTGACTGCAGCAAGTCCAGCGATGTCCAGCACCATGGAGTATTCAAGAGGGCGGGGTTGGGCAGGTTTACTCTGAGGGGGAGATGAGCCCTCATGACAAATCATTCCTTTTCCGGTCATCCGCCACAGCTGAGAGCGCTTTCCTGGTTCCTGCAAAAGCCAGAATCGAGACTGTTAAAGACGCCAGTGCGCTAAGAATTGTAGCACAAATAGAAAAAGTGAATATAGTGACACCTTTTTCTTAAGTATGACTCTCTGTGTCTTTGTCTCAACATCAAGGACTAATTCAGCACAGCTGGCTTCATGCTTCATTGCTCCTGGCCTTTTACTCGTATCCCTTAGGTTAAAACAAATCCTTAATCAAGAGTAGCAACAAGCTGTATATGAAATGCACAACACATACCAGTTTACACCTCTCTGTTACGGAACTCACTGAGAAAATGTAAAAGTTGCGGCGATGTAGATGAAGTTCTCGTAGTAGAGTTTGTTGTACTCTCTGAAGCAGTTCATGTCAGCAATGACCTCAGAGGAGCCGGCTCCTTTTACAGTCAGGGTAAGGTAAGGAGGAAGAGCAGGCTCGTCACAGGCATAGTCCAGTACCGCTCCAGCTTTCACTTCGGTGTGCAGTCTGATATCTGCCACTTCATACTGCCAGAACTGGATCGGTACCTTAATAATAACACTCTTTAATACAGCAAGTTCAAAGCTAAATCGTCTTTAGATTAGAATATTACATTAGACGTGCACAGAAAATATAAGCATCTACAAAATAATTAAAGGAAACGCTCTATTCTTCATGTGAGACAGATTGCAACTGACATATTCAGAAATGCAGCAAGTCGAAGTCTAAAGAAATAATTGCTCACCTCTGACATGTTGTCTATACGGAAAGGTGCAGGCAACTGGTCTGTGTCACTAAATGAAATATGATAGGTCGCTCCTTTCAAGGCAATTTCAGCAAGGAGAAAGTAGCAATTGCCTAATGTGTCCCTAAATAGATACATAAACAAACAAATTCATATTTATTTGTTTTACAAATGAAATGCTATGCATAACAGTACCTTTTTATTGCCATTAGTAACTGACATTATTGTTTAATCTAATCCCAGTTACCTCATATTGACATGGAATGATTTGGGTTTGTTGACCTCAAACCCCCCAGACCAGGTGCAGTTAGGTACGTCCATGAGTCGGACACAAAGCAGTTGGTCATAGTCATTCCTGGGCCAGTGGAACACCACACTAGACCCTGGCAGAGTGGAGATGTAGCCCTCGGGATTTGCTGTGCCCTATAGTGCATGTTATGTGAAACAGTTTGCATCATATAAGGGCATGGAAAGCAAAAAAACAAAACAAACAAAAAAAAAAAAAAAACATGTGGCATGTAACAAAGAACTGAGTTTTACCTTTCCTCTAGCAAACTCCCTTTGGGAGAAAGCCAGCTTGTGCGAAGATCGATTGTCCAGTAGATAGCGAGGTGCAAAAGTCACAATATGGGTGTCCTGGTAGCGTCCCTTCCCTTTTCTGACATTAATTCCTTTAACAAAAACACATCATTACTGTTAAATCTCATAATGACTAAATTACTAAAAGTATATTACACAGAGATGTCATATTGAATATAAATATTCCTGAATATACCTATATTATAGATGAGTCCTGGTCTGTTCCCAGGTTGGATTACTTTAACTGCTCGGACTCCTCTTCCACCATCCAGTGAGAAACCCTGACACCAACCTGGAACACCATCAGGGTGGATCCCTTTACCAACACGCATAGTACACCTAATGGACAGTTAGACAAAGGAGGACAGGTAGAAGCAATTAAGATGTCATATCAGATGCGAAAGACTAATCAACAGCGAACATTTTATTGACTTTTGTTTACGTACATTAAAGGCTGTTCTTTGTCCGTGTAGCAGAAAAGGAGCGGACTCAAGCTCCTGGCTAACTCATGCTCCTCAAACTGCCCAGCGGCATCTGTCTTACTGTTGTCCTGGCGGAAGACCAGAGGCAGCCCTGCGGACCGTGATATAAAGTGTGTTAATGGAGTCAAACAGACTACTACATCATGTTTAATTGCAATTATTGCACTTTAGTAGTTAGATTGCTGGGTAGTGTACCCGTCTTGTTCAGGAGCCAATAAGGAGCGGAGATGAGGATCTTGAGCGCCCCCTCTGCTCGAAGAATGATGCGGATGGTGAGACACAGCAGCCGCTTGTTCGTGTCATACAGACGCATGCGCACTACGTAGTTCTGAGTGCCAGAGGGAATCAACAGCTCCTTACACACTGGGAAGTTCTCCAGAAGAACACCTGAGATAGATGAGGTAAGGATTAGGAGCAATGCCACCTGTCAGTGTGTTTAAACACAGGATGTTACATTAGACGGACTATTAAATTATAAATATTGAATATGTGATACTCATTTAATGCTGCCAAATGCCGCTTTTATAATAGAAGGAAAGCATTTTCCTAGTTTGTCCCCTTGAATCTTCAGTAAGATTAATGAACGCAAGCTCAGGGTTACAGCGCATTATGCTGATGAGAATATTAAAACGAAAATAAAGCAGGTTGAGCTTATAATTGTTTTAATTATAAGGTTAATAGAATTAACTAAACAAAAAATTACTCATTCATCAAAAGGAATTATTTTAGCAGCACGACTTACCTAATTCTATATTCTGTGAGGTGTCTGCACCATGGAGCACTGCCTCTTTGCCAGGCTTCATGGTTCCCTTGATTAAGGTCCCTTTGATATAGTAGTTGAGGTCACAGGGAAGTAGGTTAGTCAGCACTAAGGTGGGTAACAGGTAGACGGTATGACCTGGCTGTCTGTAAATCTGCTTAGAACTACCAATGACCACATTAGCTGGCTGCTGATCAGGATAGTTCTCTTTCTTGATAACCACACAAAACCTAAACAGGACACCCAAAAATAAATAAATACACCACAAACTATCACCGAATTCAGTTTGAACACGATCCTACCTTTCTTAACTAAACCTCTTATTTACCTGAAACTACGTTTGTTCTGGTCATCAAAGTCAGCTGACTGGCACTCCCTCTTGCTGCTGTTGACCTCGCCAGGACGCTCCACACTAGTCCAGTGGATGGGAACCTTACAGAAGAACAGCCCCAAACCTTTTGGCCGAGTCTGGAGTCTCCATGAAGTCAGGTGGAGAGGGATGGCCAAAGCTTCTCCAGGCAGCACAGGTGGTAGCACAACAGGCTCTGTTGGTAGATTTAATCAAAATGTGAGAAATTTGCATACCCTTATATCAATCAGGGTCTTTCCTGGTATCTTTCATTAGCTGTTCCATGTTAAATATCAATGAGAAAAACTTAATACAGCTAGATACTCACTGTCTGGAGCAGAAGGGCTGTCTAGTCGTATCTCCATGGGTACTTCTAAGCGATTTTTCACCATGAGAGCAGACTGTACTGTGATTACCTTGCGTGCGCTACCCTCCATAGTGATGGCAAACACCACTCTAACAGGAGGCAAGGCTGAAAACTGTGTACGATATCAGAAGCTTAATGATTAATTAAACTCAAAAACGATTAATTAAGAAAAAAAATATATATACAGACTTACATATACATGGGGATGTATGATGTTGGTTCTGCTGATAGGACTACCAACCTAGACACCAAAAAAAAAAAAAAAAGGATAAAGTATTAATACAGAAGAACAGCAATAAGACTGATATGTTATGAGTATAAGGATCTGACCAATTTACAGCGAATCATCTTTCATTATTAAAAAAAAAAAAACCCAGAATAACAGTATAATATACATTACCGTGTTGGAGGGGTTGTTGCGATCAGGATTTGCGTAGCGGAAGAACACACCTATCTTATCAACTGAGACGGGCTTCACCTGCTCCCAGCCTCCAACACGTACCAGGAGCTGGTGCAGCTTCAGCTCATGGGTATGTCTAGGAGGAGAACAGCAAAAAATCACTTTTTGCAGTGAAAAGGCAAATAGTTATCAAAGTGAGCTTTCAAAGTATGAATTAAATCTAAAAACACAGGTGCAAGAAAAATCTTATGATCAGGAGATCCAGGTATTTTATTGCTCTGCATCAGTTGAATGCAGGTGTATGGCACACACACCTGTGTCTAAGTTTCTCACGGGCCTGAAACTCAAAAGGAACCTCCTCTCCTGGCGGCACCTCTCTCCACTGACTGATGTTGTGTGTGTCATCTGTCCCAGACCCGTGTACATCCGATATAGAGTCGGCGCTACTGCTGTGAGACAGTGCCACCCTGTGGACATACAGCAAAAAGGATCATGTTTACCAAACCGTTCTGTTACTTCAGAAATCAAATAATTAGCTTAATTAGCTGTTCTGACCTGGTAGGGGTGGTGGTGAGGGTGGCAAACCACATAGTGCAGCCAGTATGATTGCGTAGGGCGTAGGGAATGAAGGGCTGCCTCCGTTTAGACAACTTCACATCCGCTTAAATCATAAGAGCGAAAGTACTATTAGCAAAACGCTGACAAAAAGAACAATTTTACAGATGAAAGATGAGTTACATATAACAAATCATAGCTTGGAAAATTTTGTTTAGAAATAATGAACATGAACAGGCATAGCTCTAGTCAAGAAAGCATGTTATTTTTTCAAAATGGTGATGGTGCAAATGAAATAAACGCTACCTGCTAGCGAAATCAAAACATGCTGTTTGGGTATCGACTCCAGACAATGAACAAAGTAAGAAAGAACAATTATAATGTTACAGAGGAGAAGTTAGATTACAAAATATCTTAGAATCATCATCATCATCATGATACGATGACTACTGGCTTGCTTAAAATTTTCCGTTTAGTCTACAACCTGTACCTCGGGATTGAACCTGTTGCTCAAGGTAAGTCAAGCTGGCAGTACTCCTAGTTCTAAGGTGAGCAAGAGGAACACCTGACAGCACAGAGGGAAGGTTAAGAGGACAAGAAGAGAGAAACAGACGTGCAAGTTAGGACACATAGAAAAAGACATGCAAGGAAGATGCAGACCTGGAGTACTACGAGGAAAAAAGTCTGTGTATGTACATTTCAGAACATTTGAAACCTTCGTTCTTTGGATTCAACCCTACTTAAACATAAAAACACATCCAAACTGCATTCAAACAAAAGTCATCATATTCCCCAAAAAATGTTGTTGCAATTCAGTATATCAATTATTATGAATTTATTACACTCTTAACAGTCGCCACAAAGTAGTTTTACAAAAATGCAAGTCTAAACCCAAAGGTTGCAGTGGCAAGAAAAAAAAACAAACATTAAAAACACTTGATAGAAATCAAGATAAAATGTATCGCCCACTGGGATAACGTGCGCAGAATGTTTTCCAGCCTTCCCTCTGAGTCAAGATTGAATGCATGCCTGCTACTCACTCTGTCCAAAAGTGGGGGGGTCTACAGAGGAGCCCATCCAAGACACCGGGGCAGAGGACTGTGGCGACTGCTCGTCTTCCTTGCAGTAGTCTGCTAACCACGAAGTCTTGGTGGTGCTGTACTGGTCTGTATGACAGAAGGACAGGCCCACAGCGGGGTGAGAAAAATCTCACACCAATCATAAATATGAAGGTAAACAGTTAGAGAAAAGAAGGCAGATATATAAGGTGCTTGACCCAGACTGGCTACCGAGTAAGACGGAGGTGATGTTCATGTCTAGTCTCTGCTTGGCTTGTACTCCCAGTTTCAGGCGAGAAGGATGGAGCCGGCCGGCTGCTTGCTGCTGCCAATCCAGGACACATGGCCAGGGCTCGATAAATGGCTCCCAGCCTGCATACACACATGCACACAAACACACCTTCATGTCACCTCTGCATTACATTCCAAATGAATGCTCAATTAAACCTTTACACAACAACAACAATAATAATATCAATAATCGAAACATTAATTATAAAGAATGGTAATATTACTTTTGGCAATAAATCTATTTATAAATATGATCGAGAACTAAAGACTGTACTGGCTAAACATGGCAAGTCTAGATTTAAAACAGTGTCAGCAAGTCTAATGTTATTTGAAGCATGTTAAAGGTGATGGGTGTAAAAAAGTATGTATTAAAAGTAATAAAAAAAAGAATTTAAAAAATCTTGAGTTGTTAGCCTCAAGATTAATAGCAGGCCTGCTTCACATAAGCGAGACACCCAGACTCGGCTATGCTACAAGAGATTAGTGAGATCTGCCAGAGTTAAACTATTTTGGGCTTTTATCCATTCACTGAGAAATTATAGCCATGTTATTTTATTTTAGTGGGGGAAAACTGTTTATTTAGTTGAATAAAGACCTCCAACTGCCAATAATCATAAACTGCAGTTTATAAGAATTCCACATGTTTAAAACTTTTTGATTGGGAGTAGAAGTAGGTGGACTGAGCAAATGGCCAATTCTGTGTCAGTATATTCTCTTTTAAACTCACCTGAGAGCTCCCTGTTGTAGTAATCTCCTGATAGAGTGAAACTAGCTTTTCCTTCCTGTGTAGATCCGATCCTCTGTAGCACTGACAGCCCTTTAATAACACAGAGACAAAAACTACATTTACAAATGACTTCCAATGTTCTCCCTAACTTTTGGGTTTATACAAAGTTTAAAATGCATAAATAAAAAAAGTTAGTTTTTCTTTTTTTGGATTTCCCCCCGATTTTCTCCCTACTTTTATATTATATTATACATATTATGGCAACTACTACCACTCAGCCAGGAAGGCAGAAGACTATCACGTGTTTCCTCCGAACCACGTGACGCCAGCCAACCGCATCTTTGCGAACTGCTCGCGTAACACACTCGGAGGACAGCGCTATCCGCTCCTTCCGCTTGCGCCAGCTCACAAACACCCCTGATTGGCTGTAGAGCCGTGATTAATGTGGGAGCACCAAGTACCTCTCATCCCTCCCCTCTAAGAGAGCTCAGCCAATCAGCTCTCTCTGGGCCTCCGGCTGCGAGAGGTTACAGCATCACCCGGGAATCAAACTAGCGATCTCCGGATGATAAGGTGAGCACTTTACCACTGCATCATTCAGAGGCCCAAAAGTATGTTTTTCTAACGAGAAAAGTGGAATTATCTTACGTGAGAAGGTGAGTTCAGCCAGGGGGACGTCACAGTCCAAACAGTCATCGATGAAACAGATGCACACACTCTCGGCCTTGACCTCCACTCCAGACAAAGAGGGAGCTGAGTGAGAGCCTGAATCTGAGTCAGCTTGACTCCTACCAGACGTGCTCTCTGCGTTTTCTAGCAGCCATGTAGCAGCCTGATCCAACTGACCTAAAGCGACACCATCTCGCACGTCAACATCTCTACTGTGCACATTTCTATCAGGTTTTAAGTAACAGGCAGGTTACATACAGAGTACTCAAACAAATACAACATGTTACCTTTGCAATGAATGAGAGCTCGTCTGCAATCTTCCCTCCTGAATCCCAGATCCTGGAGACGTGTGAGCTGCATTTCTAAAATGACAAACACAGCATTTTAATAAATTAAGACTTGAAATGCTCAAACATCGATGAAAATAACAATAGCATGATTTTATGACAATCATACCTAGTAGGGCCTCCGTCTTATGTCTGAAGCTGTCTTTTGTTTTGGTGGTAGTCTCTGGACTTTCAGAGGATTGGGCAACACTTGGGGAGCCAGTGGGGATGGACCTAGCAATGGCCAGAAAGAGCTGCACATCATTGTAGGACAGCCGGATATCCAGAGCAGGAAACTGGATCTGTGAAGGAAAGTTGCAGCAGGAATATTCCAAAAGAAAGACTGGTAAGAATTAAAAACAATTTATGGGTGTATACTTACCTCTAGCAAGGGAGGAAAATCTTCTATGTTGAAGGCATCCAGCAGGCCGGAGCTGCTCTGATAGGTTGGACTGCCACAAAGTTCAACCTGCACGTTAACTGGATCGATGATAGAAAGAGCAGTGTCCTGCTCGCTGCCTAGCCGACAGGAATACACCTGAAACGATAAGGAAACAAGTCTTAAAAGAAACTTTTTTTTTTTTCGATTTTATCCCTAATTTAGTCGCAACCAATTCCCACCCGTCACTAGGGGACTTCCACATCAAGGCTACTACTACTACAAGTCAGGGAGGGCCAAAGATTATCACACGTTTCCTCCCAACCACGTGACGCCAGCCATCCGCATCTTTTCAAACTGCTCGCTCACGCACAGTGCTGGGCGGCTGAAAGAGCTTGGCCAATCAGCTCTCACTATGCTACAGGAGGCTACACCATCACCCGGGAATCAAACTAGCGATCTCCAGATGATAGAGCGAGCACTTTACTAAAAACTTCAGCAATTTGCTTCATTTTACATAAATCATTCACCTCAATTCCAGCCAAGCTGCCAGAGAATGGTCTGTCCAGAAGACGAGGCTTGTAAGTGAGGACAGTTGTGCCCTTCAGAATGATCGCATTGGTATCTGAACATGACGAGTCTTCCACAACCACAAATTCAGTCCCTGTTCAGACCAGACAAGCAACTCTTACTATGACAAAAGTATTGTCCAAAGAAATGCAATACATTTTACAACAATTTTACAAGAAAGATTTACCCGTTACATTGAGTTTAACCTCCAGATATTTGTCTTGGGTGACAGGAACAGTGGAGCGCTTTGTAACTACTCCACTCTTAACAGTTTTGGGCATGACAGCGCCCGCTGTGCCTGGATCACTGCCACTGCTGGGCCAGCGCTGGCGTGTAGGTGCTGCTCCTTTCTCAGTGGGCGTGCGCAGAAAGTCCCTGACCAGCTGAAGCCAGTCAAAAATCAAGAACACCCGAAGGTTGTTTAGCACCACGGTGAAACAGGAGGAATCTCGGGTAGATCTAGAAGAAAAAGAAATTAAAAACAATAATAACAGGGACCCATCCTGAAGACTGACACTACATACACAGTACTGTGCAAAAAGTCTTGAGCCACCGCTCATTACTTTAGATTAAGATTACTTTAGAAATTAGATCTAATTTAATTAAATTATGGAGCTTCATTCAAAGAAATGGAAACATAAATTTTACTGTGACCGGCTGCAAAGTGCCTGAAGATACAATAAAAAAATTCAATGCATTCAGCATCAGCAGTACGCTAATCACCAGGATGATCAGCTGCCATTATCTGCACCTGTTTCTCACTGGTTCATGTCTGGTTTAATAATATTTTTTTAAGCTGAGCAATAGTCACATACAGGAACTGTACTGAAAATAAGAGTTTGGAAAATTCTTCAAAACTACACAAAAAGTACAAGATAATCAATCTGACTCTTTGAAAGCAAATATAAAGAAATGAAGCATAGGCTCATAATTTTTGCACAGTGCTACAGATGTTAGTTATCATGTATTTCTAACCTACATACTGTATGATTTAATATTTCGCACCAGTACCTGTAATGTAGCTCCAGTTGCAGGGAAGCTCGATTGTTGCCTGTTCTAGAGGGCTGCAGAATGCAGTCGAATACATTATGCTTTCCCTCTGTGGCCTTGTTGCACTCACTATAACGGGTGTCGTAAGCCAAGAGCGAATGAGACACCAGGTTCACAGACTTGGATCCGTCAGATAAACTCTCAAACAATAACTTGGATTTCATAAAGTCAAACCTATTGGGCAAAAACACGGGACACTTCATCTTAGCTGCAATCCATAAAACGATTCCCTTGACAAAGAAATATGAGAAAATAAAATACCTGGCCAAAGACTGCTTATGTCTAGATGATTTGGGGCCATCCAGTAACTCCAAACTGACATTCATCATGTCAACCAAGAAAGAGAAGCTTGTATATACATCACCACTCAGCACCGTCTGTCAGTGAGAAATGCAAAGGAGAAGACATTAAGCTGCTTAAATGAGTCTCCTGATAGTGACTTGTGACTGTACGAATTCAACACCAGCAGGCTATTACAAATCACATCCAAAAACATGGTGTACCTATGAAAAAACTCCTCTGTAAACATGGTTCACTTTAGCTAAAATGTCTAATAGGAAATGCACAAAAATGTGAAGATTATGCCATAACTGTATCTGCATAATCCAAGCAACACTGTCGCATACTTTTTCCAAAAGGCCAATGACTAGGACTGGGTGAAAACCTACTACTAAGCATCTATTAGCACAAAACAAACAAGCAGAAGATTTTAGCATCAGGAGCTTACATAGGTGCTTGGGTCTTGTAGGTTGTAGGGTCTGAGGAACTCTTCCACAGGCTCTCCCAGGTTGTGCTCAAGCAGGCCACGGATCAGCTGATACCTCTCCAGATCCAAAGAACAGTGTACGGATGACAGGCTGCCATGGATGGACATGTCTGGGACTGCATGACTCAGCTCCCTAATAAGCATGAAAGAAACTCCTAGTAAAGCCAGAGTAGTGGAAAACACTAATACACACACATAAGTAGGGATAATAAAAAAGGGGACATACTGTATGTTGCTTAACAAAGTTTAATCAGACTTTCTCGAAAAGAAAGATTTTAAAATACAGGACATTACATTTCACTGTGAGATTAATTTCCTCAGGCGTAGTAACGGTTTTTGGCCACATGATGGGAGTGAGGGGAAAGGGGACAGAGATTTACTTAAGTGGATTGGTATTCTTTACGTTGTACAGTATATCAGTGTCAAAGGCGTACAAGTCTCACTTTGTCGGACTTGAGAACAAATCCGACTTACGAACTGGCTCCCAGAACAAAACTCGTTCGTAAGTAGGGGACTATCTGTAATACAATTATAAAATCAATATATTTTTAGAAACTCCTTATTCCAGAAACACCTGATGAAGCTCACTGCCTAATGAATAAACCCTTCTTGAGCTGGATTAGGTGTGTAAAAGGACCATGACGGCACGTAGGGCAAGACGGTTATCTAAGAATGATGTGTTTTGAGTCATCCATATGAGTTTGAAGCGGTCATGTCTGGTGATGTTTAAATTGACTTTTTGTTTCTCCACCGGGTTTCTATACTACATCGCTTAACCCTTGTGATAATAGGAGCAAACTAGACCATTAATAAACTGATTTCTATTTGCTTTTTGATAACGTAAGTCATAGACATAATATGATTGTTTTTGGAATTACTGGTCCCAATCAATCAGTTGCACTCTTACTTGTCCAGGTTGCGCTCCACTTTAAGTTTAAGGCGGCAGCGCTCCTTCAGCAGGCTGCCTCCTGACCTGCGCACCGAATACGAGGGGAAAACCAGATCCGTGTCTATGCGCTTCAGTCCACTGTCCCACGACTCGCAGGGAAGCCGTTCTGCAGCAAATAAATCCATCTCCTGCAGATCCACGGAAATGCAGTCCAGCAGACATACGTGATCCTCTACAAGGGGGAAAAAAACATGCATAGCTTATCATACAACAAGAGTGTGGAATGTTAGATTCATGCCATAGACACAAAAAGTTTACAGATATTAACCTGGACTTGAAAGTGCATCTGTGTCAGAGCTGTGTCCCGTGGCTGGCTGAGGCCTGCCTAATGTAAAGCCAGAGGCGGTGGTGCTGGAGGCTTTGACTTTGTCTGCCGACACCTCCTCACTTACTTTCCCAGATGTAGGCTGTGCATTCTTCACACGGTCCTTTGGGAAAGACAAAAGCATTAACAAAAAATTCACAGTGGGCAATTTTTTTTTACAGTACTGAATTAATAAATATGAAACCACAAGGAGATGTTTGTGAAATCACACACACACAAAAAAAATCACACCTTATAATCTTGCTCAGAGGTCTCAGTCTCCGGTGCTGAAGTGACCCCTGTTCTGCTCCCAACACACCTCATTCAGCTAACCAGCCAAGTTAGAGTGGGTGTGCTAGAACATTGGGTACTCCAGAACCATGAGGGTGAGTCAAAAATTATCTGCACACTGGCTGAAGAATTTACTTACTTTCAGGGGACCAAACAGGTGAAAATCAGAAAGGAGAAAGATACAGGTGTATAGTATACAGGACTATAGAGAGGATGCTTTAAAATCTTAAAACAAAGTTTTTTCAGAATGTCGACAGTGTGGTCAAGAGTTGTGTGGACATGCACTGTCATGCAAGATCACAATGGCCTTGGATAGCAGTCCTCTGCTTTTGATCCAAAGTTTAGGCTTCAGCTCTTTATTAAGCATCTCACTGTTTGATTGTTGAACCTTTTTCCTAATAAATGTTGTAATACTGGCCCTTGAGAATCCTCGAAAACTGTATTGTTCATGCTCTTCCTTGAGTTGTTTTGGGATCAGGTACACTCTCAGACCACAAAAAAAAAAAAAAAAAAAAAAAAACCTGAATCGCTGCTCTACTTTTAACTGTGCCTTTGAAAGTTGGCTGGTTTGGTTTGTTGGTTTGACTGCTTTTGCGGCTTCAGGCAGGGCGTGATATCCCATATGTGTTCTACCTTGTTCCTTTGCCTCGGGGAACAGAGGTTATAATCATAACCATTCCGTTTCTTTAATGCTTGAAATTATTCATAGGTCACTGCGTGGCTTAACAAACAAAAAACATTCCTCTGAACCTGATTAGAGCCAAAAACGTAACAAAAATGAAAGCCAAAAAACGTCTTCAGTAAGATTGGAGAATTATTACTGACTACTTTCAAAGTACAAGAAAATCTGGCCTTTTGGAAACAAAATATGAAGTAACAAGGCTATTTAGAAAAGTTCCACCTTCTTAGAAAATAGGTCCACATTTTATTTGCAGATATCCGAACGCGTCTGTTATGCCCTTCTGTGAGTTGTTACGGCGCCAGGTATACTCTCATACCAAAAAAAAAAAAAAAAATCACTGTGTGCTGCTCTTCTTTCCCACAAATCACAAATAGGGCATCCATATTTGCTCGCAACCAGATACACATTAATTATGGTAACACACCTGAGCAGAAGTGGCTGGGGAGACAGGAGCCTTCAACACAAAGCGCTGATGAGACTAACAGAAGTTTTAATATAACCGGAGTGCAGATAATTTTTGACTCTCGTACATTGTAACTCAGAGCAAAAAAAAAAAAAAAAAAAAAAAAACAAGCTAAAAACCAAGCACCTGATTCTAGTGGTGTTTGTGCACCAGGTAGCTGCTTTGAGACTTCACACAGTGCTCAGAGAAGTGTATTAGAATTAAAAAGGCAGATGAATTCATGCCATTCAAGGAGTAAAAAAATACTGTAATAGGAATATTCAGTGCAAAGCAAACATGCCAAAACCTAAAATTACCAATGACAAATACCTTATAGTGGCACGGGTCCTTGTATGAATAAGCATGCAAAATCAAATTCTTAAGAAACAAAATTATGACAGTGAATGTTTGTATATAAATGGAACTTTTTTTAAAATATAAACTGAAAAATACCTTCATGATGTTAACCAATATAAAATAAAACAAATCAGATACACCACCACAAATTCCCCCCACCACTCAATAAAAGCTTGCCAATATTATTAGTATTAGTAATCATGCACAGAAAGATGGGCCTGAATCTATGAAGCATTTTTTTTTTCTGCAAATGGCTGTGATGAAAAAAAAAAAAAAAGCACAAAATTTCCACCTTATAACCGATTCTTCTATTGAATCTTGCAGAAGGAAAAATGCTACATAAATGCAGCATGTGCTGAGTGGTAGCATTGGTGTGCGTGTTTGTGTATACTGCCTGGCCAAAAAAAAAGTTGCACACACTAATATTTCATTGTATCACTTTTAGCTGTGATTACAGCACACAGCATAACCTGGTCATTCAGTAGATTCAGGTCAGCATTTTACTTAATTTTATTGCCAAATAACACTGCTGAGCCTAGACCAGACAAACTGAAACAACCCCAGATCATAATAATGCCTAAAGAGGCTTGTACAGTAGCCACTATGGACCCATTACTTCGTAACCCTGATGCACCCATTGATCTGGGTAAGGGTCAATCTGAACCCATCAGACCACATGACCATTTTTCATTGCTCCATTTCTATGCTCCTTGGCATGAATGAATTTGAAGTTAACTTTCTGATTATTCTCAAACATTGGGTATGTACGTATGGAAATGCTCTTGCGTTCATTATTAAATACAGCTATGATTTTTACTGGTGACTTGGTGCAAATTCACCAAGGCACCACGATAGCTTAGTGGTTAGCACGTTCACCTTGCACCTCCAGGTTTGATTCCCGCCTCTGAGTCTGTGTGCGAGAAATTAGCATGTTCCTCCTGTGCTTCGTGGTTCATCCAGATTAAACTAACTGGCTTCCAATTTGCCTGTAGTGTGTGAATGAGTGTGTGAGTGTGTATGTGTGCCCTGCAATGGACTGGCACCTTGTACAGGGTGTAGCCTGCCTTGTGCCATACAGTAAGTACCCTGGGATAGACTCCAGGCCCCCGCAACCCTGTATACAGGATAAAGCAGCATAGACAATGAGTGAACTTCAATTGTTTAAGTGATCTCCATTCATGATTTTTTTTTTTTTTTTTTAGGTTAACAGTTCAGCACTATCTTTCAAGCTTTTTAAGGGTTCTTAACCCAGTTCCACTAACTAACCACCTTGTTTTTTCTTTGCTTGATACTGCCCAATAATTTAACCTTTCTGAAATGGCGACCTTTTTTTGGCCAGGCAGTGTAGATAATCAGGACAGGTAGAAAGACTCACCAGAGATGGGAAAAAGGTATGTGCCATGGTAAGTTTCTCTACCTTGTCTTTGAGAGAAAAAGTGCCATGGGCGCCTGCAGGCAGGAAACAGTTGCGCACTTTGAGCTGGCCCAAGTTGGCCACTATGAGGCGCTTTGAGTTGGAGCTTTCTGGGATCAAGAGGACCGGAGCCCCTGCCTCAATATCCAAGAGCACACGTGAGGCTCGCTGTGAACGCTCACGCACCTACAGTGCCAAAGACAATAATATCAATATACACATGACATTCAAACACCCTTTTAGTTTCAATCACAAAGTGGAAAGTCACAGTGACCGAATGTCAATTTGGTAGACACAGTAACCTTGGTCAAAAAGTGTAAAAGAGGGTAATGACCGCAAAAAAAAGGTTTAAACATACCCTGGTCATAGGTTAACATAAAACAAACAAGGAAAAAAACACTATGCGTACCGCCTGACCCTCTACAGCCGCTCTCTGCCTGCCTAGAACGTCCTGTAACTGGGTGAAGTGCTGGATGAAAGCCACCACCTCAGACTGGAAACGCTGTGTGTGTACATACTGCACTGAAGCCATCTGTAGAGATACTTTCATATCACACTCTCGAGTCAGGTCAGGTTCTCCATACCTGCACAAACAACCATGATTAGCAGCTTCTAATAGAAGTTCGTACTGTGAAGTGCAGAATGCAGGCGTAAATTACTTGTCTATGTTGAAAATGAGTGCCTCTCCACCCCGTGTTGTGAAGCGTTCCCTATAGAGATCTCCATGTGGGGTCAGGTCACTTAGCGACAGACTACCCAGTCTTCCGTGCAAGACAAGATCTCCCTCTAAACAAATGTTGTGCAAAAATGTTACCCACATAAGTCAGATGACTATAACTGCTGTATGATACTAATTAGGCAGCTAAACTTACCAATCATTTTTAAGTGTGTAAACAATTTTGACACACTAGCCTTAGCAAGCTCATTGGACTTCTTATTCAACACTAGAGACAAAGAATGAACCTGGGACAGAAGAAAGGGTTCTCATTAAAAAAGCCTAAAGTTTGGTTTCCATTATACAACTGTATATTATTAATACCAACTTTTGTACCTTTAGGTCCAGCTTAGTGTTAACCGTCTCATTTGATTCATCTTCATTACTCTCAGGAAACGTGTCTGTTAAATCTAAAGGAGAAGTGTTGGACAGAAGTTGTTCAGGCATCGATTGAAGAGAAGCACTAGGCACTTTCACAGCATGGTTGTTGGCTGTAGAACCAATGCCGAAGAAGTCCAGAATGACAACCCAAGTTTGCAGTGTGATGAGAACATCTAGACAGTTGAAGTCTATATCAACACTACGACTAATGCTGCTGTAGTGTGTCTGAAACTCAGGATGCCTTCGGTCCACCAGAAGCACATTGATGTGGACCAATGTGTCATCCAAATCCGGCTTGGGGTGACAGGATGGCGTATCACGAGAAGGCGATGGCGGAGGGGTGGTGGGGCATTCAGAGTCCTTCTTACTTTTCTGGCTGGGTGCAGGAGTGCTGGGGTGCCTCTGGTAAAACTGGAAGACGTTCTGTGCTTCTTCCATTTGAGCCGGCAGTGAGCGGGGCATATCTGGATATATAGCACTGGATGATGATGGGCAGGATTGGGAAAGGTATTCTTTAGGGTTGAAGGTAGATGGTTTGGGGGCACCTCTGGAAACCATGAGGTGCTTGTGCTTTGATTCAGGATTTTGCTCCAAAAGGTCTTCCATTAACAGGGAGTGAAGGGCCAGCTCGATTGACAGAGTGTGAGGATGGTCTTTAGTGAAATCTCCTTCCAAGTCCTGGAAACGGAGACAAACCAGATCCTGAGATCCTTGGCTAAGATCTGCACTTAGCTGCACCTGAAGCTCAGACACCTTGAAAGTCGCTCTGACCTGGGTGAAAGATGGAGGCTTAACAGGTGAGCTATTATTCTGGAGAAGAAGTGGGGGTGACCGAGAGGATGATGGTGAAGAAGAGGCAGGATCTCGTTGGAACAACCCACCCTGCGGATTAGGGAAGCGATGTGGTTTTGTAGAAGAGGGTGTAGGGGGTGGCGGAGTCGGAGGCTGGCGAGCAGTTACTTTCTCATCCTCGATTAAAGATAGATTATCTAGAGTCTGGAGGAGTTGTTCATACACAGGTTTACAAAGAAATACCTGAAAGGAAACAGGAGGAAAAACATGAAAATGCCTCAAATATGTGAACATCATAGCAAAACAGACCTACTGCTTTTTTTTTTCTTTTTTTTTTTTTAGATTTTCTTACCTGAACAGCATTTACAAACTTTCCCTCAACTTTAAGTAATCCTGTACTTTGGTACAGATCATCAACTGACTGAAAGAAAAACTGTGTGCATTCGACAGCAGGAACCTTTTCAAGTGTAAACTGGATGGTGGTGTCTTTAAGGATGTGAAAGGCTGAAATAGATAAGGGAAAGTAAGATAATAAAAGATAAGAGATCTATATCTTATTATCAGGGTTACTGGTTGTTCTCCTAAAGAATATAAAGCTTAATAATCAACTACTTCATCTTGGCCAACACACAAATGAAAACAAAACTGAATGAACAATCATGACCTAAAAATAAAGCTCTTGTATTTTAGTATAAACCAGGATCATTGGAATGATTTTAATACATTCTCACCTTTTCCACGACTTAGATACTCAAAGAAATCGTGGCGAGTAAATTGTGGCTCATCCAGACTGAACACAGATTTATGAGAAGGAGACTGACTAGAATTGGGCCCTTTCCTCAGGACTAGGTGACTTGTGTTGACAGAATACAGCCTTATATCCTTAACCTCAACTTGCAATTTCTCCCTCTCAGAGTCTTGGCCTGTGACAAAGTTCTGAATTGTTATGCTTCCAAGATGACCAACAAGTAGCTCTGGGTGACCAGGTTTCCGAGGAATAGACACAACGGGCGATTCTATACTAACGTTCAGGATGAGCTTGACTAGAAAGGAGTCCACACTTGGTTCTGTTTCAAGATCAGCAAGATCAGTATTGTCTTCAAAGGGTTCCAGTTGGAAATTGCACTGACTCTGAGATCTGCCTCTCCTGGATGGGGTCTCGAAGAGAGACACCATACCACTGTATTCTGCTGTTTTGGTAGCCAGAACATTTGAAACCTTTGTGGCAGCAGTCTTAAGCATGGAGCGAAAGTTGTCTTCTACCTCATTGGCAGAAAGGCTGAGCTCTTTCAAAAACTTGGCTGAGTGATTATAGTGTAGGGATGCCATATGAAGCTCTAGAGAGCATTCTCCTTGAGATTTTTCCAAAAAGTGGAAATTTAAAGCCTCAGAAGCACCTTCGACAGAGTTAGGATCTTCTAAATTTCCAATACTGACCACGGATTGACTTCTTCCACCTTCTTGAGTCAAATCTACAAGCTGAATACATCCTAGTGAGCCATTGACATCTAGTCGACTTCCCATTGATATGTTGACTTTTGTCCCGTTTATACTGGCTGTGGCAATTTTCATGCCCTTCTTTTCACTGCTCAAGGCGGTTCCAGCTGAAACCGTTCGCAAAAGCAGTAGATTTAACCTATGGATCTCTACAGTTAACTCCTTATTCTGGTGATAAGCAGACTGATAGAGTTCCTCTTGGTCCTGTTCATTCGGCAGTGATGGCGTATGCTGTGTTGTCGGAGTCCATGTGCTTTCTTCTTTAGGAAAGGACTGCTGAAGAAATCTGAGCAGCTTTACAATGGTTTCAGGGTTGAGAATAATATCCAGATTGTTGACTTGCATGCTGGTAACCTGTAGAGAACGTTCCAAATTCATTGATGGACAGTCTGAGCTGACAAACTGGTACTCAAGTTTAATAAGAGCTTCCTGATCTTTAAGAAATGAACTGTATGGTGAGAGTCTCTCAAAAGGCACATCCATGTCTGAAGTCTCGGGAGACTTCCCATCTTGTGATACTGGTGATGTAGGCTGGCTCTCTCTTAGACTGCCAGTGGGCACATCAAAGCTGAGGTGCTTATGGGATGCCACAAGCAGATCAAAATCAGAGCCAAATGTCTGCAAAGTATCCACCAGGAGAAGTCCGTGTACTGTGAGGGAAACCTCAGCATCATAAGGCCGTTTCACAAAATGGGCATTTGTTCCGAACACCTTAAGGACAGATATATAGTGGCCTTCACTTTCAACACCAAGCTGCATGTAGTTGATGTTGAACTCTGCAAGGAGAAGCCTAGATTCAACAAGCACCTCACGTGTGTGTTGCTCAAGAGTCATCACGCTCTTGGTGAGATTTTTGTCAGATTCCTGGAGTTTGCATTGACTGTCCTCCCTCTCAAAGATCTTTTCATGACGGAGTGTTAAAGGTTCAGGTGACCTGATGGTTTCTTCCTTACTGCCCTCATCGTAACTTGGACTACTGAGTCTCGCCAGACAGCTTCTCAGAGCAGTCATCTTCTCCAGGTTGATGTGTATTTTGAGGTCTGGTAAAGTACCTGAGAGAACGGCGCCAGGATTCTGAGGATCTGAGGTATAACGAAGCCTCTGTTCCAGCTGTAAAAGCACGTTGAATTTCTCAACAACATGGGTGGGTCCCACTTCATTCTCCTGCAGATGTTTCCAGCTGTCTTTGTAACGACCAACCATGATTTGTAAGTCTTTAAATGATAAGCAATACTTCTCATACGGAATCCTGCCAAATGACTGAGCTCTCTCTATTGATTTAAGGCTACAGATGTCAGAGGTCTTCTCCAACCCTTTATACTCTGTCTCTGGTTCAGGAGGAGGAGATCCAGGAGGTGTTGCAGGTGGAGTCGTATATTCCTCGTCACTAAACTCATCTTCTTCTGACTGAAAGTCTTTAGATTTTGTTTTTAGATCTTCTATAAGTGCAAGAAGAGAAAGATATAATTATATATATAAAGCATTGTTCTAGTTAAACGAGCACAATTTACCACTACTCACCTTGGGAATTGGTAAGAAGAATACGTCCAAGATCAACGACCACCAGCATGGGGTCTTCAGACTGAAAATCATCAGGAAAGATAACCTGAGGTGCACATATATCCAACTTCATTGTCCATCGCTTAATATTCTCCTGTATTAAAAAAAAAAGAGGAACAAACAAAATTTAGTTAATTTTTTCCTTTGTAATTGGACTACCAATTACAAAGGAACAATTGCGCATGCTAAAACATCTTACTATAAACTCTCCAACTAGCAGCTGGTCAATGGTCTGTCTGATTTCAGCTTTGGTTTGTATTTTCAGCTTGTTGTATTGTCTCCTTACTGCATCAGCCACCCTCAACTCTAACTCTGACTGATATCCAAACCCTGGGGGAGAAAAAAAAACAAAAAACAAGTACCGTTAAGATATAAAAATGTGGTGACTAAGAGTGAAAGTTCAAACAGCGACACTGACAGTTAACAAATACCTGATGTATGAACTCTTCCTTTATAGAAAAAGTCAGCCACTTTCTTGATGGCTTGGGGATTGTAGATGATATTGAGAGGGCTAGTATTGACCTCCAGCCTCCTCTCAAACCTGCACCTTATTGGATTACGCTCGTAGATCATCTCAAAGACGGGTGATGCAGAGGACTCCATGTCAGAGTCTGAACAAAGTACAAATACAGTCATTTGTAAAAGTTGGTGTGACTTTTTTATTAGATTTTTTGTGTAAAAACTAAATAATCTGATTGTAGCGGGTCTTACTATTGGGCAAATACAACTGCAGACGAATAAAAACTTTAAAAACTTTATTATTTTATGTATTTAAAAATAATTAGCCCCCCCAAAAAACCATGCGGGACATACTGTACTATTCAACAGCCTGGAGGTCCACATTTAGCAACAATACAGTATCTTGAAGTAATCGTTTCCTGTATGACATTATTGTCCTGTTAGATGACTGAATTTACACTATGCTTTAGCTGTCAGAGACATGGCATCACAAATATTAATATGATATATAGAAGAGTTCATGGTCAGGTCCATGACTGCAAGGTGCTCAGGTTCTGTGGATATAAAAACAAGCCCAAATCATGACCTCTACACTGACATGCTTGACAGTGGGTATGGGGTGTTTCTGCTGAAAAGCTAAACATGGCACTGAGCACGGCACACTGCATGAAGGTCAAAGAACTCCACTTTGGTCTTATCTGTCCATAGAACGATGTTCCAGAAGCCTTGTGGTTTGTTCAGATGCAGTTTTGCAAAGCTTATTTGTGCTATCATGCTCTTTTTAGAAAGAAAGACTTTCTCCTTTTAAGCAAACCGTACTTGTTCAGTCTTCTTCAAATTGGGCTCTCCTGGACTTTAACATTTTACATGCTCACTGAGACCAGTTAGGCTTGTAGGGTGTGATTGCATGATCTCACCTTGAGGTGAATTTGTTGGAACGTCCACTCCTGGGAAAATCGACAACTGCTTTGAATGCTTGACATTTGTGAATAATTGTTCACACTACAAAACTCCAAATTGTGTAGAAATTGTTTTATAACCTTTTCCACACTGAAATGCTGCAACAATTGCTTCTCTAAGACCACTGCTTATGTCTTTCCCCCTTGGCACTGTGTTACTGTAACACACAGCTGAGTGCTCCAGACCAACAAACTACCAAATCCTTTGCTCTTATAGAGGTCAATTAATCAAAAAAAGGCTGATGATTAACAGCACCTGGCTGCAACTTACTCTCTTAAATCCTGTGGAAGCAGTAAGGTCCTTAGTATTGCCCACATGTTTTTTTGGACCTAATTATTATTATTTATTTATTTTTGTTAAATAAAGAATGGCACTGTGAAAAAATTTTTTATTTGTGATTGTACAGGTCCTTCTAAAAAAATTAGCATATTCTGATAAAGTTCATTATTTTCTGTAATGTACTGATAAACATTAGACTTTCATATATTTTAGATTCATTACACACAACTGAAGTAGTTCAAGCCTTTTATTGTTTTAATATTGATGATTTTGGCATACAGCTCATGAAAATCTAAAAAAATTAGCATATTTCATCCGACCAATAAAAGAAAAGTGTTTTTAATACAAAAAAAGTCAACCTTCAAATAATTATGTTCAGTTATGCACTCAATACTTGGTCGGGAATCCTTTTGCAGAAATGACTGCTTCAATGCGGCGTGGCATGGAGGCAATCAGCCTGTGGCACTGCTGAGGTGTTATGGAGGCCCAGGATGCTTCGATAGCGGCCTTAAGCTCATCCAGAGTGTTGGGTCTTGAATCTCTCAACTTTCTCTTCACAATATCCCACAGATTCTCTATGGGGTTCAGGTCAGGAGAGTTGGCAGGCCAATTGAGCACAGTAATACCATGGTCAGTAAACCATTTACCAGTGGTTTTGGCACTGTGAACAGGCGTGTGCAGGAAATGGGCTACAGGTGCCGCATTCCCCAGGTCAAGCCACTTTTGAACCAGAAACAGCGGCAGAAGCGCCTGACCTGGGCTACAGAGAAGCAGCACTGGACTGTTGCTCAGTGGTCCAAAGTACTTTTTTCGGATGAAAGCAAATTTTGCATGTCATTCGGAAATCAAGGTGCCAGAGTCTGGAGGAAGACTGGGGAGAGGGAAATGCCAAAATGCCTGAAGTCCAGTGTCAAGTAATCACAGTCAGTGATGGTCTGGGGTGCCATGTCAGCTGCTGGTGTTGGTCCACTGTGTTTTATCAAGGGCAGGGTCAATGCAGCTAGCTATCAGGAGATTTTGGAGCACTTCATGCTTCCATCTGCTGAAAAGCTTTATGGAGATGAAGATTTCATTTTTCAGCACGACCTGGCACCTGTTCACAGTGCCAAAACCACTGGTAAATGGTTCACTGACCATGGTATTACTGTGCTCAATTGGCCTGCCAACTCTCCTGACCTGAACCCCATAGAGAATCTGTGGGATATTGTGAAGAGAAAGTTGAGAGATTCAAGACCCAACTCTGGATGAGCTTAAGGCTGCTATCGAAGCATCCTGGGCCTCCATAACACCTCAGCAGTGCCACAGGCTGATTGCCTCCATGCCACGCCGCATTGAAGCAGTCATTTCTGCAAAAGGATTCCCGACCAAGTATTGAGTGCATAACTGAACATAATTATTTGAAGGTTGACTTTTTTTTTTATTAAAAACACTTTTCTTTTATTGGTCGGATGAAATATGCTAATTTTGTGAGATAGGAATTTTGGGTTTTCATGAGCTATATTAAAACAATAAAAGACTTGAACTACTTCAGTTGTGTGTAATGAATCTAAAATATATGAAAGTCTAATGTTTATCAGTACATTACAGAAAATAATGAACTTTAACAGAATATGCTAATTTTTTGAGAAGGACCTGTATTTGCCTAATACGAAGACCTGCTACAATCCGATTATTTTTTTTTATCATATTTTTAGACCAGAAACACACAGGACTAACAGGGGGCACTAGCATTTACCCATGATTGTAATTATGTACTGTTTCCCACTAATTACCTAGACTGTGGACAGTTGCCAGAGTCTAATTCATTTTGTCATTTTCACAGTGCCCCAAAAATATTTTTACACTTCTTATAATAACACCTTGTAATAACTGTGCATTTTCTGTTGTTGCTTTGGCTAGGCATCTCTAACTACCAGTTATACAGCCATAACTGGCGGTATAATATATTAAAACATATTTTATTAAATAGGGAAATATTAAATTAGGAAATAATTGATATAACTTTAACGTTATTACAATTGACTCTGACAGCATAGCTATTTCAACATCTAAGGAGCAAGTTGGCTCATCATGTAATGTTAGGGTTAAGTTGAAATACTGCTACTATTTAATAATTTTTAAATAATTTTTCAATAATAGAGAGTCAAATCCAAAACCAGATAAGGAGAAACAACTACAGAATCAGATATTTAGGCTAGCCAGCAAGGACATATGTAGGTTTGATTTGGAAAGCGTTGGGGACATAAATTAGTCAGAGAATCTAGAGCTCATATTGTAATGATTTTTGCATTCCCTGATGTTTTGCACAATAGACTCAGGGATGCCACTACAAATTTTGGACCCTGTAAGGTTTTGACATTCTTTAAACTCTCATGTACCCATCTCTTACATCTCTTTTTGTTCTATGTCATATGTCTATAAAACAGCCCCCTTGTTGCATTTCCTCGATCCTTATATGGTAGTACTTCCTGTAACCTGTGTCTAGACAAATATTCATGGAACTACTTATATTACACAGGAACTCTTTGTCTAACCAGAATATACTACTGTGCTTCCAGTCATCTGTCTGTCTTCAGGTCTCCATACCACTAACTCTCTTTGTTCTCCTAGATTTTGGCAGGACATGCTAAAATGACCTATTTTCTTTGACGTAGCAAATGTACGCGACACCAGACATTTGGCCAAGCATATAAAAACTGACAATGATCAGGGAGAACATTCAGACACTGTGCATGAATGGGTATCCCTCTCTCCAGGTCCAGCAATCATGTTGAGCTGGCTAGTAGGTGTATTGAGATATGGCAAACACGTCAAATAATAATTAGGCAATAATACACATTATAGTTAACCTGAAAAGTGCTAGGGACATGTCCCACCGTCCCCATCACAAATATCCGCTAGCATAGTAATATGGCAAGTCAATAGCCAAACAAAATATATTTTTTAAATGCTTACAATGGCACATAGCTATTCATAGATAGAACTTCTTAATTTTGTTCTTAAAGTGTAGCAGGCTTTTTAAATCACAGATTTGTTAAAAAAAATCATGTTTGATTTTTCCTTTCTAGAGACACTCACCGGTACTGCTTTTGTCTGTGCTACTACTCTGTCCAAATGGCTGAATAATAGTGGCAGCAATTTTGTTCTAAAATAAAGAGAGAAAGAATTTAACCCTGAACCACAAAAAAATGTCAATTGCTCAATTAAAAAAATAATAATCAGAACTTAGAGAACTTTACTGATTTTGGTGACACCAAGACAGGAAAAATAGATCCCTGGGTGGTGAGGTCTCTGAGAAACAGCCCCCCAAGCTTTACAGAAAGTAAAGATGACTCTGAGCGGGGCAGAGACTCAACACCAATCTTCACTCCTGCAAATCATAAATAAAACATTCAGCTTTAGGGGGGAAAAAAGATATTTAATAATCTTGCTGAGAGAATTTAAATGGCATGTGGAAATTACTGCACCTGAAAACTCCAACTGAATAACACCACTTTCGTTGGATAAACGATTCAACGTGTCTTCCTGGAAAAGAGTGACGGTTGCTTTCTCTAAGGAGAAATCCAGCCGTGCAAACAGATGATCCCTCCGGGTAAAAGTATTCAGGGTTTGAGAGTCTTCCAGTGGGTCAAAGAGGTCATCTGTTTCAGCTGGGGATGGCAGAAGTGATTCCAATTATCCACTGTGCTACTGAGGAACGGTCATGATAACGGCAATTATATTATGTTAGTCCCCGACTTACGAACATTTGCATTACGAATTTCCGTAGATACAAATGGTCCGTGGTTCTACTTCTGGTTCAATCACGGAAGTAACTTATAACGTAATGTGTATTGTACAATAAAATAGACACTGAAGTGCACCAGATACCAATGTTTATTTTTTTCTATAAAATGTCTAAAGTATTTTATGTGCGTGTGTGATGGGTGCGGGAGAAATGCGTCGGCCTCAGTGAATTTAATGAATCAGTCCAGAAGCACGAGAAAAATGGGCTGTCCTGTACAGCTATCTTGATGGTGAATAATCCTAATTTTGAGGACAAAACAGAGTTCACAGTCCAATACAGTGGAAACCAGCTATGAGACAAAATGGTGTCCGGGATTCTCCTCACGATTTAAAGGCGCAGAGACAACACTGGTATATTTCACCTAAGATTTATTTCCTTAGACGCATTATGGTTTTTGGCCACGTGATGGCAGTGTGGGAAAAGGGGACAGATTTAGTCAAGTGTATTGGTATTCTTTGCATTGTACTTACGAACGTGCTACCGGAACAGAACTCTCATAAGTTGGGGACAACCTGTACTGTCTTTCTGTATATGAATAGAAATGCATCACAACTCACCTAGGATATCCCATTGACTACTTCCTGGCATGAGTTCATCTGTCACTGACTGTCCATCGGGGCCTCTCTCAGCACCACCATACCAACCACCCCAACCTGGAAACCAAGACTGCAGGTACTGAATCATACCAGAACTGCCACTTCTTGGAATGGAACCAGAAGGTGAAGAGGTGGTTGGCTCTGACTTGGACTCGCGTACACTCTGAAAAAAAGAATACAGGATACACCAAAAAAGATATCAGTAACCAATACCTAATGTGGAGAATAGTTTTGGCCTCTGGCTGTTGCTGGAAAAAAGTTCAGAATACTTTGCTTTTTTGTTTACTTTTATTTTCCTTAATTTTCCAGAAGTTAACACGGTATACAATTGAAATAAGTCATAAGGGCTTACCTCAACAATTTCCTCCTGCTTTCGAAAGGATTCATGGACAATTTCCCTGAGAATCTGCAACTCCTCCAGGGTCTGTTCATCTTCAATCCTTTCCACCTCATTCTGTTTATGAGAGACAGATACTCATTAATTCTGGAGATATAACAACAATTTAAAATTACTATACATAAGACAGCACTAATATATTAAATATATATGAAAATGTACACATATGTATTTAGTATTTATTAATTATATAATATAGTATATTAATGTATTAATAATTTTAATATAATTAATATGTAAAGATTTTAATTGTTTTATTGAAGTAGTGGAACATATGAAACCTACTAACTGCCCTCTGGATGTAGTTCCAGTTAAGCTATTTAAAGAGGTTTTTAAAATTGTAGAGCCTTGCCGTCTTGGTCTTATGAACAGCTACCTTAGTTTAGGTTCCAACTGCTTTTAACTGCTGTTGTTACTCCACATCTTAACAACCTCATTGTGATTGTACAGTTTTATCTAATTACAGGCCTATTTCCCATTTGCCGTTTTATCCAAAGTTTTAGAAAGACTCGTTTTCAATCACCTACAGCGTTTTTTTTTAAAGAAGAAAATGCTATCTTTGAAGTTTTCCAATCTGGTTTAAAGTCTAGGTATATTACTGAGTCAGCACTGCTTAAAAAAGGGGGCACTAACATTTACCCATGATTGTAATCATGTAGTGTTTCCCATTAATTACCTAGACTGTGGCTAGTGAACCAAAAATATTTTACACTTCTTATAATAACACCTTGTAATAACTGCATTTTCTGTTGTTGTTGTTTTGGCTAGGCATCTCTCACTACCAGTTATACAACCATAACTGTGTAATATATTAAAATATATTTTATTGAATAGGGAAATATAAAATTACAAAATAAATGATATAACTTTAATGTTATTACAATTGACTCAGACAGCATAGCTATTTCAGCATCTAAGGAGAACGTTGGCTCATCACGTACTGTAATGTTAGGGTCAAGTTGAAATACTGCGACTATTTAAAACTTAATGTGTGTAAAACTGATATTCAAATAATTTTAAAGTCTTTTTCAATAACAGGGAGCATCCAACACCAGATAAGGAAAAACAACTACAGAGTCATACAGTTAGGCTAGCCAGCAAGGACATATGTAGGTTTGATTTGGAAAGTGGTAGGGACATAAATTAGTCAGAGAGTCTAGAGCTCATATTCCAATGATTTTTGCATTCCCTGATGTTTTGCACAATACACTCAGGGATGCCACTACAAATTTTGGACCCTGTAAGGTTTTCACATGCTTTAAACTTTCTCATGTCCCTATCTCTTACATCTCTATCATATGTCTATAAAACAGCCCCTTTCTTGCATTTCCTCGATCCTTATATGGTAGTACTTCCTGTAACCTGTGTCTAGACGAATATTCATGGAACTACTTATATTACACAGAATATACTACTGTGCTTCCCATCATTTGTCTGTCTTCAGGTCTCCATACCACTAACTCTCTTTGTTCTTCTAGATTTTGGCAGGACATGCTAAAATGGCTTATTGTCTTTGATGTAGCAAATGTACGCGACACCAGACATTTGGCCAAGCATATAAAAACTGACAATGATCAGGGAGGACATTCAGACACATCGTGGGTGAATGGGTATCCCTCTCTCCAAGTCCGGCAATCATGTTGAGCTGGCTAGTAGGTGTATTGAGGTGTGGCAAACACGTCAAATAATAATTAGCCAATAACACACATTATAGTTAACCTGAAAAGTGCTAGGGACATGTCCCACCGTCCCCATCACACATACCACCTATGACCGCTAGCATAGTAATATGGCAAGTCAAACAGTGGTTGGCAATTTGTTTTTTTTTAAATGAAGACAAATCTGAGTGCACTGTCTTTGAAATTTCATGCATGCCTAGAAATATCAATTTCTGTGTCTTTTTTCACTCAGTTCAAATCTGCTGTAAGAATGCTGTACAGGTGATTTTTAACATTGATTTGAAATTTTATTTTTCAGATTAATATGCTGTGAAGGCTTGCTTTTTCAACTTCCCTGAAAAAAAAACTTCAAAGCCCTTCCCAGCTTATAAGAATAATTCACATATTTATTAACTTCAGCTTTAAACAGTTTAGCCCCAATCTGTTTAACAGAGCTTTTATCCCTATGCAAGTGAGATTTAAGCATTGGGGTGATTGCGCCTTTGCTGTGGCTGCTCTCAAATTGTGTAAAGCTCTTCCATGGGATATACGCTTGATTACTGACCTAACCCTTTTGAAAACTAGACTTCTGATTTGTTATATATAAGGACTATACTTTTCAAAAAGTATAGTCCTTATATCTGTCTATGGAATTTTATTTGTCTTTTCTTTGTACCTATATTTGGTGCTTTATTTGCACTTTGGTCAACTTTTTGTTGTTTGTAAACTGCTATATAAATAAAGTTTTATTAGTATGGCTGTGCTATTACATACAGATTACTAACATATTACTAACAGATGGGCCTGACGACACAACCTGTCAAATGACTCAACTAGGTCATGTTGATCAAAAAATTATCAACCCTTTCATTAAAACTGGACTTAACCATGCTCAAAATGCTCCATTAAAAAATAATAGGACTTTCCAGTGTAGATACAGTGAAGCAGCAAAATAATACCTCTGTTTTTCTCTCGCCAAAAGTTTCACAATTTTGAAACTTAAAAAAAAAATGTAACTCCCCCCCCCCCCCCCCCCCCCCCCCGCCCCACAAAGTTGTTTTCCTAATTATCTGTATGTGAGAGATGAGGTTACAAGATGCCCCGCCCCGCTCACACACACAGTCACATACCCAAGATAGGTGAATGGTCATATCTCAGGAAGCATCTGACCTAGAAAACTATTTGCACCTTTTCAGTTCAGCAAAAGCGATATATCCCTACACACCTATTTCACAATTTCTCCAAGAAGTGTCTCTAGTTTTACTTATTAGATTTATTTAAAAAATTTGCAGTGAGAAAAAAAAAAGGTCTTTGCAGAAATGGTTGGTTCCTCTCAAAGTTTCTTCCCATTGTCATCTTAGGGAGGTTTATTTGCCACCATCACCCTTATTTTGCTCATAATGGACAAACTGATAATTAAAGTCTATTAAGTTTTTCTGTACATGTTTTAATTTATTTAAAGAAATTTTTAATTCTGTAAAGTTCCATTGCAACAATTTTGTCATTAAATATATAATTGAAAAAAAAAAAACATATTTATTTTTTATGGCTTTAAATCATAATAAATATAAAACATTATTTTAAAACTTTGACGGTGATTTGAATTGATCAAACAATCAATCATATTATTAGGCAAATTTATTAAAACATGTATGTAAAAGCACAATTTAAGAGAAATTCATGTAGAAACCAAGATTTTAAATTGTTGCCATATACAGTACTGCATGTTATTATATTCTTCAAGCACTTAAATCCCTACAGCTATATAGTGAACTTTACCTCTTCCTGTAGACTCAGTATAACTCCCCTTAGGCGCTGGCTGTATAGTTTTGTGTAAAGTTGGGCATCACGTGCTCGCTGAAGTGCAAAATCCCAGTTATTCCGCCTCTGCATTTTTCTGATCTCTTCCAGGTTAGCACTGATAGCAAACATCCACCACTGCCGGCAACTACAGCAGACACATCACCATTTACAATGCTATGATAAACATAACAGCTTGCATCTTATTTTATTTAATTGAATGTAATATGCCTTACTTTTCTAAGACAGGGACTTTGGGTCTCCACTTGCGATAAAGCAGTTCTCTTTCTCGTCTGTCGAGCTCCTTGAGAAAAGCCATTACCTGCTGATACTGAACCTGAGTGAAAAATTTCCCCGAAATCATTTATACAGAACTTTTACCAAAGAGCCTTCTTTTAAAGAGAAGGCTTTTAGATACACTTTAAAAATGCAAGCCATAAAAAGTGGCACAGCGAGTGCATGTGTGTGTCATACATTACCTGAGAAAGGTGCAGCGAGAGGGGCTCCAGCTGCACCTGGCCCTCGATTCTAGGCGTGGTTCGGAAACGTAACGGTTCTTTAGAGGCATTTCTCCTCAACAAGACAGATGCACACACTGGCTCAAATATATACTGATGCTCCCTGCTCTGCATGCATATGGTCATAGTTTCCTATTTGGAAATTTACAGAAGTGTCAAAAAAATATTTAGTTTATAGTTGAAAGCTAGCTTTAAATCAGCAAAGTTTTTGTAACAACCTCAAAATATATAAAAAATATTAAAGCGTCATAGGCTGGTAATGTTACTAAGCCCCTTACCTGTATTTCAGCCAGAGGAAGATCCCCGAGCATGGTGCACTTCGTGTCCCAGTACACACTGAACTCCTCAATCTCCAACTGCTTCTGCCGCATAAGCTTCTGAGTCTATCAGAAGAGAAATGCAAGATTAATCAGGTCTTAGGTGCTGGTATTGTTTATATATATTAATACGTATTCATCTTACTGGTTCTTTGGAGGAGTTCTGTGCTGAGACATTCTTTATACAAACTCCAAAAGCAAAGGGCTTTTCTGGGTTAGAGAAGTCATCCTCAAACCTTAGGTGCACACCTTGAATCTTAAGCTACAATGCAGAGAGAGAGAAAAGCCACAGAGCTGGGATTTTGTATTTAAATAACAACAGGCCGAAACTCATTAATAACTATGATATTGGTAGAGGGAAAGGTTACCTCAATATTCTCCACTATCCTGGTGACTACAGATGCAGTGACGGAGTACCAGTATGACTCACCCTTCTGCTCAACTTCACACTGTATGTCAAAGAAAAATTGTAGATGTCCGTTTCCTCCAGAAGGCAGGTAAGAGAGCTTCTTTGTATTTAGAAATGTGCAGTATTACTGTTTCTATTTTCACTACCTTCCATTTGTCCTCTAAAACTTTGAGCAAGCGTTTCTTCTGCTCCCGCTCTGCTTCCCTTTCTCGTTCCTCATCGTAATCCGGGGGTCGTGCAGGGCCAATAATCAGGTTCAGCTGAGACATAGAAATGACCCACGGGTCACTGTGAGGGCGATAGAAGGGGATCTGGAGCACAATCTTCCCAATGCAGCCTGAACAAAATGAGTGGGGGGAAGAAAGGTGTTATGACAATATGAATAAGGTCATTCGTTTATATTTAGTAAACACTTCCTGGGCAGAATTGTGGTGGATCTGGAGCTCACAGAGCCCTCACTGGGGAACATGTATACACATATTCACCTATTAATTCTAAATGTACGGATACTAAAGTAATCAGGAATCTATTTGCATCATCACCATCACCGTTCTCAACAGGTCTGTTAAATTGGATCACACATGGTTATTAGATTGCACTATGCTCTAACAGGGCACTTATCACATACTGACTAGGTCACTTTAGATAGATCGATAGATCGATAGATCGATCGATAGATAGATAGATATCTATCTATCTATCTATCTATCTATCTATCTATCACCCCATAAATGTTGCAAGCACCAGTAGAATATAAGACGAACTCAATCTGGTCTTCTACACAAGTCTCCCATTGTCATCGCGAGAAATCCATTGAAATAAGAGGTGTTGTGTATACGTTAACTGGTCGATCCCATTGTTACTACATCCTTCTTAAGTTCTGCGTCTTTCTTTGACCCTGCCCTCGCTAAGCTCTTTTTGAACATGTCCAAAAAAGCGTGGCAGCTCCATGTCACGGGAGACAGGTTTCTACTGTGTTCCTGCAAAGTAGTATGACTTTTTACTGCCCACATCAAGATTTTTGTGGATGTAGTGGAAACCTGGATGAGTGTGAGGGGGAGGTTGCAGTGTTAAGTGAGCTCTCACCTGCTTTGACTTCAAAGGGCAGATCGAACTCTCGAAGTGCATCTTTCCTTAAGGGGAGGTTCTCAAGCTCTACTGCTCCTGGAATTGAAATAAACACACTCGATCATTTCAATACCCGACACAAACACCATGTCACACGAATTTTAGGATGTATAGGACACCTACCTTTGAGAAGAGCAACAGAAAGTTGATCAGTGTTAAGATTGCTGACATATTTGCCCAGGTATGTGTTAAGTACCCAGGCAACGAGTCCCTCTAACATGGTGAAAGGGGAAATTAGCAGGTGATCCTGGGTGACGACAGATAAAAGCCTTACAACTGATGCTCGCCCCGGGCATTTGAAATCTAGCGAAAGGGAAACAAAATGTCATTGCGAGTTTGACTCGTACCACTTTTATATTATAATATCAATGTGTGCACTATCTGGTCAAAAATTTTACATTTGGACTTAAATAAGCAAATACTCAAGAACCTTTCATGGCTGCAGTGATTAATATGTTTTAGCTTTGGAACAATTCTTTTAACCCTAAAAGAATTGGCAAAGATGTGTTTTAGTAGGCTTCAATCATTGGCCTGCATCAAGAAAAGAAAACAACTAAGAAGGTTGCTGAAATTACTGGAATTGGTTAAAAACTGGGCAACACATTATTCAAACATGGATCATAGCACTGAACCTTCAAGTTTGTGGGAAAAAAAGGGTCAGGAAAATATTATGAATGACTTTGATTGAAGATCAGTTAAAGACTTGGCAAAGCTGCATTGTTGAAAATCACAGCTATATAAGAACATTCCCACACACAAAATGACAAAAAGTTACAGGGACTCTGTCAGTTTGCTAGGGAGCACAAACACTGGACTTGGAGCAATAGAAAAAGGTCATGTAGTATGATGAGACCGGATTGACCCCATGCTGCTTAATGCCCAGGGGACAAACATCTGGAGGCAGTGTTCTGACTTGCTTTAGTTAGTCATATTCTCATAGTCTGTTACAGTATTTATAACAGTTTATGATATAATCCCATTAAAATTATGGCCCATCTATCGATCGATTGATCTGTGTTTTCTATTTGACCCGTGAAGAAGACCGTCAAGTGGGCAGTCAGGATCTACGTGCAAGTGGAGCTGCAGGTACCTTCTAGTATTCTATAATAGACTGTGTTCTCCATGTTAGATTATACAATAAAGATCCTCTAAAACAGATAGATAGACCCAAGATCAACCAAAATGAATACCGATTACATAATCAATAATTGGGTTGCATTTTTTTTAGGTGACATAATAAAAAATATTAATTAGTACAGGTACAGCCAAAAGCCACCAGAATCTTGTGTATGAAATCTTGTTAACTAACTTAAGAATAATTAGATAAGGAAAATTTCTCCAGGTCCCAGCCCATTTGTTTATCTGGGGAAGTGAGACAGCAGCCGTTTGGGTAAAGAAGCAAGCAAAAAAGTGGATGACGAGGTTAATATCAAATTGTCAAAGTTAGAGGGCAAGAGTATAGTGCGGTGATAGGCAAAACAACGGTGAAAACAGAAATGGGATAATAAACAAAAAGTAGACGTAATAAGGCGAAAGGGAAAGAGGAAGTATTATTTTGGGAAAGTAGAAACTAATGTTAACAGTCTTTTAGAATGGTGAGTCAGCGATCAGGAAAGAAAGTGCTTTTGAGATGATTAGACTGGAAAGTCACAACACAATTCTAAGTGGTACTGAGAGGGAAATGTGTCGAGAAGAAAGATGGTCTGGAAATTCTGGATAAAGGATATAAATAAGTTCAAGACACAGAACATTCAAGACAAGATCAGTGAATTAGATGTTTTAAGGAAGACTGATCTGGAAAATTTGCTTCAAGAGACCGCGGAGGTGAAAGAGGATGACATCTCAGTTGGAGGGAATGCAACAAAACTTCTAAAAAGAAAAGGAAGCTTTTTAGGTGCAGTGGTCATTAATTTGAAAAGCTTGAGTACACCGTGAAAAGTATTTTAGAATTTGGAGTAAGGGACAAGGAAGAAATAATTTGATGGGTTTCTTAGGGGTATCAGGTCATTCGTGGCTTAGTGGTAGGTTTCTCGTCTGCCATGCCGAAGGCCTGATCCCATTTCATTTCCCAATGCCCAAACCCACCCCATGCAGTGCCGGTCCCAAGCCAGGATACAAATGGGAAGGTTGCGTCAGGAAGGGTATACATAAAAACTGTGCCAAGTTGTTGTGTGGATCGGAGAGTATGCTGTGGCGACCCCTCAATGGGATCAGCAGAAAGACCAACAACAACTTAACAGTGTCAGGACTATGGGAATGCCATAAAGTGGATGCCAACTACCAGTAAACACCAAGAAGACCCGATGTCCTCTGCTTGAGAATACTGAGAGTCTGTTAAAATGGGGGGAGGGTGTAACTGATCAGGAAAGGACACATCAACTTAATGGCTTTTTAAAGGAAGTCTGAACTGGAAAATCGGCTTTAAGAGGTCAGGAAAGATGGGGGACAGCGGGGTGGCATTAATGCAACTTCCTGGATGTGAACAGCCGTAAAAGAAGAAGCATCTCTGTTGTTCTAGGGGAGAGGTGTGGCTCAGCATTAGGGCATTTAGGACAGTGCTGGAATCCAGTCCTCCAAGTAGCTGACTAGCAGGATAGCCGGGGTCTACACTCTATGTATGTGTGTGTGTGTGTATAACTTTGGGAACAAAGTGAAGTTGGCTGAAAGGGGGAAACAGATAGAGCTAAGGAAACAGGAAAGTTATCATCTTACCATTGTATTTTGGACGCGTGTGGACGAAAATTCTGTTGGCAGTTTAGAAGAAAAGAGTTTGGTAAACTGTTTAATCCCGACGACTGTCTCTGTGTCAGTGATGAGAGAGAACTTCAGGGACTGAGCGCCAGGTGCCCTTAAACACACACAGCTCCTGCGTTCGTTGGGTTTCTTTTTCACATATTGAACAGCAAGTTTGACACTTTTTAAATTATTTTCAGAGACAGAAAAAGAAAGTGAAATAACTGAGAAAGACAGCCGTGACCCTGAGACAGGGAGAGGGAGAGAGTGGGCTGAGAGAAAGCAGCTGAGACGGAGAGCTGAACTTGACTAGCATGGCTCTTTAGCCAGCAACATTTTAACCCGTGACATTAAACTCGCTCAAACGACGTGCTAATAACGTGCTTTGCGTGAACGTCACAAGGGTCGGCTACTGACTTTTACGAAACGCGTGTCCGCGAACTTCACAGCTCCCGGTGTAGGTCTGTTTATCGAGCTGTAGTTACATGTCAAACCTAGACGAGTCTCTGACTTCCTGGAATGACCGAAGTTCCAACGGTGCTCTTCCGGTCACGTGCCAAAACAAACCCGCCCCCTGTCGTCAACCGCGTGCGTGTCACTATAGCCATCTGGCGTCTGGAGGCTCAAACTGACCGGGGATTATTTGGTTTATTTCACGTTGTTTGTGTTTGTTTGTTTTGCACATCATGTCGAGACATGTATATTTAAAATACTTTTACTGAAACCCATTTAACTTTGTACAGAATAAAACAACCCCCCACCACACACACACACACACACACAGATACACCAGGCCCTGTATTCACAAAGCTCGCAAACTCTTGCAAATTCATTGAGAGAATTTCTATTTTAGCGTAAAAAGTCCTAGCTGGGAGTCCTAGACTCAAAGTAATTTAGAAAACGTCTGAGAGCAACTCAGAGTAAGGAAAGTACACAAAACTTAATCTTAGTGAGGAGGAGTGCTCGACCCCGTTGCTAGGGGTGATGCAGCAGTTCAAGCACTGTGATTGGTTGATTAAAAATATGTAAAGGTCTTAAAATGCTCTTTGTGAAAATAGAATACATGATAATAGAATAGACAGTGAAATCATAATGTTTGTATGTAAAGACATTGTAGAATCATGACTACAGGCTACTTTATGCAAAGTTTCTGTTATAGGCTAAATATCTTAGAGATCATTAAAACAGTCAATTGTTGAAAATGTGTCTACCAATTTCTATGCAGTAGTTACTATATTTAACTTCCTACATTTATTTAACATACTGATTTTATTACTTGTAATCCATTTCAGATTGATGGGAGTAAATGGCTCAGCTTTTCCTAATTTACATGATTTCACGGCAGTATGTTTAAGTTGCACTTTTGGGTGGTATGTAACCAACAATCCAAGAAAGATGGAAGGAAGTAAAACAATAAGAAAACCAAATTCAACAGAAAAGCAGTGTTTACTTTTAGCTTTACGTTCAGTGTTTGGAGAATATTTCTTCTTTCCGCCATTATGTCCTGTGCTATAGAAATTCTTAAATCTATTAAAAGTTCTCCTCTCTACTCTTAACAATTTTTACCTTCTGAGCTGTTTTTAGGGCTAAGAATGAATTATTTTTTTAATCTTTACTAAGATTTAGTCCTAAATTTAAGAGGAAATTCTAAGAAAAGAATTTCATCACTAGGAGCAACTTTTAGGCTTAAGAAGATTTGTGAATACAGGCCCTGGAGTTTAAAGAGATTACCATGGGGTGCTTGGAGTCTATCCCAGGTGACTTAGGACACGAAGTTCATTTCAGTACTGTATATATTGGCGCAAACTGTATAAAACAGAAATTCTGTTTGATTGGTGGCCAGGGGTGTTTGCACAGGTAGGCAGAAGGCAGCATCATTATTAACTATTATGTCCTACATCAGTATGTCACAGACGTTCCTCACCGATTGCAGGAGTAGGCAGCATCATCTACTGCGAAAACGGGTATGTCAGGCAGAACTCATAATTACTGACACCCCGGATCAGACTGTGGAGTGTCTACAGTGACAGCACATATGATAAGCTGAATCATCTGGGCTGGGACCGGAACTGCACTGTGGCTAGGATTTAGGCATTGGGAGGGAATAGAATCCAGTCAGGCACAAAAAACTGCCACCTCATAAATGAGACTTTAGAATGATGACTGACTAGTATCTGATTGGCAAACAACTAAAAACATAAAAAACTAAAAAAGATCTTTGTGTAGATATGTAATCCCAGTGTTGTACATACTGTGGCGCAATTGCAGAAAAAAAGGATTTTTGTGCAAATGTATGCATATCAAAAAAAAAAAAAAAAGGGTTTTAATAAGCTATGAGTTAAAAAGGGAAATGTTATTTATTTCTTTAAAGCAGGCCTTGAGCGCCGAAAATGTTATTTTAGGAAATATGTAGAACATGTGGCAGATGGAAAACTATTGGGAAAGTCATTATGAAATATCAGACTGATATGTATAGTAGGTGTAATCTACTGTAGTTAGCATCATAACACAAAATACATTTGCTCTGTTACAGTCTCAGTACTATTTGTTTGTTTCTCTACACAGTCTCTTATATGAATCTATACTTTCAACACCACCTTTAACTCATGACTCATCTTACACGCTTTACAGTGTGATCTAAATTTGTAACGCTAAATGCTGAAGCATTGATCCTTCCACATGCCACAGTGTAGACTCCTACCAGAGGCCAGAGTTATGCCATCAGCCCCCATACATTTCAAATGCAAACAGGCATTACATCTGCCTCATAATATAATAAATCTTACAAATACAGTTATTGCTCTTAGACAGAATTCTCAGCAAATAAACCCAGCCAGCATGGAGCTCAACATCTTACTGACGTGTGTTCACGTGCCATCAGTTAATCTACAGTATAGCTTCAGAGGCATAGAGAGCCATCTGTTCACCTCACAGTCTTACAGATCCACATCTGGACAGAAGAGCAGAGTAGTGCAAACTCCCCCCCCCCCCCCCCCCAACACCTCTCCCTCCCCCTGCATCCTCTTTTATAATTATACATTTTACAGTGTTTTAATCATGCTTGTGTTCAGGATAGGACTCAACTCTTAAAAAGTTTTGGTATAAGATCAATCTGCACTCATTAGACCACATGACCTTTTTATTTTCTATTGTTCCAAAATCCAATCTTTATGCTCCCTAGAAAATTTAAATATTTCTTTATGATTAGCCTCACTACATAGGGATAACCTTTTTTCATTGCTCCAAAGTCCAATCTTTATGCTTAAGCCAAACTCAAGCCTTTCTATTCTGATTAGTCTCACTAAAACAAGTCTTGAACTTCATCTTTATTTGTTTTTTCACCTGCTTCACTCTGTATTTAAATGATCACCTTTAATTCTTTTTTTTTCGAACCACAATGTTTAATGGAGTTTTTCCAGGTGTTAATAATACGAAGGCAGATGTTTAACCCAATTCTAATAATTTCAAATGTAGATAGTTGTTTTTCTTGTTTGTTTGTTTTTTTTTGCTTGATGCAGGCCAATAATTTAATCCTTCTTAAATTACATCTTTTTTTTTTTTAGCTAGATGGTGTCTTTGTAAAATGCTGTGTAAATATACCATTTTTCCAATTTCATCATAAAGCATTTGACTTTCATGTTGCGAAGGTAGCACCAAAGGGATGTCCTGTCACAACCCGTGTAAGTCCAGCAGCATCTGTATCAGTAACGAGAGATGGACACAGGATGCAAGGTCACATTGCTGTTAGTCAAAGGGATCAGGGTTTCCTTCTCGTGGTGTCGTTAATGAGTCAGATGAGTCGGATCAGTGACCTAATCCCCATGTTCACAGTAATTCCTGATGGTGTCCGTTTTCACTGGTCAGGCAGGTTCCCGAACAGGTTGGTGAATTTAAGAGTCTTTGATTACTAAAGCATTGAGATAGTGTAGGGTACACCCTGCCACACTACGGGCAATTTGGAAACGCTAATTAGCCTAATATGCATGTCTTTGGACTGTGGGAGGAAACCCATAAAGCACACAAGGTGCGAGGCGACAATGCTAACTATTATGCCACCGTGCTGCCCAGCTTATAACAATAATATTAATCAAAAAATGTAATCAAGCTTTCATCCCTATACTTGTTTTTTAAATGCATATTGAAATACAGGCACACATTTCTTCATATTTATTTTTTTTCCTTAAAAAAAAAAACGCATGTATCTCCTTTTAGACTGACATTGTGTGAAGACAAAGTGAGACACATGACAATGCAAATCTACAATCCTCATGCCTCGGTGACTGCATCTTCCCCTAACACATTTGGCCCACAACCATGTAACCATGGTGACAGCAAGAATTCAACCAATAAAGATCCTCGTATCTGTATATACCTTCCTGATTCATCCCATTACCTGCCTCAGGATGTGAGGGCAGAAAGAAATAGTTCCTAATAATAATAATAATAATAATAATAATGGCAGTGTGTGTACAGTATATGTGTGTGTGTGTGTGTGTGTGTTTTTAAAAAAAAAAATCTCTCATCAGCATGGCGTTTGTAGAGAATCTCTATCCAGACTCTCCTTTGTCTGAGTCTCTGTCTGTAGCCTGTTTTCTTCACCATGCCCTGAAGCTGGAAGTGTGCACTGTCAGGTTGCTTTGAAGCACATAAATCTCTGCTGTGTAGTCTGGGTCACCCTCCATCCTCTCAATCTTTCTCCCATGCATGTGCCTAATCTAATCATGTGATCATGAGTAATGCATGTAATTATTACTTTTTGTTATTCAAATGAATCTAGAGCTTGCCATATGTTTCACATGGAATTTATTATTATTATTATTATTATCATCATCATCATTTGTAATGATGTTCCTATTCAAACGCATACCATAATGTGACATGCAAAAAGTAAGAATGATGCAAACAGGCAAGTGAATGACAAAGCACAGTGCTGTGATTCAGAGCATAATGATAAAAGTGCTGTATAAATTGTGCTTTTCATTTCTCACTTTCAAGCTACTCCTTTTTTTTTTTATATATCAAAGATACACAACCAGATCTCTGTTGCAACAGTACATGTGCAGTAAGAGTATTCCTCCCACACACTGCAGATGTACACCTCTCATTTTGTTGGTCTTCTCTCAGAAAATGTGTCTTCTATTACACTAATAGGCCTATTTATACTTATAAATGGTTAAATAACTAAAACAACAGTGTATTTTTTGGTGTGCAGCAGATAACCAACAATTTACGTCAAATTGAGCATCAGGTTGTGTTTTTTTCTATTTCTTTTCTTTTTTTTGTGACACATTGAATATTTTTAATTCTCAGAAAAGAAAGCATGAGCAAAACAGATGTAAAGAAGCTAACAACAACAACAACAAAGGTTCTGCTCAGTTCCATTCACTCCTATTGGTGCTCTTGATCCATCCATTCCACTTTTATTAATTAGTCAATAATTTGGGGTCCAAGCACAGAAGGCGTTGGTACCATGTTGTTTTTGTTTTCATATATTCCTATATAATTTTTCCCTGTTGTTATTGTTTTCATTAGATAATAGATTCCTTCCCACTACTTAGGCAAGAGCGGGTCAGATGGGCTTAATTGTGCCCATCTGACCCGGGACAAAATTATACATCTTGCAGCATTTATTTAGAGCCTGAAATCAAGGGACAAAATTTTATGGCTAATTCTGAACCAATATCAACAATATCATTAATCTCCATCCATAATTCGGTTCATAGTCAGGTTCGATCCCCTGGGCATGAATGAATGAATGTCCTGTGCAGGGTAAATACAAGGAAAGACTCCAAGTAGGCTTTATTATGATGCTCCACCCATTTAGAATTTGAGTTCATTGATAAGCTTGTCCCAGAACGGTGAGCCTTAACCTCAATAAATTGCCACAACCTTTTGCTTGTCCCTGTGGGACTGCAGTCAGCACATCCACATAATACAAGATAATATAATAAATGAAATATAATGCATTTGTAAGTTCATACTATATAAGAATGAAATAACTTTCATCAAATTAATATTTCAGTTTGGCGTCACTGTTTATTCGTTTATTTGATTGTACACAAAGTAAAAAAAAAAAAAAAGGATGCCGCAATACATCTGATTCCATAGTTTCATTTTCAACATCTTGCCTAAGTGGCTGTTTGTCCACTGGTTATGCTTGAAATATAAATACATCATCTTGTAAATGGGAAGCATGGCGTCTAAACAGTTGTGGGCAATTTAAATAAATATCTGTCGACATCAGTGTTTAGAGCTTCATTATGCATATCTCAATCCCTCACCCACTCATTCCAGTCTCTGTAACAAAATACTTATTTTTAGGAAATTCTTTGGTGACCTGAGTCAATATGACAGCCTACTTTATGGCTTACTGGGAATATGTGCAATAAATCTATCTTAAAGTGCAAACTCACAAACCTTACAAGTTTTCAGTGAGACTAAATTCTACGTTACAAAAAATAAAATAATAATAATAATAACAATAATTGTTTGTTACCTTGCTGTTATACATAAAAATAGCAAGTCCGTGACAATATGCTATGAATAATTTTGCTCAGTACGTCAGTATTTAACAGCCTGCATACAGGAACGTGGAACACATTTCTGCAGTGATGTACTAGAACAGTTCACGTTTTAAGGCTTAGTTGAGTAGTTTGTATTCAAGTATAAAACTGCTCCGAAATTTTGCATCATTCAAAGAGGTTGTGAGTCACTGGGCATATGGTGGCTTACTCTGCCTCACCTCACACACTCCAATATATTGTTCTGGGGACTTTTTATATGGACACATAGTGCTCTATCTGTCATCCGAAGTGAGGTGCAGTAGTGGTGAATGTGTCAAAAACAAGGCTCTGACGAACGGCTGGTGCTCACTCGTCCCCCTCCTCCTCATCTGTCCTCTTGGCTTTAAGCCGCTGGAAGCAGTGGATGATGGAGGCCAAAAAGAAGCTGGCAATAATGGCAGCTACGGATATACAGATCCCAGAGAAAATAACGATGAGATAGTCTTTAAGAGACAATACTCCTCGACATTCCCGGAAGCTCTCTTCAGAAAGCAGGTTTAGGGAGATCTGCCGTCCGTCCGTTGGGAGTGAACATTCCATTCCCTCCAGTCCTGCAGGGACACAGAGAAACATGAGAAAGTGTGTGTGTGTGTGTGTGAGATAGAGAGAGAGAGAGAGAGCGAGAGAGAGAGAGAGGGCCCCCATTAATTTTGCAAGATGTTAAAAATACTTTAATAGGAACATTAATTAAAAAAAAAACAGGTTTGTAAAGGTGTTTGTTTGACATTGATCATTTCCATAACAAACAATTCATCCCTGTCTTGCAATGGTATTTCATATTTTATAATTTTATATATAATTTTGTCCCCCAGAACAAAATAAAGACAACAAAATATATTAAATATGAAATATATTAAGACATTAAGTTTGTTCGTTAAGTGTTGAGATTCCTATATTATTACTACCAGAACATAGTGACAGTACTCATTAAAATTTTAATGGAGCAAAATTACAATTATATGAGTTGAATAACAACAACAACAATAATAACAACTCTTTACAACATATTTGACATAAGCTTCAAGGTTTTATTTTCTGACTATTATCTGTTTATTTTATTCTCTCTTTCCTGGATGCCAGAAGCATGGTGCAACAGTTTTAAAGAGGGCCGTGACTGTCGAAGTGGCTGGGAGCTTACTGCATACATTCCTTTGAACAGTCAGAGAGTGGCACGTCTGATCCTTAAAGCTGACAGATAACCATTCACTCACACCACTTTCACATTACAGGAACTCGACTAGGAGTTATCACCACATCCCCTTACCATCACTAGCTCACTCCAAACCATTTCCACATGTTTGGACCATTAATGGAGTTCCTGGGAGGCCAGCGTTTCAGACTTGAAGCAGACAGTCTGATAATGGCTCAGTGTCCTGAGAAATCTTTCTACCTTGATGGTATCCATGTGTAGCAGGGAATATTGTATAAGATAATAATATTATACAATATATTATATAATATTATTAATAATCAATATTGTAATATGTAGAATATGATATTATAAGGTTGTAAGTTTAAATAATACCATTGCCAATTACAATAATATTATATAATAATAGTATTATAATACAATATTGTATAATAAAAAATATTTATTTCTATACATAAATTTAGCGGGTTCGACCCAAAGTTGCACGGGCGGCACCATGAAACACAGACACGAGGCGAGATCTTAGGGAAAAAGGGTAATTTATTTGGAATAAATAGGGGAAGGAAAGGGTAAAAGGAGGGAGGACGGAGAGAGAGGGAAGGAATGATGTGTGCACGTGCGTGGCCCGAGGCAGTGCCCAGCTGGCATGCGGGCACGCGGATGGCGGGGGGAGTGGCCGAACGGAGCACGCGAGACAGCGCTCCTGCACGCTCCCTGGACGGTTCCTCCCCGCTGTCGATGACCGGCCTGGTCCCTCCCAGCTCTCTTTGGGCGCGGCCTCAGGCGGGAGTCTCGCTCGGCTGGGATACGCTGTCCTCCTCGCGGCCTTTTCCTCTTCGGCGGGCTCGACGCGGGAGTGAAGGATGCCGCGGGAGCTCGCGCAGCTCTTTCCCGCGCTGTCCTCAGCGCGGAGATCAAAGGGCGGAAATCCAATGTCCCTTTTTCAAGTCTCTGGGGCACGTTCCATTTGCCCCACTCGCGTGCCACTCTCAATCTCCACCGCGTTACGCTCTTCTCGGACCCAGGCCTAAACTCCGCGCCTTGCTTTTATAATGCGGAGCAAGCCCGGGATCCTATTAACGTTAATCACTGCTAGCCGGCCCGCATAGGCGGCCCCGTCCCTTCGCACACCTGCAGAAGGGGTGCCGCCTACTTAGGGAGCCTACGAAGTGAGCGAGGGGCGATAAGAGATTTGGGCGCACGCCCATCACAGACGCACGCCGTGACAATAAATAAAAGATTTTTTTTATTTTCAGTACTCTCAGAGAATTAAAAATTAATTACAGAATGCCGAAAACCAAAGGCACTTAAATATGAACTGGAATATATTAATATTATGTAAAGGCATAAACAACTGGAACTTGGTAAATTGCATCTAATTACATAGGAAGGGTTTCAACACTGTATTTATTATACACAGATTGATTCAGAAGAAATTCCTTCATCGCAGCAGCTTTGTACTAAGAGTTGCTGCGCTCACACACATTTATTATAGGTTCAGGTGAGAAAGAGCCTCACAGTATAATTACAGTACAGAATATACTATAAATACATTACAGTATATAATTATTGCCTACTGCTTTTTTAGTGATATTATTTGAAATAATATCACTACTGTATGAATCAGTTAGACATTACACAGCAGTAAGGTGTGGGTGCGATTTTGTGTGGGGTTTTTTATTCTGTTGTCATTTGCAAAAAAAATTCCTAGGTTCGACTCTGTTTCAAGGGAAATTACTTTAATCTCCTTTCAACAATAACAGCTGATTTAAAGTGGAGCATCTCCTGCGTAACATATCCACACTGCCAGACATTTAACTGATGAATCACATTCACACTGAAATCCATTCTCTCAGGGAAAAAAATACATACAGCGATGAGTTTAAAGAATGTTGTCAATACGGGGTTCTTCGTGTTTTAAAGCCTGTTAAGGCAAACCTTTTCCTTTCAAATCTGTGCAAATGCTAATCTATGGTAAAAACATATTTAATCAGCGCCATAAGGAAAAAAAAGTTTCCGATTCCCGAAGCAGTTGAAGATCTGGCAGGAAATGGATGCGTGAGCACACAGAACCCCCACACAGTGTGGAGGATGCTAAGAGCAGCAAAGAACGCCTCGAAGAATTTGAAAGTTTTACTGCGGTAAAGAGTTGAGATGATTGTTGCGGATTTTAAAACTGTGAGCCGCCGCCACCTCAGGAAGAACAAGCAGTTCTTACAGGAATGCTAGCAGTAATAAAATCCTTTGTTTGCGAGTGCAACCCACAGAATGCAGTGCTGAACACCAAATGGCTGAGGTACAGAAAATCATGTTGTACAATATCCAATTCAGTCTGCAGGATTTGAAACCTTGTTGAAACCCCGGATTGAATGAGAACAGTGTACTGTACAGTCACAGAACAAAGAGTACAAATGAGCAGGAAATGTTCAGCATTTAGGAGCAGACCACGATCCTCTTTAGCAGGATGAGGATCAGCGCTCTGAATTCTCAGATCAGGTTTGTTAGACTCAGACATTAATTCAGGCTGCAAGGGAAATCACAGATTTGTACGGTGCTCGACAGGTGTCCTTATGAAGAGTGACTTGTACAGTATTTGTCACATTTACACATCCAAGCAGTCGAAGGGTTTTAGGGACTTGATTCACTCACGCACTCACTCACGCACTTTATCCTATATTCAGAAGCCTATCCCAGGAGGCTTAGGGCACGAGGCAGGGTACACCCTGGACAGGGTGGCAATCCATCGCCGGGCACACACAAATACACCCACTCACACAGTCATTCCCATACCATGGGCAATTTGTGAACGCCAATTAGCCTAACGTACATGTCTTTGGACTGTGGGAGGAAACTGGAGTACCCAGAGGAAACCCCCCAAGCACGGGGAGAACATGCAAACTCCATGCACAAAGAGACGGGGATCGAGCCTGGCCAGGAATCGAACCCGGACCCTGGAGGTGCAAGGTGACGGTGCTAACCACTACACCACCGTGCCGCCCCGACTTGATTCAATTTGATTCAATTCAATTCTATTTGTATTGTGCTTTTAACAATTGTCATTGTCGCAAAGTAGCTTTACACAATCAAAAGAAGTTTGAATTATAGAAGCTTGTATGAAATGTGAATGTGTGAAAAGGACTGGTTCAAATATCGCATCATTTTTATAGTGACAACCTATGGTGAAGGCAATAGAGCGGCTTTGTGGTTAGCGCTGTCTCATTGCACCTCCAGGTTCTGGGTTTAATTCCCGGCCAGGTTCGATTCCCACCTCTGTGTGCATGGAGTTTGCATGTTCTTGGTGGGTTTCTTCCGGGTACTTTGGTTTCCTCCCACAGTCCAAAGACATACAGATTAGGCTAATTGGCATTCTCGAAGTGCCCGTAGTGTGTGAATGAGCCTGTGAGTGTGTCTATATGTCCCCAGCAGTGTTGAGTGTAACGAGTTACAAAGTACTTGAATTACTTTTTTGATGTAACGAGTAATCTAATGTGTTAGGTCCACCATTTAAGTACTCAGTTATTTAGTTATATTTTCAAAAATGTAATTCAGACAATTTATGTAATCCGTGAGCCAGACAGCAATGATTCCATTAGTGTGTGTGTGAAAGTCGTCCTACAAGCCCCGCCCCTGCCACCGATAACTCGGCCCCTCTGTTATTCCTGCTGTCAGTAATTAACAGATTATGGGCCAAATTTGGTTGAGTGATGATGGTAGAATATTTATAAAGGTCTTGACCAAAACAACATGCATGAGGAAGCACAAAGGAGTTTTCATTTTCTGCAATGGAAAAGTACTCGAACTAGTTACTTTTATCAGAAAGTAACGCAGTAATGTAACTGATTATTTTTTAATGACAGTAATTTTGTAATGCAATTAGTTACTTTAAAAAGTAACATCCCCCAACACTGGTCCCCAGTGATGGATTGGCACCCCATCCAGGTTGCACCCTGTCTTGTGTCTCCTGGTTTAGGCTCCAGGCCTCCCGCGACCTTGTACACAAAATAAAGCGGTATACCATTCTGTGGATAGATGTTAAAGTAGCATTTTTAGAAGGACTCTCCAGTGTTACTGCTTTAGGGGTAAAACTATAACTTTACATTTGTGACACAGGAAAGTGGACAGACAGAGGGAAAAAAAGAGTTTGGAGAGGGGACAACTGTTTTTATCTGTTTTAATGTAAACCCCGTGGATGCGGGTAACCTCTACTAAAACATTATATATAACCTTACTTACCTATATGTAACTTTAAATGGTTAAAGCAAGAGTTCTCATGAAATATTGGGCCATTGCTGTTTAAAATTAATAAAATACTCTGCTGTGTATTGTTGTAGGAAAATAATCAACTTCATGCTGGTATCATTAATGGCCTGAATCAGACCCCCCCTTATTATTTTCCTATAACAGCAAAGACAAATGTGTTTGATTCATGAATTAATTGTGCTGATCATTTTAAAACCAGCATATGGTACTACATAAGAAGGTATTCCAGATGTAATGCAATGTTTCTAAAAAAATATATATTGGTTAAAGCGACACATACCTTTCTGTTTATTTTTTCACTGAAAATATTACAAGTATGTGTAATTTCTTAACAGTTTCAGGTAAATATTTTAGTACCAGTCAGTTTCAGGGATAATGACAAAAAGTCTCATTATATGTCTTTATGCCTTAAGCATCCTTAAATGACATCCTAGAATGCCAGTGTGATTGACATACTTCCTTTTACAGACGTCAGACAATATTATGGAGTGGTGCAGTGACTGTGTGTGAGTCAGTCCAACAAGAAGGGCTTTTCCATACACAAGAGACTTAGTGACCTTAGCCTCCTTTATTACGTGGCCATCCTCTCAGCTCCACTCTTTCAGTCTTAGGTATTTCATGGAAGATTGCAAATGTCTTAAACAGCAGCTACACTCAAAATATGCAAATCATACATGGACACACAAATAGACCTTATTGTTATATACACCAATCAACCACTACCATATGAATTGAATAACATTTATCATAAATTATAAACAAGTAAACTGTCATGGGCAACTCAGGCTAGCCTGTCAGCGCAAACTGCTGAAAAAGTTCACCTTGGTCATGATAGAAAGGTAGAAAGGATAGAAAGCGCATCACAGCCTACCGCTTATGAGCTTCAGGAGACAAATGGCCCACTGCCAGACACCCTCGAGGTCTCGTGGAGTCATGTCCTGAGGGGCCAGTGCTGCCCAGGTGGCACAAGGGGAACCTACAGTACGTACATGATATTGGGCTTAATGTTTTGCGTATTAATGTTATGGCTCATCTGTGTATGTAACACGATTGCAAGCAGTTAGTAAAATCTGAGGATGGCAATCTAGAAACCTTTGCTCTTTCAATTTAAAACTAGCCTGATTTGGTGAGTAGTTCCACACTGGCAGACACGCCCACTGTTTGGATCTAATTTGGTGGGTCCTTAGATTTCATGATCTGGTGAAGTTTTCTAAGAAAACAGTCTTTTGGAGCTTTTATGGAATGAGTCTCCAGTTTCGGCACAGACATTAGTTTGTTATAATAAAAATGCATTTTGGACATATTAGGTTTAATGGTTTGCACTGTCACCCCTGTACCACCATTGGACTTCATCACCAATACCAACAATTTCCTACACAGACTGAAATTGATGATTTTATTTTATTGGCCAAACTTGCCTCTTGTAATGTCAAACCTTTCCTAGTTTTAGTTCCCTAGAAATTAATATTACGTATGAATTAATTGAATAAATGGTATGATTTGACAAGATTAGCTGAATTTATGTGATGAAAACTGGTGCACTTGAGAGAATCCAACAAAGATACTACAAGATACAGATCCTCAATAATACTGTAGTAGAAATGTGGAGAGAGTATTGGTTAAAAATGTGACTCACATACAGTATGCCTTCTTAAATTAAGAATTGCAGCCCTATAACAACTATTGACTACTTGATTTAAAGGTTGTAGCAAAGAAAACTCATACAACTACAAAAAAAATCCCAGGAGACTTGGGGCATGAGGTGGGTTATACCCTGAACAGGATGCCAGTCCATTGCATGGCACAACCACACGCTCATTCATACACTATGGGCAATTTGGGATGGCAATTAGCCTAATCTGCATGTCTTTGAACTCTGGGAGAAAAGTGGAGTACCGGGACAAAACCTAACAAGCACAGGGAGAACATGCAAACTCCACACACGCAGACCTGAGGTGGGAATCGAACCCCGACCCTGGAGGTGCAATGCGTCAATGCTAACGCGACAGTGCTGCCTGAAACAGCTTTTCTGTTATACAATTGCATATCATATTATATATACTATCTGGCATTACAGAAATGAGCATGGATTCCCTTTTGGTTAGACTAGCACAGCATTGGAAAAAAAAAATACTGGTGCTTTGAACGGAAAGTATTATTACTTTTTTCTTATATCTCATTGTTTTTATCCCCAGACATTGTTAGGCTCAATATTTCAATGCTATTTTATAAATGTTAACTATAACAGTTAGAGATTAAAGAATAGTATTTCAAGATATAATATTTTCATAATGTCCTAAACAACATGACAATATGAAGCTATGGCTAACAGTAACCAACCCCATGTAACCCTATCATGCTGTCCTTCATTTTCCTTTACTCGTTTCATACTGCCATTGAATTAAAGACTTCTTACTGGCCAGGAAGGATGTGCAGACAAGACAGCAGTAATCAACCCAATTAAGTCTTATCAATACTAGTACAAAGCTTTGCCTCGTGCTTTTCTCCCTATAAACAAACACGTTCACATCTAATTGATCTGAAGGTTTGCAAATGACTCCTAAAAGCAACCTCGTGTATGGAGGACGCATGCAAAGAAATAATAATTGCAAAACAGTTTACATTCAAATTCAAATTTTATTTGTCACATACACAGTAATATACAGTACGATATGCAGTGAAATGCTTATAACACCGCCCGTGACCTTGCAAAAAAAAAAAAAGTTTATCAAAAATAAATAAATTATGGAATAAAATAAGAAATAAAATATAGAAAAACGTTTGCTGTAGAAGATGAGAACCAAGAATAAAATATAAAAAACAGAATATAAAAAAAATAGAATTGAAATAGAAATGTCCAGGTAGTGGGCAAATATGAATTTACACAACAATCAAAGAGCTAAGCAGATCACCTTGTGCCCCCTTAAATAGTTGCCCACATTGACATAAGTATCCTGTAAATGTTGAGCTGACTGATACTGACGTGTCAACTACGATTTTCTCCAAAAAAAAAAAAAAAATTCAGCCAGCTCACAGTGCAGCATCTGAATGTACTGTAATAGCTGTAGACATTTTAAAAGCTTACAGCAGGTGAACTCTATGTCATACTACGACTGACTTCACAAGAAAGTAAATTTTAGTTTCTGATACGTCTTATTTAGTAAGCTAAAGGGACTTGTTAATATTCAGCTGTATGCAAATCAGGAAAATATATGATTAGTTAGTCAACTTTCATGCTTTTTATCATTTAAACTAAATTTAGATTTAGCTAATGAAATACTATTCACCAGGCACAAGCACAATCGTAGTGAACGTCAGCAGAGTTTGGATTTGAGAGAGGATTTGGCCCTACTGTAGGTACAGCATGAGGCTGCAGGCTAAACGCTGCAGTGAATGATAGCCATACTGATATTCAGCACTACATCCCCAACCACTGGATGCAGTACCAGTCCCAAGCACGGATACAAGCACGGGAAGGTCATCCGGTGTAAAAACCTGTGACTAACAACAGCTGATATTCAGTCCAACAGCTCAACTGTGAGTTTTAGTGCTTTTATACAAGACTTTTGCAAACAATAAATGAATATTGAGTAACACAGCCAAAAAGCTTCTTTTTATTCCAGTAATAAAAATCACGGAACAAGCCACAGCTGGAAAGAGCTTATAAAATAGCACTTAATATAGTGCACCCTATTATGTGACTTTTTTTTTCTTTCTATTGAGAGTAACACACAATCAAAGTAATGAAATCGTAATGTGTGCAGGTCTCACGTAAGTCTTTGAATAGAGCTTAGATCTGCTGTTACAGTTAGGATATGAATTTTTTAAATGATTGGATTCAATCCTGACTTTGTGCGCATAACTCAGCTCTGAATGCAACTCCCAGTTGTTAATTACTAATATTTGTCTGTACCTAACAAAGGATTTCTTTCTTTTTCTTCTAACTAAGCAATTTGTGATAAAATGACATTATTAAGATTGTGCATTAAATCATCTGGGTTGATTAAATCAACATTGAACATCAACATTTACTTACTATATACTGTAGCATTCATGCAGCTTAGTGTCCTTATACTGTACATGATGTCGGACCATACAGTACTGTATATGGGGCCTTATGGAAATCCTGGTAACGGAAAGGGACTCCTGTACCACAACAACGTTCCCACACACAGTGTGTGTCTCGTCTTCTTATACGCAAAGAACTCACACATCTACTGAGTGTTTAAGTGTTACCTCTCTGTCTAGTGTTAGTGTTAGGAATAGCAAGCGACATCCATTTGGGAGTGAATCCAAATGTTTTTAAGCAAAAAAAGGTAAAAAACAGTGAAGATTAAAGATCGAGCTTTAAGAACCTGTACACTGCAGGATCTCATATAGCTTTGCTACTGTACGTATCTACAGCGACTTTACTGTAATATGGTTCATAGAGCATAAATTGTTCCATCGAATACCTTCATCTATATTTTAGCTGACATTTTCATTAACATTTACGAGGGAACTAGTAATGAAATCTCCCGTGGGTGAAGGTGTGAAACTGGTGACATTTACAGAAGACTTCAAGTAATGCAGTAATGAGACTCTTAGCCGCAGTAAAACATCTGAATGGTGCCAACGTTTTAAAGAAGGCCGTATGGTCCATGCGTGACGATCCCGGCCGAGGTGACTCAGAGCTCACTGCAGTTATTCCTTTGAACAATCAGAGAGTGGAATGCATTCAGAATTTTTTTTTTTTAAGTCTGATCATCACACGCATTGATTTTACAGAACAATGCACGACCTCATACCGCTAACTGCACCACTTGCACATTACAGGAACTTAGCTTTACAGTCCTGACCTCACTCCAAGCTGTTTTCCACATGTTTGGGCCATTAAAGGAGTTTCTGGGATGTCACTGTACTTGTTCCTACTGTATGAGTATTCAAGCTGGTAGAACGCTTGAACAACTGAAAATTGATGGACTTGGAATTGTTGACGAAGAACACGATTGAACATTACAGGAACTCGGCTGGGATTTATTGTCATATCCCTCATACAGTCGTGACCTCCCTAGAAGTGATTTCCATGTTTGGGCCATTAAACGTGTTTCTGGGGGGGGGGAGCATTTCAGACATTAAGCAAGCACTAAGCAAACAGGAACTACTAGGATAAGTGCGTTAGTGTAGCTGGGGGTTGGATTACCGTATATAGAGAAATAGTATACAGTATATTATTTATACACATAATGTATAATATAGAGAGCGTAGTTGTTACGCTCATTCTGTTATTCTGCACAATCCAAAGTCCCGGTTTGACTCGAACGCCATGTATACTATTAATAGTTGCTGGAAATCATGGGTCTGTTAAAAGTTAATGATGGAATAAGAAAATAATACACAATTTTAGAAGACCCTAACCCTAACCCTAACCAAGAAAAAAATATCAAGATTTATTTTTATAAATCTAAAAGAACAAATTGTCTGAATTACACTGACAGTGTGTGTTTACAATAAATTACAAATGAACAAAGTGGTTAATGAAGTTAATACTGTATGTAAATCTAGCCAAGGTACACATTAATTTATAAACTACTGCGATATGAAATAAGATCTTTTTAACTGTATTCAACATCCAACTGATTCCACATACGTGATTGTGGTTGTTGCATTATTGTCAGGGATAACCCCTAGAGGGCGCCAAAGCGCCCTGTGATTTCTGTTTGTAGTTCTTTTCGTTTTACTTCAGTTCCCTTTATGCACTTCGGTCAGGTGACGTGAGGGCGCTCACCTGAACCGACTTGCTCATTAGTTTTATTATAAATGGTTTGTTTTAGTTCTGGTTAACTGTCTTGCATCTGTTAATGTATCGTGGTAAATGTCTGCATGGTTTAGTTGTGTCTTTTTCGTCTATTTGTGTTTTGGTTTCGTTTCATTATAAAGTTTAAGTGTTTGTTTGATTTTCCCTGTTTTTTATTTAAATAAAAATCGTTTCCTTTACCACCTGGATCCTCTGCACTTATGCCTCGCAACCAGAAACGTGACAGAATGCAAGACCTAACAAAAGGCATAGCAGAGGAGCCCTTTCCCCGGGAGATCATTTTGGGGGAGGCAACGATTTATGCGTTGTGGGGAGCCGGCGCGGAAGGTAGCCGGAGAACTGAGCGGCGTAGCGGAAAGAGGAGAAGGAGGAGACCTGGCAAGGTAGATCAGGGAATGGCAGAGCAGCCAAACTGGGGAGGCTGCCGGCTGGCGACACGGCACACGCCGTTCAGGAGTGACGCAGCTTGGGGTGACAAGTGTCCCCGCACCGACCGGAGGGCAGAGACCGGGAGGTCCAGACTCGGCGGTGACCAGGGTGGAAGGACACCTCACAGCGAGCGGATACCAGAAACAGCGTGTGGGCGGTATGCACAGTCGGGAGCAGCCTCCCAGCTAGATTGGAGCAGCGTCGGGCGAAGCGCCGAAGGTAATGGGCGGCGCATTCGAGACCTGCAGGAGCAGGTAGCTGCGCTCCAAGTGCTGTTCACGCAGCTAAGCTGCTCAAAGCGCCCAAACCTGCCAGCCCCTTTCTTCGGTGCCAGCGATGACGTCAGCGAGCTGGCTTACATCCCTTTCAGCGACGACGACAACGAGCTCTGCTACCCGCTGTACTGCGACGACAGCGAAGGCAAGCTCAGCAGCAACGACGAAGATGACGAGCTCCCTTTTCCGCCGCGCAGCTGCTGCGACGACAGCGAGCTCTATGTCTTGCCGCGCAGCTGCTTCGTCGATGGCGAGCTGCCGCCGCTGCACCGCGCCGCCGAGCACAGCGAGCTGCCATCGCCGCACAGCGCAGTCATTGTGCACAGCGAGCTGCCGCCACTGCACCGCGCCTTCGTTGTGCACAGCGAGCTGCCGCCGCTGCACAGTGCCACCGAGGTCAGCGAGCATCCTCTTCCTCCGCCGCCGCCTTCATGCGTCGCTGAGGTCAGCGAGCTTCCTCTTCCTCCGCCGCCGCCGTCTTCATGCGCCGCCGAGGATCACGAGCTCCATCCTCTTCCTCCGACGCTGCACGGCGCCGTTGAGGACAGCGAGCTTCCTCTTCCTCCGCCGCCGCCTTCATGCGCCGCCGAGGAGCACGAGCTCCATCCTCTTCCTCCGCCGCCGCCTTCATGCGCCGCCGAGGAGCACGAGCTCCATCCTCTTCCTCCGCCGCCGCCTTCATGCGCCGCCGAGGAGCACGAGCTCCATCCTCTTCCTCCGCCGCCGCCTTCATGCGCCGCCGAGGAGCACGAGCTCCATCCTCTTCCTCCGCCGCCGCCTTCATGCGCCGCCGAGGAGCACGAGCTCCATCCTCTTCCTCCGCCGCCGCCTTCATGCGCCGCCGAGGAGCACGAGCTCCATCCTCTTCCTCCGCCGCCGCCTTCATGCGCCGCCGAGGAGCACGAGCTCCATCCTCTTCCTCCGCCGCCGCCGTCATGCGCCGCCGAGGAGCACGAGCTCCATCCTCTTCCTCCGCCGCCGCCGTCATGCGCCGTTGAGGACAGCGAGCATCCTCTTCCTCGGCTGCCAACGCCACCAGGCATCATAGAGGACGGCGAAAGTTTTCCACCACGGCCGCCCTGCTTTAACAGGGGCATCAGGCCACCTGGCCCACGGGACAAAGGTGCCAACCTCTGGGTGAGAGGGGCGGACATTGGACCCTGGGGGGGGTGCCCTGGACCTCCTATGGCGCCCCGGAGTTGCGCCCTTTGAGGGGGGGTTATGTCAGGGATAACCCCTAGAGGGCGCCAAAGCGCCCTGTGATTTCTGTTTGTAGTTCTTTTCGTTTTACTTCAGTTCCCTTTATGCACTTCGGTCAGGTGACGTGAGGGCGCTCACCTGAACCGACTTGCTCATTAGTTTTATTATAAATGGTTTGTTTTAGTTCTGGTTAACTGTCTTGCATCTGTTAATGTATCGTGGTAAATGTCTGCATGGTTTAGTTGTGTCTTTTTCGTCTATTTGTGTTTTGGTTTCGTTTCATTATAAAGTTTAAGTGTTTGTTTGATTTTCCCTGTTTTTTATTTAAATAAAAATCGTTTCCTTTACCACCTGGATCCTCTGCACTTATGCCTCGCAACCAGAAACGTGACAATTATGTAATCCACATTTCATGCAGGGAGTTAAAGGACCAACATGAAGAAAAAAAAGAAAGAAAGTGAATGCCATTCTTCATCCCTTTACACAATGTCTATTTTGTCAGGTCATCTCTAAGAAACAGAAAGATCTCGAACCCACACCTGATATCGCCTGACCTTAATTAGATGCAACCGGTGATCAACAAACTGGGATTTCATGTCTACGGCAGCATCGGGTTCAGACGTTCCCATATGTTTTATGTATTAAATGGCAAATTTGAAAAAGACTAAAGAGAAAAACAGCCATGAGCGTTTGTGTTAATGTACACCGTATATTTGGTTAATTTGGTATACATGTGAATGAAAATGTACCATGTTGTAATCGTCTGCTGCGCTAGTCTCTTTGTCATTCTCATGTATTATTCAGGAATCGTCTAGTCAGTGGTATGTCATGTCAGTTGTCTTATCTTTTAGAGATGTTCACTGGGAACTCTGTCAACATGAACGGAACCGTATAGCACCTGGAGCTGATGAGGGAAAATCAAGTAGCCTTGGGGTTGCTGATAACAGATGTTTTAGCCATTAAAGTTCCACATAAAAGTAGTTATTTGTAAATTGGATGTTTAATGTTCTCCGAGGCAAGTGCAGCACTAAGGCTGTAGATTCATTCTGAGAATTCAAACCGGATCGTGCGTACATAGTACATAAGATTTCTGTGAATACACAACATGAAGCTTACCTGTTGAGAGCTTGTGGCGATTTTCACTCAACCAGAAGAACAATTTGGCAAAATGACAGTTGCACACCCAGGGGTTTCCCTCAAGACGTATTACTCTTAAGGAAGGCAGCTGGCTCAGCACTCTGACATCCAGGCCAGAAAGTCCATTCTTCTCCAACTCCAGCTCTCGTAAAGACGTGAGGCCTGAAAAGGCACCCTCGCTAACCATGCTCAGATAGGGGTTGTTACCCAGTCGAAGCTTGATCAGGCTGCGCGATTCTCCGAAAGTTCCAGAGGAGATCTCGGTTAAATTGTTGCTTGCCAGGTCCAAGTAGACCAGCCTGGAGGAGCTGGTCAGTGTCCCTGGCTCCAGTCTGGTCAGTGAGTTATTCCGCAGGTCCAGGTACACCAGGTCACTGTAGAGAACTAAGAAATCTGAGGGGATCCCAGGTATCCAGTTATCGGACAAAATGAGTCTCCGTGTATCCAGTGGGAAGGAGTCTGGTAACCGGCTGAGCCCTCGACCGGTGCAGTCCACAGTGTGATGGTCCGGACACATGCAGCTGGAAGGACAGTTTTGACCCCAAGTGACAAAGGCGGAGGAGAGCAAGGCGAGGAAAGGCTGAAGCCAACGAACACATGAGAACATTGTCAAGGGGGTGAAAGAAAGGGAAGAGCAGGGGGTTTAAGGAAAGGGAAGTCTGGAAAAGGGGCAAAGGAAAGGGGAGGCAAGAAAGGGTCAGGGGGAAGATGATGAGGTGAAGGGAGGGGGGAGCATAAGGAAGAAAAAGGAGTCAGGGTTGTTGCGAAGGCATCTTTCCTCGCCTGTTAGATCACAATGTAAATAAGGGTTCAGCATCATCAAAGAGCAGAGAAAGACACGGAACGATGTTTTCCAAGAGATCACATAGCAGGCAGTGTGGGTCGTGTGGCAGCCTGCTCGCTCTGAGCGTGAAGGAGGAGGATAGAGCAGAGAGAGAGAGAGTGTGAGAGTGAGTGAGAAAGAGAGAGAGAGAGAGTTAGTGAGAGAGAGATGCTAGGGATTAAAAGAGAGAGGTAAATAGAAGCAAGTCGGGGGTGTGAAGGGGGGTTGGGCAGAAGAGGGGATGTGACAAAGGGGGAGGTGTGCTTGTCTGGGTTAACCCTCAGTCAGTGCTGATGCCATAGACTGTCTGTGGGTGATGCTTTGTTGGAGCAGGTCTCCATTATTCCATCCACTTCTACTGTTCAGCACGGACGATGCACAGCTGGTTGCCTATAAAATATTGGCAATTGGAAGGAGAAGATGCACAGAAGACAGCCCTGCTCGCAGTCAGTGACGCTTAGCTTATTTTCTGTTGTCGTCCCCATGCAGTCGACATACAAATACATATTCCAGCTCCATCGCCATGGTGATGAGCACAAACCCAGCGCCATCTGCATACAGATTACTGTCTGAAAATGTGAGATAGTGAGTGTCAACGTGACCACGAGCCTCGCTGGGGAGGATAACCTTTTTTTAGAGCTGTACATCATGCAACCCTTATATCACACTGTAAGAAATAACAGTCACTATTGTTTACACATTTCAACCTGACACTGTCTATTTCTCCTGGCTCTTATAGCATTTCTTTTCTGCTCTTGAGTTGTCTTTTCGTTTCCTGTCAATGGATTTATATACATTTGTTATTCTTTATATATAGTGTATACTGCTGGTGAAATCTTACAGCCTAGCTCTCGCACCCACACGCTCACCCACTCATATCATGAGACTAAAGGGTGCTTCTCCCGGGGCTGGAGGCTCATGAAGTAAACACAATTAAAAAATACCCCGGGAAAAAACTGTAGCATTGACCTTGACTTTGCTCATTTGACAGACACAGGGAGAAATGACATTTTTATTAATGAATGAGAAGCAAGTACAGGATATCCGGCCAGTGGGCATGCCATATGCTATTAATGTTCAGTGTGTGAATAAATGATGAATGTCAGGGGTGGCATGCTGTCGCAAACAGTAGGCATTACAGTAGGCAGGCGGTCGAAAGCAAGTGCCAGGGTGGAAAATACAATAAACACTAAACAGCCTAATAATAGTCAACATGTAAGACTGCTGTGGCACGCCCGTTGGCTTTAATAGCCAGACTGGAATCTACCTCTAAAAGCTGGCTGGAGATCGGAAACATGAGATGACCTTCCTGTGGGCAGTGGTGCATGTGCGTGTGTGTATATGAGGTAACAGACTGGCAGCATATTTCAAAAGAGCACAGGGGGTCAGAAACCTTGAGACAGTTTATAGAAGGTGATAGCTCACACCTTAATACTTGGGATCACAGCTAAGAGTGAGACTATGCTGCTATAATTATGCCTGATACAGCCAAAGAGAGAGAGGAACAGTGTTCAAAGTGCAATTTGTGTAATCTGTACATATGAAATTGAATATCTGTTACAAAGTTTGTTAACATTGTGATCATTTAGCTTCATATTAAGTTTCGCTATATGCCTCGAATAGCCTCAGCTAACTAACTATTCCAGGATTGAATCCCAAATAGCATTGAATGGAAAGAAGGGAGTGTAGAATGTGGGGTGTGAAATCTCTTGTTCCACACACCAAGTAGTGCCCTTGTTCAAGGGTGAGATAGGGATTTGGGATTCACCCTAGCTAGTTCGCTTTGTAACTTGCATAGTGATGGAAGGTTTGGATCATAGATCATAGATCAGGGTTCTTTGAAAATCATTCATCAAAATGAACGAATCTTTTTTTTTTTTAGTCATTTAGTTCATTTCGTTCTTTGACTCGGTTCTTTGAATCTCATTCATCAAAATGAACGAATCTTTTAAAAAAAAATCATTTAGTTCATTTCGTTCTTTTGATCGGAAGTAAAATAAAATGTTACATTTTCAGTAAACAGACCCTCAAAGTTTGGCTATAGTTCCAGTAATGAAAATATTACAATGCAGCTAAGGACATATTATAATAAACAGAATGAGCAGCTCACCTCTCATATCTTCTGGTCCGAATCGTTCTTTCTTTTGTCACGTGACTCTAATAGACGTTATGCAAGTGCATTACACAGGAAACAGAATTGAGTGGTTCTTCTCATGAATCTTCTAACCCGAGTCGTTCATTCTCTTGCACTGCATAACGACGATGGGAGTCACGTGACAAAAGAACGAACGATTCGGTCCAAAAGACTCGAGAGGTGACTACTCATTTTTGTTAATTTTTGACTGTACTTTCATGTGTACATTATCATTCCTCTTTAGTAAGTTTGTCATCCTGGTCTTGCTTGTGGTGGACAATACTGGGAACACTGGGCATGTTGCATGATGATATATTTACGTTTATGGGATTTGGGAGACACCCTTATCCGAAGTGACACACATCATCTAATTTAAACAACTGGGCAAAAAAATGGCTTTACTGAAGGGGCACGGTTGGGCAGTGCTGGCAGTGTATTGATGATATTGTGTCAGAGAATAAATGACGCTATGAAGCACCAATATATGCTTACTAGTAGTAGTAATAGTAGTAACAGACAGAAGTGACATTTTGGTTTATCAGATGGGCTCTGTCTGGTTTCACTCCTGTTTTCTATTTGACATTGCTCACCCTCTATAAATGATCCGTGCTTGCTTAAACAGTAATGTCTTGTCATGTTAGACTCTGCCATGTAAAACCAGTTCAATTTTCCCCATGACTGCTACTCGATAGAATTTTTATATCCAAACCTTAAATGGAGCAGGTGTTGCTTACTCCTTTCCATGCATAATCCTCAAATTATTTTCTCCACTGACTGATTACTCGCTAATAACCCGTCACCTCCCTCCCTGATTGCTTCCATTTTGTGTCTTTCGAACGTCATGAAGATCGACAAGTTTGGACAGGCAGCAGCATTTAGACATCACATGGCCTTGCTGCTGCGAGGCCACACTATGAAGGCTTGACGATGTGCAGTCTCACTTTCTGAAAATATCCTCCTAACAAGCTGGAGCAGATTATAGGGTGCAAGAAGCACATTGAGTTCTTGATTGCTGCTGCCTTGAAAAGAGGGTGAAGCAGGAGCATCTGCAGGGAACAGGAACGCAAATGTAATTAATCCTAATGGCTACCTGGAAGCCTCTGCGAGTTTTGTTTCGAAGATAAACTCTAGAACAACCTACAACATTATGTCATGTATGAGATTTAATCTAATGTTACTAGTAAAAAAGATATTTTGCGGAGAACAATCTGTGAGTCACGCTTATTCACGTGATAGCATGGTTGGTTGTTCAGTCTGTCTGTCTGTGTGTTGCAGTCATGTTGAAACTGCTCAGGAGTTGGGCTTGGCCCTTTACTTCCAGTGAACGGAACGCTGCTTAATGCTTCAGCATGCCAAGACATTTTTCATGCTCCCAACTTTGTGGGAACAGTTTGGGAATGGCTCTTTCCTGTTTCAACATGACAGCGCACCAGTGCACAAAGCATTGTCCATAAAGGCATGAAAGGATGAGCGAGTTTGGTGTGGAAGAACTTGACTGGACCTGCACAACCCGATATTGATGAATTACGGCGGCGGCTGCGAGCCAGGTCTTCTCGTCCAACATCGGTGTCTGACCTCACAAAAGCGCTTCTGGAAGAATGGTCAAAAACTCCCATAAACACACTCCTAACCCTTGTGGAGAGCCTTCCCAGAAGAGTTGAAGCTGTTATAGCTGGGGCAACATCATATTATACCCAATGGATTAAGAATCAGATGATACTCAAGTTCATATGCACATAAAGGCAAGCAAGCGAATACTTGTACTATATACAAGTATATAAGAGCAAATACTATATTCTTGGCAATATAGTCCATATAGTGTTTTTGGCAATACAGTGGTACTTCGGCATACATATTTAATCCACATGCTTAATTTCACAGTTCTCAAGGCGACATTTCATATACCTAAGTGTATTTTCCCCACAGGAAGTCATGTAAATGCGGATAATCCAATACTTTAATCAACACTTTAATTCGTTTTTGTATATAAAAGACATGTAAATTGTAATGATGCGGGTCGCGCGAAGGGCAGAGCCGCGCATAAACCGTTCAGAATGTGCAGTAAGTAAGTTAAAGTGCACAAACTCTCCCTCTCCACTAAAATAAATCCTCGGTAAGGGCGAACGCCGCGAGAGGATCTTTAGGTTTATTTTGAGTTTCCAGAGCCCCGTCCGTTCTCGCGCACACGGCGAAGCCCTGTTTTATTTTGTGTTTTCAGTTTCCTTTAAGTTCCTTAATTAATTATCCCACACTTGTAATCATTAAATCATCTCATGGTGCGGCTCTTCGTACCACACACGTAACATAAATGACATAAAATCCGAAATCGACATTAAACCTCACTTAACCTTTTTTTTTTATGATTGTGCTTTCTTTTTTCCATATGGAAACAGTACAATTAAAAATATGATTCCAGACAATCATACAGCATATAAAAAGAATATCATTTTCAAAAGACATGTAAATGAAGTAAAATATGAAATAATAAAATGTAAATAAACAGGCATTAAACTTCTCTTGCCCATAAAAGATGATTCCTCTTGGCATATGAAACATGAGGAGGAGGTGGGGAGGAGGAGAGGGGTTACTGTTTGGAAGGTGAGTCTCCTTCCATTATAATGTCTGGCAGACACGTTCAAAGGTTTTTTCCATTCTGTGGTGCTTGGCAAGGCCACTGGGAGCTGGTTGTGGTTCATTACTGGAAAGTCGCACGATGATCCCATCTATAGTACTTTCCTATAATGGCCCATGACAATGTCATTAAACCTTTCAATCTCTCACGTACACTAGGCCAATTTCTCCCTTGTTTTGCACATTCCACCTCGTCTTCTTTCTCCTCCTCCCTTACATAAGTCTCTTCGGCTGTCTGCTGTTTGGAAGTGTGCCGCAGGTTTCAACACACCTTCTTATTTAATGTTTCATTCTGTATTTTTATTGTTTTCAACATCGTATATTAATACTGGAAATATTTAAATTATAACAGAACAAATGTGGAATTCTGTAGTCAACAAAATTGTCTTAAATAAGTTTAAAGTAGCCACCTTTTGTTTTGTTGACAGCTTTGCACATTCTTGGCATTCTCTCAGTCAGTCTCATGAGGTAGGAATGGTCTTCCAACAAGGTTTGGGCAATCAAATTCTTTATCGAGAACACAGTCTGGCCAGAGTTTCCTCCTGGCAGAATATAAAGTTCATCTCAATCAAAGTCACACAGGTGTAGATAATAAAATGTTCTTTCCAAAAGCCTGTGAGGGTGAGCTGAGTCACACTGGTCACTTTGAAACATTTCTGGAACAGTTTTCTTGTGTAAATCTTTTTAAAGTTTGCAATCAGGCTGAAGGATAGGGGTGGTGTTGGGGGTGCATTGGATGGTAATGAAGCTGAACTCCTTTGGTAATAGTTCCTCTTAATCTATAGGATGGACAGGAGCATGATCCATCAAAATAACTGCCTCAAATGGCAAACTATTGTTCAATAAATATTTCTTGATGGCAGGGCCTGCAGTCTTGATAATTCATTCCACAAACCCAAAGCATGACCCGAGCACTGGGATTAGACCTCCACATCACGTTCTGCTTGCTCTTTGTTACCTTGTACTGCTTGAAAACTCTTGGGGTCTCAGAATGGTAAACAAGCAGTGGTTTGATTTTCAAATTCCCACTGGCCTTTGCACAAAGCAACAAACTTAGCCCGTCTTTCATGGGCTTATGTCCAGGCAGTTTCATCTTCTCCTGGGTGATGTACTGTAGGTGCGTTTCGGAAATCTTTTCCAAAAAAGCAGTCGCTGGCTGTCCATACCCTCTAGCAAGATCGCATGGGCTCGAACCAGCTGCTTTTTTTTTTTAGAGATTGTTTCATTTTTAATTTTTCAATTAAAAACATTTTTCTTGATACCATCCTTGTAAAGTTTCTTTAGACTCATGGTGCTATATCATCACTAAATCTTGCACAAAACTTGCACAAAACTGTTTTTTGGCTTTTAGCTTGATTGCCAGTATGCCGAAAATGCTTTGCCTGCCGAGGCAAATTTTTTAGTAAAATTTTAGTTTGTAAGGCGAAAAGTCACTGTGCCTGTGTAATATACAGGGGTTGGACAATGAAACCAATTTAGTGTTGGAGGTTTCATGGCTAAATTTGACCAGACTGGTGGCCGATCTTCATTGATTGCACATCCACCAGTCAGAGCAGAGTGTGAAGGTTTAATTAGCAGAGTAATAGCACAGTTTTGCTTAAAATGTTGCAATGCACACAACATTATGGGTGACGTATCAGAGTTCAAAAGAGGACAAATTGTTGGTGCGCGTCTCGCTGGCGCATCTGTGACCAAGACAGCAAGTCTTTGTGATGTATCAAGAGCCACGGTATCCAGGGGAATGTCAGCATACCACCAAGAAGGACGAACCACATCCAACAGGAGCAACTGTTCAAGAGGAACATGTCTGAAAGGGATATCCAGTGCTAACCGGGATTGTATCCAAAAAACATAAAACCACACCTGCTCAACTCACTGCAGAATTAAATGTGCACCTCAACTCTCCTGTTTTCACCAAAACTGTTTGTCGGGAGCTCCACAGGGTCAATGTACATGGCCGGACTGCTATAATCAAACCTTTGGTTACTCGTGCCAAACGTCGGTTTCAATGGTGCCAGCAGTGAAAATCTTGGGCTGTGGACAATGTGAAACATGTATTGTTCTCTGATGAGTCCTTTCCCACATCCGGGAGAGTTACGGTGTGGAGAAGCCCCAAAGAAGTGTACCACCCAGACTGTTGCATGCCCAGAGTGAAACATGGGGGTGGATCTGTGATGGTTTATGCTGCAATATCATGGCATTCCCTCGGCCCAATACTTTTGCTAGATGGGCGCGTCACTGCCAAGGACGACCGAAACATTCTGGAGGACCATGTGCACCCAATGGTTCAAATATTGTATCCTGAAGGTGGTGCCGTGTATCAGGATGATAATGCACCAATACACACAGCAAGACTGGTGACAGTGTGGTTTGATGAACATGAAAGTAAAGTTGAACATCTTCCATGGCCTGCACAGTCACCAGATCTAAATATTATTGAGCCACTTTGGGGTGTTTTGGAGGAGCGAGAGAGGAAACAATTTCTCCAAAAGCATCATGTAGTGACCTGGCCACTAATCTGCAAGAAGTAGATTTATATTTATATTGTATATATTTAAAAAAAAATGTTTTACCCACATTTGTGTTTAAGTACTTGATAATGAAGTCTCTTTCTAATTCTGACCATCACACGAACAAACACAATTATGGTCTCAGTGACATCTAGTGGTTTTAACATGGTAGGACCCCTCCAACAATTATTTTAAAAATGTGCTGTTAATATTAGGTTTGAGAATAAAACATTAAACAGTCACTATATCTTATTTTACAGTATTTTTATGTAATATATGAAAACTGAGAAACTCAAAACAAAAATGACAAAAATAAGTAATTGTTGTCTGCTTTTCCTCGAGGCTAGGTCATTTGATGCAGGACTCCATCAATCTCCTTCTTGGACAAATAGCTCTTACATAACCTGGATAAGTGTACCCTATAGAGAATAATGTAAACCCTTTATGCCAACTCTATGTTAAATTCCACTCATAGCTTCAGTCTGCACCTCTTTTCATTGGTAGATTTCATTTAAAGGGTAACAGTTAATTATCTGTTAGCTAGTTGTCTAATCATTAAACTGTATAAGTTATTTAAAAAATAATTTAACTGCAGAAATTTTAAGTGTTCATAAACACACAAGACACAACTTACCTTATTAATACATTATCGAGTTAGGCTCCAGCTGCTCTGTAAAAATTAATGCAGGTGGAAAAAAGACATTGTGGGCTGCCAGCTGAGCCCCAGTAATTGCCCATTTATGAACCCACTCAGAGCTTGTGCCCCAGGTGGAACCCAGCTGACCCATATGGAATATCTCATCCACCCGTCCCTGTGTGGATACTCTACGTAGTCCTGAAACTGAACACAATGGACCAAGAGAGAGATATGATGGAGAGCCTACAGTATAATCTCTCCAAGGTAATGCATTTTAAAAATTGTATAAAAACACTCTCTGTTTGACGGTTTCTGACGGTTTAATTGTGTAAAAGCACTAATGCTGCGCCACGCCCGACCAGAGAAGAGCAGGGCTGAGCAGAACTGGAGGAACAAGTTAGAGGAGCCTATCCTCTTACACAAGGTAACATTAGGTGGAAAATATAATTGGCTTGTGAGTAATGTAAATACAAATGTAATTATAATATGTAAATTATTCAATGTAAATATAATAGGCCCCCTTATAATGAATAAAATACTAATTACTTCTAACCAATAACCAATGTTTAAAAAATGCTGCACTTGGAGCAAGGACAGGACTGTACAGGGGATGTGGCAGTAACTCCCAGACGAGTTCCTGTAATGTGCAAGTGGTGTGGTGGGCAGTAGCAAGTCTGGCACTGAGCATCAAACCGGGCCATTTTTTTCACAGGAACAGCTGCAGTGGGCTCTAAACCACTTTAGCTGGGATGTATGACCATTCAAATGCTTTACTGTGGCTGAGAGTCTCTTCACCGTACTGTGCTTGAATGTCAATGTCTTGATTTTACACCTTCTTTCGTGAGAAATTTCAGCACACTTTGCAGTTTGACTTGAACGCATTTTGCATTGTATTTACAAATGGGAACTACATCAAGTGTTAGTAGAGGCCCATTGGGGTCAAAATCACTCTGCACCAATGTGACGGGGAGGAGCAGCGGTCAGGACAGCTATAGACATCACATGACAAAATCTTGTTTTATTGTAAATCATCAGAATTAATTATAAAATATACACTCACAGAAGTTGAAGTGCAGTTGCATACATAACCGTAACACAAGCAGTCAACTGTGTGATGTACGATGAATGTTGCATACTCTCATAGGTTTACGCAAAAAAAAAAAAAATCAATAGCCTATAGAATATGCTTGATTGACTTGTTTATAATTCTTTTATCTATTTATTTATTTATTAATTTATTTCATTTGATGTCATCATAATCCACCCCTGTTCCCATACTGTATTTGAGATCATCATCATATCATGGTTCTCTGTTGTTCTCATGTTCTCTTATAGTTTTTTTGTTGCAGGTATGAAAAGCTAATGTGCACTCGAAATGTTCTGTAGTCATACTGAAATAAGCAGAGCAGGACAAGATATGATTTTGAACAACCAACACTGATTGGTCAGTTCCTTTAATTTCCCCTTCTTTTCTCAGTAATACAAGATGACAAAGTTTGGTCCAAATAGGGCAAAAATGTGCACCATACTATAAGTACAAAGACCAACAGGTGCATGAAGAACATCACGGACATGTCTGAGCGATGTTTAGATCCTTGCAGTCCTGTCAGTACAGTTTGTGTACCTTAAATAATAAAAAAAAAGAATATACACCAAAAATCCCGAACATTTCAAATGTATAGCATGATGTCACATCCCTGTGATGAACTCGGTAACCAGACAACAAAGCACGGGAGTGACAAGTGGAAGACTGGATTACTAAATGAAAGCAAGCACACCGAGGAGACGCATGGTGGTCACAATGAAAACTCAACATCTGCCACAACTGGATTTGTGTTTGTGTTAGAAATGTGTAATATTTAGAAACATCTGGTGTAAAGTTGAAATTTCAAATAAATAAAAAAAAGTCAGTAATAAAAAGATTTACAGATTGTATTGAAAGTATTGTACAACAAATAGATGGAACTGGGTTAGAGGCTTTTGTACAAATGAATGAATGAATAAATATACAAGGACAAGTTGCACTAGTTCAGCCGTACAGCCTACAATCAGTCCTGCGGCATGCTAACAGGAAAGCATCCTGAGACCGACGATTCATGTGTAGGGTTGCTCCTTAGCCAAGGGAGTGGGCTCACTCAATCTTTCCTAAGAACACAGCCATGAATAAAGTATGGTACAAAAACATAGAAGTGATAACTAAGTGGCTCTGGGAACAAAACATCAAAATTTTGGGTCTATAGCCAGGAAACTCCCCAGACCTTAATCCTATTGAGAACAGTATACCATAGTATACTATACTATCATCTGACAAAAAGATCTAAAAACAGTGTAAAAGCTGTAGACTTGAAAATTAATATTGGTTTCATTCTGAAAACGTTTGGCCACGGCTGTAAAGGTGCTTGTCCATATTTATGGAACGAGAGGGTGCGTTTTTGAAATATAACTCTTCTAGCAAATGTAAAGATTTACAGCTTTGATTTTGATTTGAGTCTTAATTCATGTTAGGAATAAAGAAAACTCAAAATGAAAATAGACATTTATACCAAAACTGGTGAAAGACATGGTAGAGGTATGACTGAAATATTTTTTTTCTAATGATTTCGAATGATGTGTTAACATATCTGTATACACAGCCATAACTGCTGACACGTCACTATGCAGGTTAACTGTTCTATACTATATCGCCTAATGTACATATCATTATTATTGACTCACGATTTTTTTATCATTACAAAACAGAAATTTCAAAAAGCCAGCCAGAAAAAGTATCGTCTGAGGTGTAAGTGTTAACAGTGAACCTTTCAGATTAAACAGCTGCCTTTGCATTTCAACAGCACCCAAACGGCTGTACGGTTTAATACTGTATGCGTGCGCACAAAAAAAAAAACGCCTACAGGAGAAGGAATAGAAGAATCCAAACTTTGCACAACATGATATCTGATGAGAAATTAATGGGAGCATTTATATACTTTGTCACTATGTACCATATTAACACCGTAGAGAAAGTTGTAAATTAACATCAAAACTAATTTAGGCGGCTGAGATTAAACAGTGAAGTCAGAAAGTTAAGCGCCTGTGATATGTGTGCATATGGTACATCATGAGGAAATAGCTAAATGGTTTATTACACTGTAGGTTAAAAAGAAAAAAATAAATAAATATGCACTCACTTGACCACCTAATTAGGAACACTTGTAAACCCGTTCATGCATTTATCCAGTCAGCTAATAATATGGCAGCAGCATGATGCATAAAATCATGCAGATAACATATGAAAAGTATCAGCTACTGTTTACATCAAATATCACAACGGGGGGGGGGGGAATGTGATTTCAAATTACTTAGACCGTGGCAACGATGTTGGTGCCAGACTGGCTGGTTTGAGTATTTAACTCTGGCTTACAGCCAGTTCGCTCCATAGAAAGGCATCGTCTCACTCGTCCAGAAAAAATTTCATCCGAAGCACTATCAGCACCATGGACAGCTTCATAAAGTTCCAAAAAGGGACAGAGTGCCATAATTCACCGGCAGCGGCCATGACGTACCACCTACCATCCACCTGTCAGCCACTTTCTATAAAAGGGCCCTAGTGGCCCATGCCGGTGAGTAGGATGATCAGTGCATATTATTCATACTGCTTTCCTTTCCCCACAGACTCAGCTCCCTTTCTCACACACTGCTGAGAAGGAGCCAACGCTCCAATGCACTGGTCCCCCGGCCCACGCGCCTTCCACTCCGGCTGCTCTACCAAGGGCAACAACTTGGATGGGCAACAAAGCATGGATCGCCTACCAGAGGCTGTGCCTTTTGCACTCCGCCCTCACCCACTTCATCGAGCACCAAAAGTCTGTAAATACATGGGGGTTGGAGTGTGCGAGAGTGTTACACGTTGCCAAACAGTTAATAAAAGTGCACCTGAGTTCACCGCATCTGAGTTTCATTGTGTCTGTGATTTCTGTGCCCACTACAAGACTTTACACTGGTGGAGAATGCCACATTGGGGCACCCGGCATGGACCTTGGATTGCGTCCCTAAAGAGGTTGAGGTCTTTCCCCACGGACAGGCAGTGCCAGCGGCGAAGAGAAGGAACCGCTGGAAACGGGCATGGCTATGAAGCAATCAACGCTAATGGATCTCGGGCTGCTCCCCGCATTATAAAAACAAGACGGAAAGTGTAGCTCGGGGTCAATCTGGTCTCGCGTTAAAAAACGTGGAAAAGTGGGAGTTGCGAGCTGGGAGTGTCACAAGAACACGTCTCAGGAAAACTAAAGAAACTAAAATAAAAGCAGCTGGATGACCACCACGTGGATGATCAAGTCGAAAATCCGTGCTAAGTCCTCTGTTCCCAGCCGGGAAATTTGCCCAGCCGTCAGACGGGAGTTGGGAGGGGCCTGTTGGCTAGGTCAACGGGAAAGAGTGCTCATGAACATGCAGGAGTCGCTGCCCAGGCACGCCAGCTCGGCACTACCACCAGACCTACACGTGCACACCTTCACATGCCTTCCTTCCCTTTCTTTTCATCCTCCCTCCTTCAACACTTTTCCTTCCCCTTTTTTCAAAATAAATTCTCCTATTTCCTTAAGACCTCGCCTCATGTCTGTGCCAGAGCGTCGAACCCGTTACAAACTCAAATAACCACTTTATAACTTTATTGAGCAGAAAAGTATTCTGAAATGCTCATCCTTAGATTACTAGTTAAGTTACTGTGCTACTGATTGGAAAGTTATAAGCTTAATTTCTTACCCTATCAAGCTGCCACTGTTGGGCACCAGTTGTCTCGTACAGGTCCCGTGACCATGACAACAAGTTCATTGTACTTCTCATCAGTCACAAGAACTTAATTCATCAAAGCAACTTCGGGATGTTGAACAGGAGTTTAGCTAAAAAAAAATGTGTAGCTCACAAACTTGATTATTTTTCTTTGTTTATGCATGCATGTCATGTACCATGGACTTTCAAAGGAATGTTTCAAACACCTTGTAGACTGAATTCTATGTAGAATGGAGGCTGTTTTGACAGCAATTACGTGGTATTAGTATGGTGTTCCTAATAAAGTCGCCAGGGAGTGTATACCAATAAAAAGGAAAAAGAAAACCACAATCTTAACAAGTGTATTCCAGGCTTGTTTGCCGCTAATTTTCACAATTTCTACATTACTCCTCATGGGTTGCCACATGGATTCTTCCTCACCATATGGCATCAAGAGGAGTGTAAGAGGCTCATTTTTGTGCCATTTGTCCATGGTCTATTTTGATATTTCTCTCTTTTCTTTACTGTGCCGCTCTGCGCTCTACTTTTTCTGTCTCAACAATTTTACCATCAGACTACTGTAGTACTGCTATGCTGTAAATGACGGAAAGAATTGGATTTTGACTTATATCCCTTTTAAAAGGTCTTGTAATCTGACTGGTGATGATCAGCATCTCCCTTTGAATCCTTAATCTCATACTCACTGTCACATTGCGATTTAAATCATCACCATCATAATAACACAGTACACGAGTGAGCCTCCAGACATCACAGTCCGACTCCATCCTGTCTACGGCGTGCTGGTGGTTTTGTTGGGGGGGGGGGGCCTTGCTGTGTGGGAGTCCCTCCTGAGGATCTTCCCTGCTGGGGACATCTCCACAGGAAGGACTACAGCTGAACTCTGAACCCAGCGGGGCTGATGGAGGAGGGAGTCAGTCTGAGAGCCTCCAAGCACGAGGGTCAAACCTCCACCGACTGGATTTGGTTCATCTGAGCTCGCATCATCTGCACGCTGTTAAGAATCTTCTTTTGGTGGCCGGCCAAAGTCACTCCTACTCTAAGGATATCACTGGAAGGACGGGAAGGAGAAAGAGAGGACAAATTAAGAAACATTTTGAACCCAGGAAGCACATTGGCCGCCAGTACACCTGCATTTTTGTGCAATTACTGTACAGTACGTAATCACGGGGCAGCAATGAAATCATTGCAGATCTTCAGTTGTTCACATCAAATGTCTGATTGGGGAAAAATGTGACCTCAGTGCCAGGTGTACAGGTATGTCTGATGGATTGGCTATTATAGAGATTGCTGAGAAATTTTCATACACAACTGCCTCTACTGTATATTTCACATAAAGCAGTGTAATAGAGCAGAAAATGAAGCTACAGTGTGAACAGGCTCACCAAAACCAAAACTCATCACTTCCAGACTGGAAACAACCTGATGATGCCTTTCCAATCTTTTTCCAAACTGTCAAGTTATGATAGCTTGAGATTTCTTACAGCAATGAATCTTAATGTCCACCGCAATGTTTGACAGAAATGTTATTCCTCTCTCGACGATTTGCGTATCTGGAATACCATACTTTTTCTTACGTCTTCGATTATTATTATTATTTTTTTGTTGTTGTTGCACCATTCTGTGTAAACTCTATGGAACGTATTATGTGTATTATGAAAATCCAAGGAAAAATAAATAAATTTGCCGCACTTTGGTTCTATTTGACCTTTAATGACCTTTAATAATGTACTATTTTATTTCCTATTTTGCAGCCACATCATGGACAGATTGCATAAATTCATCAATGAGCAAGTGTACAGGTTCAATGGGCAGTGAATATACAGTACGTTTAATTTGTTCATTAGCGTTCAGAATCAATGCATTCACTCAGAACGTACCTGCTGATAAATTACCCCCCCCCCCCCAGGACATGAAATAGTGATGCTATCGGTACAGTATACTAAACTGATGTTGTACATTGGAAGCTTAATATTGTAATGCCCCATTACCTAAAATGATATTGATTCTCTGGACTTACTGTAAAGGAACTCAGAACAAGGAAACTTACTCCAGAGTCATTTGGGAAACAGCATCAAAGGAGCTGAAGCCCTCATTGGCAAAGTTCTCCTTGTACTGGCCCATCTTTATAGCATCCAGCCATTCATCCACTGTACTGAAGCTGGAGAAGTCTGGAGTGCTGCGGTCCAGCAGAGGTAGGTGCACACTGGAGTGAACCCATAAAAACACATAATATAATACAGTACAATGGGGTTGTATTTATTGCATCATTTACAACAATTACATGTATTTATATACATGCAATGTATACAATGTAAACACTGTACTGTTAGTATTTTCTCATATTTTCATTTAACCATATCGACTTTTGCGTGCTTCACTCTCCCTTTGTTCCCTTGAGTTCTTTCTCATTCCTTATATGGCAATGCCTTCTATGGTTCGCTGGATGTCTATAAAACCTGCCCCTATTTGTTTTCTCGGATTTCTATAGAACATGTGAACAAGTCATGCTCTTTGATGTAGCTGCGGAATGTACGTGATATGCATGCACTTTGTGTTTACTCAGGGTGTTTGGCTTAAGACTTATATACCTTGTTTGTTGTGTGAATAAACCAAGAGAACATCCCGACGCTCCACTGCGTGCGTAATTGCATGCCTCATTACAGTATATCGGACGGCATAGTGAACAGATCTGGTGGTTCGTTCATCAAATTTTTCTTTCAATTAATGCTTACATTGTAAGTATAAATAACAGAGGAGAGATCAAAGATCACTGGTGATGCACATGATCCTGATATCGTCTGTTATTTGGTCTCAATGTGAATAAAAAATTCTTACCCTGAAGAAAGTGGGGTGGTGGCTTTCAGGCTGTTGGGGTTGCGGATCATTTTGTCCAGGGTGTTCACGATCTGGCTGAATTTAGGCCGGTTGTTTCTGTCTTTCTGCCAGCAGTCCAGCATTAACTGATGCAACGTACTGGGACAGTCCATAGGAGGAGGTAACCTGTAATCCTGCTCTATGGCATTAATAACCTGCAAGGATTAGCACAGAGTTTACCATGCTTTTAGTGATTAGGATTATATTGTTATATTATTGCAACAAAATGAATTTCTTTTTTAATATACTGTAATCAAATAATCATGTGAAGCCAAGCTGATTTTTTTCCCTCCACTAGAGGTCAGTACTGTATTATAGCAAGACAGCATAATGGGATTAGTTTCTATTCACTATTCATGTGATGAGACTGTGCAAATATCCTACATCTTGATTGCTCATGTCCCAGTACGGTCTCTCTCCATAGGACATGACCTCCCACATGACGATGCCGTAGCTCCACACGTCACTGGAGGAGGTGAACTTCCTGTACTGGATGGCCTCTGGTGCGGTCCAGCGAATAGGAATCTTCCCTCCCTGTAAATCAGAATCAGAAAAAAAGGCGAGAGTGATATACTTGAATTTTTATATATATTTTCTTCTTGGGTCAAAATGCGCCATTTACTGTATTTTTATTAATAATAATGGAAAAATAAAAATCCACTCTAAATGCTTAAGTTCAGGTCATTTTCATCTGAATTATTCACGCAAGTCAGGTTACTATTTTAGATCCTGTCATATGACCTTTGTTGAACCCGAGCTCACATCATTAAACATCTAAAAAAGGTTTTGTGTAAAAGATCACGTGCAAATAAATATGCTATATAATTATATGAACAATCATAAAAAATAATAATAATACAGCTGTATGGGAACAAAACAAACTATAAATGGTCTCTGACAATGGGACATCCGATTGATCAAAACAAATGAGCCCTAATGTCTATTGAGGAATATAACACGTTTTTAATTTTATATCACTGATGAATTAAAAAACTGATAAATGTCTATGAATGGCAAGCAAACTTACTAGGGCACTGGTGTAGGTAGGGTCTGATGTGTCATCCTCTAAGAAGCGAGAAAGCCCAAAGTCTGACACTTTGCACACCAGGTTGCTGTTGACAAGGATGTTCCGGGCAGCCAGGTCTCGGTGCACGTAGTTCATATCACACAGATACTTCATACCAGCTGCAATGCCACGCAGCATACCGACCAGCTGAATCACCGTAAACTGCCCGTCGTTTTGCTGAAAGTAAATATGCCGAGAAATAGCTCAAGACCATGATAGCTGAAGGCACTCTAAATACTAAATACGCAATAGACAAGCTACTGCAGACCACCTTTGTCCTCATATTTACAATAGAACCCTCCCTGGCCCTCACCCAAAATGCATATTTAGGTCTCTAATGACTCGTCCAGCTGTGTCTTCAGTCAGGCACATCTGGTCCCTGCGTACAGGGACGCCAGTCAGCTGGAGGCCAAACTGGCATGAATGGCTTTGCCCAATTTGAAAGCTAAAGGAGAAGTAGAAATAGCTTCCTATTTCCTTACATACATTCAATTTCAGATAATGTCAGGAACAACATTTATTAATATCAATTTTAAGACCCACCCTGAGGAAAGAGTCCAGCGATCCATTCTCCATGAACTCAGTGATGATCATGATAGGGCAGCTTTTTGTCACCACGCCCTCCAAATGGATAATGTTGGGGTGATCAAACTGCCCCATGATGCTGGCTTCGCTCAGGAAGTCCCTCCTTTGCTTTTCAGTGTAGCCAGACTTCAGTGTTTTGATGGCTACCAGGATCTCCCTCTTTCCAGGCAGGCGCAGGTTTCCGCTGCACACCTCCCCGAACTCCCCTGAAGGAGAATCAAATGATGAAGCACCCGACCCAAACCTTTTGCCCAACTTTCTCCCAATGCAGCTTTAAAATGGATTAGAAAGTCTTTTTTATGTACCTGCACCAATGACTTGTTCGATCTTCACACAGGACATGTCTATTTCTTTAGCGAACTCCCGCACTGCCTCGTTGGGATCCTCGTAAGTGAAGGGATCAATATAGATCTTCATACCTGGCGACACTTGGGAGGAGAAGGTGGAGATAAAATATATATGAAGCCGTGTATTAAAGTGCATTTGAATTTTTACCACTAACTATATTTAACTAATAAGTTATCTTTTAAACAATGGTTGTATCAGACTGGGGGTAGAGATACTTTTGAATTTAGAGCAATGTAGCAAAAAATACTGGAAAAAAGTGATGATTATTAGATGTGTATGGGGCTTAACAGGCAAAGTTCAAGGTTGTTGATCTAGCCTGCAAATTCCCCTAATCCCAATCTGATCTAACATCCATGGAATGTGCTAGTCTGACCCACACCTTATAACTTACAATACTTGAAGGAACTGCTGCTAACGTCCTGGTGCCAGATACAACATCAGTCCCTAAGTGGTCTTGTAGAGTCCATGCCTCAATGGGAACCTAAAACCTGGGTGGGTTTAATGTTTTGGCTGGAATAGGCTCCAGGCCCCTTGCGATCCTGTACGCAGTATAAAGCGGTATAAATGATAAGTGAGTGAGAGGGCTGATTGCAACAGTATATGATTAGCTGAATAAAAAGATAAACTTTTGATATTGTACTATGGGAGTTCCCCAAGGATCAGTTGTAAGTCCACTCTTGTTCTCTGTATATACTAAATCCTTGAGTTGACTAATCAGAACAAGTGACTCCTCCTACCACTACTATGCCATTACACAGAACTTTACTTCAACTTCCTTGTCCATCAGCACTCACACTTTCAGTGATTTAAACTGCTGGACATGCTGTCTCACCGGACAACATAACACACTTAGAAGGAAGCAATATCTGCCCTTTTCCGCGTAAACAAGTTCACAGATGCGGCAGACTGGTCAGCGCTGCTATAATGGCGTCTCTCCAACTCCCAATGGCCATATGTACATTGTTCTGTTGTGCCACTTGATTGCAACAGAAAACAAAAAAATCTGACATTTCCTGGCTACAGTTTCCTGATGCCGTCGGCTCAGATTAGTATTGTGTAACAAGATTACACTGGCATGGGACATCAAGTTTGGCTACTTACAGTGGCCGCTAGTGTAATGCTGGAGCTTGTCTGATAACTCTGATTCTGTCCTCTCACTGCCTCTCCTGGAGGAAAAAAAAAGGGAGATTGCATGAAACAGGCTGAGGTTTAATTGGCATGCAGACTCGCCAAGCAGGATTTAGGATAACTCACCGGTTGCAGACGATGACGAGCACGATGACTGAAATGAGAAAAACAACGCCTGCGGCAGCAGAGCCGATGATAAGTGGCAGTTTTTCCTTCAGGCTGGAATCGTACTCCTCTACACACACATACACAGTGGGAACATCAACATATACTGTAGTATAAAACAGATGCCCAACTGGATTGGTCCCACTTCGTAAAAAGTCAACACCGTGCAATCCAAAGGGCCAACCTGACTAAGGTGTCAACCTATAGTATAGTAGATTCACATCTTTTTGCGATCATGTAAACCTCTATGGCCATTTTGAGGTTGGCAGTTAATAAAGTTACCACACACTTTGTAAAATCTCCTTTAACATATTGGTTAGAACCTTATGGCTGCCAACTGGCATGGCTTTGATTTCTGTTAGCTTATACGGAACTCCGTAAAAAGTAGCAGGAAAAGAGCAGTGTGCCAGTTCACGTTTGGAAAAGCAGGAGCATGCTGAGACGGGAGTTTTGACATCTGTTTCTTGGGTATGCTCTTGGCATTGAGATGTACTGACATGCTTAATCTGATTGAAGTTATTGCTGTTACAGTGACTGGCAGTAATTTAAAACCAGTAGCTTTCTGTCAGCTCGTCAGTCTGCGTCAAGTGACCAGACTAATAGCTGATGAAGATTTGATTGGTCTGTGCTGTCAGGATAACACATGATGCAGTTGAGAGTGAAATAGAGAAGATCTTTTTTTAAGGTTAAAAGACAAACCTATATATACTGTATATAAACACACACAACCCTTACCTTCAGTCATGGTTTGGAAGTACATCTTCCCATTGAAACGTCCAAACCCTGCGACCGTTCGAGCTCGCACCTGGAACACATAGATGGTGCCTGGCTTCAGGCCTCGGACTACAGCTGTATTCGTCTGGCTCCTCAGCGACGAGGAGTTGAGCTCAGCTGTGTTCTGGAAGAGATCAGAGCGCACTATAAAAATTATGCAACAAATGCACTCTCTAACATGAAAGCTTTTCTTCAAGCAAATGAAAATGCCTCTGTTAACTTTCTTGCCAAGTGCAACACATGAATGAATAAATGCCCCGAAGTGAAGGCGTGTGTGTGTGTGTGTGTGTGTGTGTGTGTGTGATTACCTTCTCAAAGTACTGCAGCTCGTAGTCTAGTATGACTCCGTTGGGTTGGTCTGGCTGAGACCATGACAATGTGATGCTATCGATAGTCCTGCTCACCTGATGCATGATGGACACCATTGATGGAGCTGTGCAGGAAAAATATTGAAAAAGGCAAAGGAAATTAGCATAATTTGAGATGTAATGTGCACGTTAAGTGACATGTAAGCTCAACACACAAACTGCAGAGGGAAGATCGCGCAAAAAGTGAGACGTCAGCATAATGAAATGGTTTGGAAATAGAACATGCAGTTAATTACATATTCCGCTTGGCGACTAAACTTTGGAAAATTTAAGTGTATGTGTGTGTGTGTGTGTGTGTGTGTGTGTGTGTGTGTGTGTGATTTTGTCCACCTCCAGAGCCAGGTGTAAATTATGCATGCACATTGCTCGGAGCAGCATCGCCAGTGCTGCCAGGTTCATGCTCATCCTGTATAACTGGGAAAGCGTTGAACTGCTACCTTTTAATTGGTTCTTGTAGAGATTCTTTATGAATAACAATTCTGGATCATGATTCAAGACTATATATGAACCCTGAAAACCACAGGCAAGCAATGATTTGTTAATGCACGGCTCCATTTATCAATATTCTTTTGGATGGCACAAATTTCGAGATAATAATGCTTGCCAGTCTGCATAGTGGTAGAGATATCATAAGAAAAATGCAAGTCAGATGTATAGACAAACATGTCTCATTCTGTACAGTACATAACAGTATTTTCATTAGTAGGTCATCAGCAGTAGGCAGCAGAGTACTGCATAGTGCAAACATATCTGTATAGAGATATTTCTTCTTGCCTTCTGTTCTGTTTTCTCGATCGCGAACGGATTGGGGTTGGACTGCAGAAAGAAGGGATGCTACTTATGAGAAAAAAGACTTTCTGGATGCATATCAAAAACCAACTTCTGCTACTGTCCTGACATTTCAGATTCCAATGGTCTTTCAAATGAACCATTAAATGTATTAATATGACATCAAACAAACAGAAATCAGTGGTCTTTCAATTTCATTTTCATTTATTCGATATTTCTGCGAAATTCTGTACTGTATTTCCTTTTTTAAGTACGCACCACGAATCCTGAGAGCTAATATTGTTAATGGTATTTACTGTTGGCATAAGAGAGTGGGTGATGGCTTTGTGACTTCCAGGCCTTAGACTGTAACGCTTCACAAACCAGCTCGACGGAAACGTGCGCATAGATTTAGATTCCTAATGAGCCAGCCAGAGGCAACGGTGGTGAGGAAGAATTTCCTAAAATGACACAAGAAACCTAACTACTCTGAATCCACTGTAAAGATTTATGCACTGTTTTATCAGGTTCACCTCTAAATGCAATCCCTCATGTGAAATTTAGCCAAAAAGCCCAAAGCACACTAAGAAGTCTCAAAAAAATTGAGTTAAATTGCTTCCAAGAAATAACTGTTATTTGGCATACAGAAATAGCAGAAAGTATTCCTGCTCATTAAATGTTAACATTTAAGACAACGCATTAATCTCCTGGCTTTAAATATAGACAGTGCATCTACAAAAATTTTAATCTTCCAATCATTTATTTTGAAAAGTGAACATACTCTCATACATTCTAGATTGATTACACCTAATATTAAATATTTCAAGCTTTTTTAATTTCTAGGCTTACAAGTCATCTCCGAAATATTACAATACTTCCTAAGAGCAATCAAAAAAGGGTTTACGATACAGAGACGTAAAACCTATGAAAAGTATGTTCGCTGCATACAGTACATGGTCAAGGCTCCTTTAGCATGAATTACTCTACCAATGCGGTGTGGCACGGAGACGATTGGCCTGTGGCAATGCTGAGGTGTTATTGAAGATCAGATTGCTTTCATAGCAGCCATAAGCTCGTCTGTATTGTTGGGTCGGTGTTTCTCATCTTTGTCCAATAGCTTCTCTAACTTGGATTCTGTGCCTCTCCAGATTATGGAATTTGATTTCCAAATGAAATGAAACATAACATTTTTAAAGACTTTGGATTTATGAGCAACAATCCAGTTATTTTTCTCCTTAGCCCAGATAAGATGCTTTAGATATTATCTTTGGTTCAGAAGAGGTTTGATACTAGGATTGCAACCCATTTCCTGAAGATGTCTCTGGATGGTGGCTCTTTAGGCACTGACTCCAGCCTCACTCGACTCCTTGTCAAACTCTCCTAATTAGTTCCTGATTCTGCTTTTCTTGTCGATCTTCTTAAAGCTGTGGTCATCCCTGTTGCTTGGGTACCTTTTGCAAACTTTCAGTGAATTAATCTGCTTGTTGAGGGTGTCGATGATTGTCTTCCGGACAACTGTCAAGTCGGCAGTTTTCTCCATGATTGTGGTTGTGCACTAACCTAGACTGAGAAATACACTGAATACTATATCAGTCATTTACTCAAACTCAAAATGAAATATCCTAACATTTAGAGATTTTGGAACATTTGGATTTTTTTTTTTTCAAGACCTGTAAGCCATAATCACCATAATGAAAACAAAAAGCTGTGAAATATTCATCTTTATGTGTAATGAATCAATAATGAGTTTCATGTTTTGAGTTTCAATAAAAAATAAAATGCACAATATTCTAATTTTTATGCACTATACCGTACATATGCAAAAGTCCACAAAAACAGGTCTCTAGGCAGGATTCGAACCCCCAACTCAATTGGCAACAATGATAACCAATAAACTATGATGCCACACTATATTTTTTTATGGAGGTCAGAATGATGAAAGATTTTTACCACAAAATAGCACGGAAAAAAGCATCCGATTTCAGGCTGCATTATACGCTGCATCTGAGTGCAATTGTTCCTTGTGTTTTGTGAAGCAGGTCCTCGCTGACAGAAAGATCCACATGAATGCAGCCAAAAATCTTCTATATTTTCAGAAATTGTTCAGCTCTGCCAAAGTGATGTATTTTCCATTTCCCAGCGTGCTGTAAATGGTACTCTATCGCTCAACTCCTCGCTCGGCCTTCAAATTATAAAAAATGTAAGTAATGCTTTCACACTAATTCATGTGTCCTTGCGGTATTATGTAGAGAACCAGAGGAACCAATTATGAATGTTTCCATCTGTAAAGAATTCGAAGATTTCTGCGCTTGCCAAGAAATGTTCCACTCCTTTACATGACAAAGTAGGATCCCAGTTAATCACGCTTTGAATCATTTCCTATGAAGAAGGTGCTATTGTACATGTACCTACAGTACGCACCATGCAAAAGGGCAAAGGGGAGGTTTAATGTTATGTGGCAAGAGATTTATTTTATATCATAGATCTTTACCACTTATAAGATCATGCGTACGCTCTTCCCCCACACAGTGAGGAGGAGGAGGATGGTGAAGGAAAAGGGCCCAAAAATCACAACGTAAAAAAAACCAACTGCTAAATGCCACTTTCATAACAGCATGGTGTTTAAAAGTCTTGCCAGAAAGAAGCAATTGGTGAGAGCAGCTCATCTGAACTTTACTGTGCGTCATTAGAACTACAATTAGCATCATGTGCTGTAGTCAGATGAACCCAAGATCAAACATTTTGGCCATGCAAATTATCAGCATGATTGGAAACAACGTGACAAGAAACACTTTACCACAAATGTGGTATACAGAGGTGAATTATTTGGGCTATTTGGGATATTAAGGGTCAAAACCTGGCCTTTGGGAGGAGTTTTAGACATGGTCATGAAAAGAGCTTTCAAAAACATGAAATAAAGAACACACGCGCAGATTCAATGTTTTGTGACCTCACTCCCCAGACTTGAACTCTACTGGAACATTGCAGTGTGAATTCATAAATTAAGTCTAAACATATGCGGAGTTTGCAGTGAGGCAGGAGGGGCACTGCTCCCCCTAGAGGCTGAAATATGGCACTACACTGCGTCTAAAATAGGTATAATTTAAGAAATTATTGTACATCTATACGGGTTGAGGAAAATAATCCAAAATAATTTTGGTTAAAAACATTAACATTGTTAACAGAGCGTGCTTTTTCCTTTCTCGTTATATTGCTAAAGTGTTCTTCTGTGTGGTCGTAGCACTGACTGCTAGGGGTCGCTCTCCACGTTGCATTCAGATGATCAGACTCAAAATCAGGTCGGACTTGCTTAAGTGATATTCTTGTAGAAATAAATAATGTTACAAGTTATAGTTGAAGTTGAAAATGTCAGGCAATAAAATAAAACAATGGTAAGAAATACACTTTATTGAATCCTATCATATACTTTATTGAATCCTATTATATATAATAGGATACTATATCCTATTAAATGTTATATTTTATGAGCACATAAATATATATATATATATATATATATATATATATATATATATATATATATATTCATAAATAAATTAATTATTATTAATTATTCATTATAATTTTGTTAGTACAAAACTTCTAGGTAGGACTTTAGTTATTTAGTTATTTTACACACACACACACACACACACACACACACACACACACACGCATACATATATATACTGTATACAAACACAGTCAATGAGTTAATACTACATTTATTGCTGTATGTTATATATATATATGATGATAATATGATAATATTGTTATTATTATATTAATACTGTATAACATACAATATATACTATTTTTCTTTCCCTGAAGTGTGTATACATTTTTTTGCCTGACTCTGTATGTACTATATATATATATATATATATATATATATATATATATATATATATATATATATATATATATATATATGTGTAAGTTTGACCCTAATGGCTTTCCATAATAGCACTGCAGTTACCCCACTGGGAGTGATAATGACACGTTTAGCATGGATAATAAGGTAAAAGTTGTGTGCTCAAGGAGAGCTATTTTTACAAGAATATGATAGATGTAAGACATTGGAATGGTGGATCAGGTGGCAAGACTCTAGGTTGTTGATTTTCGGATCTGATGATCTGGGTTCAAGCACCATTGTTAGTGAGTTGCCACACCCAATATTACCCAGCCACTGCAAGCAGCATCGGTCCCATTTAAGAGATTTTAATTGAACATTTGTTAAATGTTCATGTTTGAGATATTATACACCTGCGTAATATGTTTCCTCAAACCAGTTTGTCGTGCATTTCTTTATTCCAACATTGCACGCTTATAAAACAAATCCAAGTGAGTATGTGAGTATTCACCACAGACTATGACTGTGATTAACTAGCTTAAAATTTTTAATGAGCCAAACAAAATGTATACAAGTGTGTACAAAATGTATGTCTATTTTAAAATTTATCGCTATATTAGTTCATGTGTACGCTAAATGTTTTAAAAGACTAAAATATTTGTCCCGTGCTGTAAATGGCAAACCCTGCATGCGCCAAACAAAAGACTACAAAGGGGCTTAAAATGCTGTATGTAGGAGTGAACCAAGATCCTTCTACAAGTGTCTACAACCTTGTTAGAAATCACAGGAAAAGACTGTGCTGTTCTTCTCTCCATGGCTGGCGTCACACAGCATTCATCCCAAAATATTAATTGTGTGAGTGCTGGGAATCAGTATTTTTCTTTTTTCGTCTGCCAATAAATTTGTAGGCCACTGTACAGTACATTCCTCACTCACACGGCATACCTTTTATTATTAGTTTCATATTTGATTCAAAAACATCCTGATACGTGTAAATGGATCACACAGAACAGATCAAGGTTGATCAGGAGAGTAAGCATCACAGTGAACATCCATGACTCTAAACCGTAATGCCTTTGGGCCCAGATCTAAAATTCTACGTTTAAGCAATATAAAAATAATTCATCTGTAGGCACTTTATGAAGCGTGTGCAAATTTTGGTGACTTTGCAAAGTTGTTCTACAGTATAAGACATGAAAACTGATTTCTGTAATCAATAGTAATTTGTCCTAAGCATCTGTCTAGGCTTTGCATGGCTGCACAGTGAGCAGTAAGCATTTTCATCCTGGGAGGTAAAGAGAAAAAACAAAAGAGCTAAAACTAAAAACAGACTAACCTAAGCTCCAGAACATTGCAAGAGTTTTCCCTTGGGAAAACCTCGCTCCTCATTACCTACTTAACTAATTTAGCGGGCCCATAATAAGATGAACTAAGGACGATCCGGTGAAGCCGAGTGAATGCAAAGATGCTTAGGTTAGACCCAGACGATAGGCACGACACATAGTTGTGAAAAACTTCAGATTTTGTTCTAAGCTGAGGGGAAAAGCTTGAAAGCAGTAATACTAGGGAATAAAATGCGAGGCCGTTAAACTCTTCTCTGCTTTTTTATTTCTTTTACCACTTAGTTTTCATTAACTTCACTATCATCTGTAACGAGAACTATGAGCTGAGAGCACTTTTCAAGCCAGCTCGCTCAGTGATTTCAGCACAGCCTGATTAAACGACTTTTGGAGGTGGCTGATGCTGGGAGGTGAAGTTTCCCAGCACTAGTGAGGCTATAATGTACTCTGACAGGCACACCAGTGTAGCCGCTGCCTGCGGTACAACCAGGTCCAGAGCTCTCATTAAACTGCCCTATTACCGTTTACTATGCTCCTTTGAACTGCTGCTTTTTATTTTTTTTTAGCATTGAGATGTGATGTGAACTGTAACTGCCACTCTGAGCTCATAAAAGTAAAGAAATCTGAAATATGATCAGGTGTCGAGAAACAAGTCCAGAGCGAAAGACATAATTGCAGCAGTTGTACATGTAAAATATTTCTCAATTTCCAAGGAACACCTGGGATCCCAGTTGTTCATTAAACTTAGGTCATTCAATACTTACCGGCCTGGTTAGTCGTGATGTTGACCGAGGCAAACTGGGGCGAATAGGGGCTCTGGTCAGAGACACCATTCACCGCCTGGATCTCGAAGGTGTACTGGGTGTGGGCGAGGAGCTCGCTGATGTGCACCCACGGCTCGGTGAGGCCCAGCTGCCGCGGAACAAACTGCACGTTGTCTCCGCAGCGCGTGCAGGGACCTCTGCCCGAGCCACAGCTTTTGCAGATGATGTTGTAGACGAGGTCATTTCGGCCACCGCTGTCACGAGGAGGAATCCACTCGAGCCTCAAGGATGTCTCGTTTACACTGGAAATGACTCTCTGAGGGGCAGAGGGCACAGCTGCGGGTTGGAAAGAAAAAAACATGATTATATATCGAAGAGACTTCATTAATCATTCCGGGATACCCAGGGGTTCTGGGTCATAAAGCAAAACACATAAATACGAAGCGGAAAATGAACAAATGCATTCAATCGGGAGGAGGCTTATAAATGGACTAGGAAGATAAAGCTGCGCTCTTCTTTCGAGGGAACTAGACATCAAAATAATTCTGTTGTTGTTTTTTGGAATTGATACTACGTTGACGTCTTTTTTATAAAGAACTATATTGAAATTTATGGGGGGGGACGCACAGAATGGGAATGTATCATTTTATTTGTCAATAAAAAATAATGACGGAAAATATTCATCGATGACCAATTTTTCATGCTAAGACGAGACAAAAACTCACTCACTCATCATCTATACCACTATAGCCTGTAGTCACAGGGAGCTTGGAGCGTATCCCAGGAGACTTAAAGGATGAGGCATCCATTGCAGGGCACGCAAACACACTATGGGTGTCATGGGTCTAGCTGGTGGTGCTGGCTAGACCCGGCTGATGGTGTGGTTGCCGTGGGCATGAAGGTAGGCATGAAGGCAGAGGGGTGTGCGCACAGAAATTGTCTTTTATTTTAAACTCAAAACAGACACAAACAAAGGAACCAAAACAACAAAAGTAAACTAAAACTAGGGCTCAGGAAAAACACAGGGAACGGCGCGCTAACACAGGGACAAGAACTGGACACAGGGAACCAGGAGCTGACACAAGGAACCGACAGAGAGAACTGGGGATGAGGAAACATGGAGCTGAAGCTAACTAAAAACACATAGGGGAACTAGAGATGAGACAGGGCTAGACAGGAGAGACAGGGCTGGAGACACAGGACAAGACAGGGCTAGACCGGAGAGACAGGGCTGGAGAGACGGGACTAGACCGGAGAGACAGGGCTGGAGACACAGGACAAGACATGGGACAGAACCAGAGCACAGAATAGAGACAGGACCAGGAGCACAGATACTAGAGACAGGACTAGAGACGGGACTAGACTGGCTGGGTTAGTGGTTAGTTGGGTTAGTAGCTACATGGAATACTGGGGGCACTGGATGCTGACCTAACCAGGTTAGTATCTAAAGGAGTTAATGGCTAACCGGGTTAGTACTGACCTAATAGTGGGGAACTGACCACAAAAGGCAAAGCACACATGAGGCTATTCCAAACTAGCGGCTAACCTACTAGCGACCAGAACCACTAGCAGTCAATCCCCCTAGAGGCTAGCCTACTGGAGGCTAACCCTACTAGGGGCTAACCCTACTAGCGGCTAGGCCCTCATGTGGCTACACAAAACTAAACAGACAAAGAACTAGGCCGGAAGACAAACACTGGGAAGACACAGAACAGTACTTACACTGTACACATAAATTGGCCAAAAACAACCACCTTGTCACATGGTACAGTATGATTCTTCATGCTCTTGAAAAAAAAAAAGGAGAAATGATTTATGGGATAACTTCACCTATAGTATGTTGCCATTTGCCACAGAAAAAAACAAACTGATTAAAAAAAATCAATACGGAAAATATGACAAATATGAAGAGACCACAGTTTCATTTTAAACGTGTCGCACAAGTTAACCTTGACCTTGTGTAGTAATGCTATAGACTGCAGACACATACAGTACAGTAACGTTAGATTATCATAATTAGCTTCTGTGCTCTCTAACGTCACGTGCCACTCTTGAATGGGAAGCATTAGTTTTATGTTATCCCATGTTCGCATTTAAGTTACCTCGCTAATGATAAACCCTGAGGGGGGTCACAATTTGAATGAACTGCAAGTGAATGCAATCCCTGCAACCTTCACAGCATCAGGAATGCTACTGCTTTGCCGACTGCAATTACTAATTGCACGAAGCTAACAGCGCAAATTAATGTCAGCTGTGTGAAGCCACTTTAACTCAAGCAGGAATGATTATTATGAAGTATTAGCATTGTGCATCCAGGGTTTATCTGCGATTCTCAGCTGTTTTTGGGGAAGGAGAGGGAATGGTGCGAATCTGTTATCTGAAATCCGTAAATCTCCTGATCTGCAATTCTCCGATAGCACTGTATCCCCTTGTTGCTCTTGTGATGCTTTATGTAACTGCACTGGTCATAAACAAAGTATTCTGCACTCATAGTGAAACCAGAGTGTTTGTGCTTACTCCACTGTAACTATATATTACACAAATCACAATGTGAAAATGTCATTTGAAACTGAAATATCTGAATAAAAAATGTGGTACAGATTATAGACTGGCACAATCTCACTCACTCACTCACTCATCTTATATACCGCTTAATCCTGTATTCAGGGTCACGGGGGCCTGGAGCCTATCCCAGGAGACTTAGGGCACAAGGCGGGGTACAGCCTGGACAGGGTGCCAATCCCTCGCAGGGCACACACAAATACACACACTCACACCACTGCCAATTTGGGAATGCCAATTAACCTAACCTACATGTCTTTGGAATATGGGAGGAAACCCACCAAGCACGGGGAGAACATGCAAACTCCATGCACACACAGACGGGAATCGAACCCGGACCCTGGAGGTGCATGGCGACAGTGCTAACCACTACACCACCGTGCCGCCCTGGCACAATCATTCAGTGATATTTGTGTCAGGTGATTACCTACTGCATAGGTCCTGTCTGTTGTGGCAAGTGCCCTTTATAGTGCTGGGGAGCAGCATCAGTGCCAGGGACATAATCGGACACAAACTTGGAGACAGTAAAGGACGACAGATCACTCAACAAACTCCTGTCAATCATGGAAAATCCATCCCACCCACTACATCATCCTATACAGAGACAGCCGAGTTCATTCTCTAACAAAACTATTTTAATCTTCGCTGATACTTAAAAGGAATGTTTACTATTCCTACTATTTACTGTTTCTCCTCCCACTACCTCAACTCATTACCTCATTACCACGAAGTATTGAAATGTGTCATGTTGTCACGTTGTCGCTCTTGTTTGCAGATATGTTGTCTCTTTTGTATAGAACTCAGACAGTTTTGCTGTTAACTTAAACATGTCAATCTGTCTTGTCTCAGCTAGTCAGCTAATTAGGTTTCTTGCGTAGATAGCTAGTTACGTTTGGTAATTTATGTTGTATGTACAGTAGCTCCTTGGTCCTGGAGGAACATTGTTTCGTTTCACTGTGTACTAAATTGCATATGGTTGGAATGATAATAAAAGCCTACTTGACTTGACTTCACAAAGAACGGTTCAGGAAATCATTCTTATCGTTCGCCATCGCTCTGTACAACGACTCACCTCTTATGTAACAGAAGACTAAAGCAACTTGTATAGACATTCCATTATTCACTGCCACTTTACGCACACGTTATTCAAACTAACAATCTGCACATTTCAAATCTGTTTTTCTTATTTTGAATTGCCAGCTTGCAATCTGTTTTTTTTTCTATATAGCATCTGCAATACTGTATTAATTTACATACATATACATACAGGTATATATATATATTTTTTTTCTTTTTTTCCCTCCACCTTACTACTGAATATGTAACCTGCTGCCTATGCTACACCATAATTTCCCCTCATCAATAAAGTATATCTATCTATCTATCTATCTATCTATCTATCTATCTATCTATCTATCTATCTATCTATCTATCTATCTATCTACTGTATAGTGAGGACTCTATTTTAGACTCTCCATTTTTACATACATAAAACATACATTTACATACATGCAACCCTTATTAGCGTTAACCAAAAAAGTTAGGTAAATAAGGTAAATGATAAATAAGCATTATAACACTCAAGGTAATGCTGTTGTACCAAATATCAGCACATCTGTGATGCCATCCCAGAATGTGGGTTTTGGCAGGCAGCTGCTCTCCCCTCAGTACTACAGACCATGCTGACCTACTTTAACCCATGTTGCAGACTTACAGTATAATTAACAATTGTTAGAAGACGGAGTGATTCATACAGTTTGCAGCTGTATAGTGCTGTTGTGCTCTATATCACCACTCACATCTAATCCAATTACTTAGTCAGAGGACTGTATAACTGACCTTGACAAAACTTGATCATTCATGATCAAGATGAATTCAGAGGAAAAACGTTAAAAAAAATAAATAAATAATTTTTTAAAAGTATATAGTAATTACACTCTGTCTGGTCACAAGGCAAATCAAATTAAAGGACTAACAACGTAACAGTAAATTTTGTATTTCCTTGTTGGGGACATCACAAACTTCCAATTAGGAAGCACAAACAGCTGTTTATCTCTCTTTCAGTGTGTATGAGCATGTTTCCTACATCATTCTACTATATATGCCTACAATAAATACCATAACGCTCAAATCTGTTATCTTCCCCGAAATAAGACTGAGTTAATAATGTATTGGCTTTCAAAAACCTAGCCAAAAATTGGAGACACACCGATGTGCAAAATGCAGTCAGGGACCTTACGGGAAATGATGGTTTATTGCTCAAAATTCATCGCATAAAACCACTTACCTTCAATGTTCGCTCAAAAGTCATGTCCCTAAAATACATGCATAGACTCTTAGAAAATAAGCTTCCATCTGGCACCTGAGATTCATTTGACTGTTTGAATGAATCGTCTCGCTGGGAAAAGAGATGTACTGGTTAACATAATTTAAATTATTTTTTATTTTTTGTATTTTTTTTAGGTATAACTGCTTTAGGAAGCTTCAAACTGTTAACTATTTAATGAACAGTTCCGAGTTATAATTGTCTGTATGTTGGTGGTATCACAGCGTCCAGAGGTTTTTCATTTAATTGCCTGCACCGTTGCCAAATATGACAACGAATTTTCATCAAATCACTGATCGCGTCTCTAATATTCTGAATCTGTGAGGCAGGCAGTCGGGTGTAGAACCGGATCAACAGCCTGCATCATTCCTGCAATGATTTCTTGAACACCAAGCGGCCGTTCCCTTTCCTATATACTACAAGCTGGTTCTTATTCATTCAAACCATTTTGATTGCTCCATTAGTATGAATCAAATCAAAGCAGCCTGGAACTTCTGGCAGCTCTTTAATGTGTGATGTGATAAAAAGAACATTGTGTTTATTATAATGCAAAGCGACTGTGAGAAAAGTATTCTCTACTTCGCTTCTCTCAAACACAAGTGCTGTTCTCATTCACAAATGGGCACTCCTCTAAAAAGCACAGGGAATTATGCAAATCGGACCAGGCTTGTTATTTCTTGGCTCCTTTTCAGTTATACTAGAGAGTGACATTTTCATTCAGAGTACGCTACATCCACTAACCACTACTTCTAAAAAAGGGCAAAGAGTTTCGAGAGATAAAGCAGCGCAGTTTTACAGTTTTATGTTTATGCAAAACGAAGGAAATTTCGGGACTGTCGTGGGTGATAACACTTAAAACACTGATTGGCCTTGATTCATTAAATCCAACATACTTGTACAGGGCATCTGTGCAGGATCTGAATCGGTGCGGTAGTAGCCAACGCGGCAAACGCAGTTAGTAGCTCCCTCATTAGTGGTGCGGCTGTTGATAGGACACTGCTGGCACAGCTGATCTCCCTGGGATGGTTTGAAGAATCCAGAGGAGCATGCTGGGTAAATACAGACAAGATATTAGAACAACATTTTAGGCAAATTTCTGGTTAAGAGAACATCATTGTCATTATACAAGCTTGATTTTCTGGCTATAAATCCACAGACACTGAATAGACGCTATGCAATCACAATACATTCATATGGGCCTCTGGTGCTGCTGGTAAGCTTGGCCTCTCACTGTTCAGCTTTTGTTGGACACACAAAGAGCAAAGCTCTACTTAGAAATATCTGACTACTCTCACAAAGGCAATGAAAAATTCCAGATCCATTTCCCTCTCAAAACCACCCCAAAGCACAGCAGAACCACATTTCTATTTGGGCATTTAACTATTAGTATTTTAACCCTTTAACCCACAGTGAAGCACTTTTTCGTGAATATCCAGTGTTATTAAATGAGTACCAAAAGTACATATACTGTGTCAGAATCTCTTCACTTTTTCAATTTTGTTATGTTGCAGCCTATTAGGACAGTTGTTTAATTAATTTTTCTTATTAATCTACACTCCGTACCTCATAATAACGAAGTCAAAACAGCATTTTAGAAATTCTGTAAATTTATTAAAAAGGAAAAATGATATATCACAGGTACACAGTATTCAGTATCTTCTTAACAATTCTTATTCAGCTCAAAACCCTATAGGCCTCACTGAACATGTTAACTGTCCATGACGGCACAATTACAAGAAGACTGAACACGTACAGTACAGTATGGTTTGTTTGGAGGGGTGCGCCAGTAGAGTCTCTTCTGCCTAAATGGAAGCATGACGGAGGTTTGTAAAAACAAACAGCATTTCGGCAGAAACATCACACTCCCACTGTTCAGCATGAGGGCGGAGGGGTGATCATTTGGGCTCGTTTTTGTAGCCAAAGGACCTGGGCACCTTGTACTCATTAAGTCGACCACCTCCTCTGGATACCAAAGTATTCTAGAGGCAAATGTGAAGCCATCTGTCCAACAGCTAACGCTTGGTCGAAATTGGGTCATGCAACAGGACAATGACCCAAAGCACACCAGTAAATTTATATCAGAATGGCTGAAAAATGAAAGAATCAAGGTTCTGGAATGGCCTAGTCAAAGTCCAGACCTCAACCCAATTGAAATCCTATAGTGGGACCTAAAGAGAACTGTGCATAAGCAAATGCCCAAAAACCTCAATAAACTAAGGCACTGATGTAAAGTCAAATGCCTCCAAAAGTGAAGTGAGAGACTCATAAAGGCATACAGGAAACAATTACTTTATAATACTTTTTAATTAACAATTAATTAATTTATTGCTGCTAAAGGTGGATTTACAAGCTATTGAATAATTGGTGGTACTTATTGTAGTATTACCCACATGCTTTTTTAAAATTTTATTTTATTTTGGTTACATACTGTAAATAATGGTACGGTGAAAAATTTAATATGTTGTTGTTTGTCTGAGATTTATCTAATACTGAGACCCGCTACGATCAGATGATTTTTATTATGCTTTTGTACAAAAAACATTTGAATTAAATAAGGGTGTATCAACTTTTGCACACACACACACACACACACACACACACATATATATATATATATATATACTGTATATACTGATACTGTGTGTATATACAGTATATATATCTCAGAATAAACAGTAATTACATTACTAATTAAATAATTTAAGTTTAATAACTAATTAAACCTTAATTACATAAATAATACATCCTGCCCTTGAGTATGTGTTTATAAGGCATAAAAGCTTTTCACAGGCAAATGTTGCATCAAAGGTGTAAAAATGCAGTGAAAAACAAAACAAAACAACAACTTACCAGGGTGCCATTAAGACATAATTTTTAGAAGCTGATTTCAAATAATGGATTTATTTTGTCCTCAAATGGTGGAAAAGGCCTCACACAAAGGTAATATCTGCTATTTTGTTGTATTCATTTGTGCTGACTTTCAGGCTTACTGCAGGTGCTAAATAAATCTATTGGCACTCAAACCTCTGGTCATGTGTTCAGCCAGGTAAAAAAAAAAAAAAAAAAAAAGTACTCAAATTGTCTATTCATTAAGGCAAGCATGAGAAATGGCTGAGGTGTGCTCTTTTGCTCAAGCAATGCTTCACAGGCCCTGTTAAGACATCAGCTTGCGTGCACTTTTTTTTTTCCCAGGTAACATTTTTCTACACAGGAACACCTTCAGGAAACGAGATAACTGCTATTACTTGCCGGTTACGGGATATGATATGTAACTGTTGCGTTGTGATTTGGCAGGTAATAAAGTCTCCTAAACTTTCTCATCCATTTTGTGGCTGGATGAACCTGTCCTTCATCTCCTCATTACAAATCAATCAGCAGCTTCAAGCCAACATCAATAGAACGATAGAAAAACACGTTTTTTCCATGAAATGGAGTAATAATAAGCCGAGTCTGTCTGACATTTAGAAAGAAAAAAAAAAAGGCAAATTAAATACGTGACACGTTTTGTGTAGGTGCGAGGCAGTCTGCTTTCCAGAAAACACGTTGAGCATGAGTGAACACAATGAAGCTCATTCTATTAGGCTAATATCTCACGATGGGTTTGACAGCAGTACATTAGTCTTGGCTGTATCTTCCATGCCTGTGATTGATGACAGAGCGTTTGCTTTCCATCAGGAGGAATATAAGGATTACACATTCTCCCGTCAGTTAGCCAAAACGAAGGAGGTCCAGCGCGAGGTATTGGTTATGCTCCAGTGGGCCGAAGGGTGAGTGGCAGAAACACAAGCGAACAGGAATGGGATTTAACATCAGCACTTCCACAGGGAGCTACAGAGCAGAGAACAAGGAAAGCAATATCCTAGTAATTTATAAGCCATGTACTGGATATCAGTACAAAATTGTTTAAGGAGCAGATGGGAATAAGACTGAAAAAGAGAAAGCGAGTTTGAGCTTATGGGTTTGCAGCTCCAGATTTTATAGCTTTGTTCTAGGGTGTGATTTCTGACCCGACGAAAGAAGCTTGTTTATGATGCTAATGTTCTGTTGCATATGACAGTCAATACGTTATCATGTGGTGATACGGTATACTGTAGTAATGCAGGTGTTTTTAAATGTCTCTGTAGGCTTAGATGCAAAAAAAAAAATGATAGAGGTTACAAAGAGTGTATAGCTTTTCCACATTTGGAAAACATTCGTGTTACTCTACCGTGCTACCAGATGACTTGGAAATTTGTCAGTAATTGGACCCATGTGCAAGCCATCAGCATATTTGGAGACAAAAGGGAACCAGCACCTGATACCCACCATAAAATACGGACTTGGATCATTAATGCTTTGTAGCTGTTTTATGACTGGCACTTCAGGGGTCTTTTATGGCATCGTGAATTCTGTTAAGTCCAAGAATATTTCAGTACAAAACCAGATCTCTTTCCTGGACAGCCATCACAACCTATTAATTCTAAGGAAAGGCAGTGTTTTGACAAAAATAAATTTGTAATGCATATTTGTAAATGGAACAAAAATCCTGTTTAAACCACTAATTACACCTATGGTATTATACCTATGAAATTTATACACTACTGTATATCGCCTTATAGCTTACATATGTATTTTATATATACAGTAGTTATTTAAAATTTACAGGGGGCGTTCAATTCAAACCGAGACTTGAGATGATATTTCTCATGAATGAAGATGTGATAGCAGATTGACATTTACAGAAGACTCCAAGCACAGTATAGTGATGAGACAGACTCATAGCCACAGTAAAACATTTAAAATGGTGCAAACGTAGCTGTACATCTGTGAATGATGATCCTGGCAGAGATGGCTTGGAGCCCACTGGAGACGTTTCTGTGAACATTCAGCAAGTGGAACGCCAAAAATCAATGGATCCTTGTCAGCCACTTGTGAAAGAAATGCACCTGTCTGTGCGAACTGTACACATAATCATTGACAAACACCACTTGCATATTACAGGAAGTCGTCTGGGAGTTATTGCCAGATCCTCTGTACAGTTAAACTACATTAAAGGAGTTCCTGGGAGGCCATGTGTTTCCGATGTGAAGATCATTGCTCCAGCATACTGAGAAAACCTTGTGAATCGCTGGAATGGGTGCATTAGTGTAACAATGGATTATAGAGAGAAAAAAAGGTAGTTTTACTTTCATAACTGTGTTCTGTTATTCCGCACAATCAAAAGTCCCTGTTTGACTTGAACACCCTGCAATATATCTTAACGTTTGCATTTTTGCTCCTTTTCATTAAGGGTGCCAATAATTATGGAAAGCACTGCACAACAAAACTAAATGAGAAAGAAAGCCCCGAATTTCATCTTTCTCCTAAACGCAGCAGGCACCGGCACTGTAGCCTTCTTCCTCAGACAACTGTAATTATATATATAATGTATTGATGCAATCTCTTCCAGGTCTTGTGTCATAGATTAAAGCTTGTAGCGAGCTTTGAGGAATCTGTATCTGAGCTTTCTCATTACTCCCCTTTCCTTTCCTTGGCCTATTTCAGCAGGAAGCTGCGTGAGTAACTCTGTGCGACGTTTCACGCAGCGGGAGAAATATTAATATCCATTAGAGGTACCTTGGCGCACTCTAACTCCGCTGTAGGGGAATGCTAGGAGATGAGCTCCATCCAGTTCATCACCACTCTACTGAGTCTCAGAGTGTCAGGAAAGTGAATGCGACATTCATTACCTGCACAGGCGACACGATGTGGCCATAGGAATGGCAGAATGTATACAGGGTATACATTGGCCTCAAAGGTCTCCCGATCTGACCCCCTTAGACTTTTATCTTTGGGGTCATCTGAAGCAATTGTCTATGGTGTGAAGATACTAGATGTGCAGCACCTGAAACTACAGATACTGGAAGCCTGTGCTGGCATTTCTCCTGCGGTGTTGCTTTCAGTGTGTGAAGAGTGGGAGAAGAGGGTTGCATTGACAATCCATCACAATGGGCAGCACATTGAACACATTTTATAAGTGGTCAGAAACTTGTAAATAACTCATGAAAGAATAAGGTTACGTTAAAACCAAGCACACCATTGTTTTTCTTGTGAAATTCCCAATAATAATTGATGTGTCACATGACCCTCTTCCTATTGAAAAAACAAAAGTTGGATCCAAGATGGCCGACTTCCAAATGGCCACCATGGTCACCACCTATCTTGAAAAGTTTGCCCCCTCACATATACTAATGTGCCACAAACAGGACGTTAATATCACCAACCATTCCCATTTTATTAAGGTGTATCCATATAAATGGCCCACCCTGTAGAATGAAACTTGGCATAGTTGAGCTTACATGCTATAGACACATGATTTTGATTTGCACATTCAGGAAATGATCCAATCATGCCAGAAGCACAGTGCATAAAATACTCATGCAAATAGATTGTAAGTGCTTCTATTAATGTTCACATCAAATGGAATAAGAAAAAATATGATATAATTTTTTTATATGATGTCAGCAAGCATACCCTTCCAGAACATGGTGGTCTGAGTCAATCTAGCTTTAGTATTTTAGAAACTGCTGGTGATCTGTGGTTCTTATAGATTTTAGTACAAAAAACAAAAAACATCCAATAAGCACTGGTTCTGCGGATAGAAATGTCTGGTTGATAAGATTGTCCAGAGATGAAAAAAAACGCCAGACTTTGTTTGACATTTTGATTTTAGTGAACAGAAAAGCTATGGTAACCCAACCACCCACTCTTTACAACCAAGGGAAATAGAAAATCGTCTCAAAAAGTAAAACATATCAATGTTTGAGGCAGATGGGCTACAATAGCAGATGACCACATTGGATTTGACCCCTGTTAGCCATGAACATGAGTGTACACTGGGCACAGTCTCCCAAAACTGGACAGTTTTATGCATTCATCTGCTGTCTCATGATTGGGTAATGTGATAATGGCATACATATGAAAGTACACATTTCTATACTGGAAGAGGTCCCTGGCTGCAAAAACTATTGGACCTGTTACAAGAGATGAATCAAATCAGTTCACTCACTCACTCATCATCTATACCGCTTAATCCTGTATTCAGGGTCACGGGGGGCCTGGAGCCTATCCCAGGAGACTTAGGGCACATGGCAGGGTACACCCTGGACAGGGTGCCAATCCATCGCAGGGCACAGACACACACACATACACTCACTCATTCACACACTACGCGCAATTTGGGAATGCCAATTAGCCTAACCTACATGTCTTTGGACTGTGGGAGGAAACCGGAGTACCCGGAGGAAACCGACCAAGCACAGGGAGAACATGCAAACTCCATGCACACAGAGACAGGAATCGAGCCTCGCGATCACTAATGATGATTGAACCCGGACCCTGGCGGTGCAAGGCGACAGTGCTAACCACTACACCACCGTGCCGCCTTCAAATCAGTTCAAATAAATTTAAAATACAATAATAAGAAGGTAATGTGTTAGGCGTCAGTCTCATAGTAAATATACTGTGGACTAGAACTTATGCAGTAAGGGGAATTAGGTAAGTTTTTTTTCACATATGTTTTATGTTTTTAGAGAATGCATCATATATATATATATATATATATATATATATATATATGATGCATTCTCTAAATATATTCTGATGTGTGTGTGTGAATGTATTAGCTGAAAGCAGTGAAACAGATTTGGGGTATATGTGTGACAGCCAGTCAGCAGTTAAAAGCTCAAAGAGCATATGGTGCTCAAGCCAAATCCAGGTTTCTGCATCCCAGTGCAAATCTGCAGATGCTTCTTGACGTATAGAATACCATACATAATCATCCAAAACTAAAATATGTAAGCCTTACATCATGATTACATCTGCGCTAGTTATAATGTACATTAACGCTACACTAATGATGTCCTTTTTCACTCATTATATGTGATCATCGTAGGTATTAACTCCTGTACAAAATGTGAGTGAAAATTGGCAGAAGAAAATTAGAGGAAATTACACACACATCCACACACACACAAAAAAGGGTCCCTTTTAAGAAACTCCAAAGCAAGGAGCTAGCTCGCTACATAGCACTTGAAAATGACTCAGCTACATAGTTGGTTGCTGTGGATACTAGCTGAGTTTCTAAAAAAGTATGAACTTTACAATATGAACTTTTTTTTTTCTGCCATTCTATTAAAATCACAACCACTTTTTTACATTATAATTTTTTTTATTCATTTTAACGTATACAAGTTTGCATTTGTGGTGGAAAAATGGTGTAGTTCCGCTATAATCCTGCAGGGGGTGCATTCTAAACTATTCAAACATTGTCAGGCAGCACAATCCTGTATAGACGAGCAAATAATTGAGTTTCTCTGGAATTGTAACAAAATCGTAAAAAAAAAAAAAAAAATCGGGATATTTTATGTCGAATCGGGATATTTTATGAAATGTCATTGTAACGAAAGCACAATACAAATCAAATTGGCACCTACATGTAAGTATCGTGATAATATTGTATCGGCTGCTCTCTGGTGATTCCCATCCTTAATAGCTAGCTATAATACTTCAGATCACCTGGGTCGTAGCATACTGTAGCCTTGATGGTCATTTTGGCATTTGATATTGTATATTTGACAAGCTTATATAAACATCATAAATAACACTTCTTGCTCTCAAAATGTCATGCACACTCGCTCCGCGACCGGCACGAGGACCCGGAAGTAAGATGGTCGCGCTTTCAGAAAGCATAAAAGGAAACAAGATGGAGCTTCACATCGCTCAGTCATTGAGTTCATTCATGCCTTCGCTATCGCTTCACCAACTATTTCGTGAGTACTCACCTATTCAGATCGCTTCCTTGATTAAGTGTGTGTTGCCAGAACGCGGGTTTATTTGTGTAGATCCTTGCTCTTTGTGTAAGAGAGTTCTAAGAGTAAACGCGTGGTTATCCTGCCTGCTCGCGCTGCTTCCGCGTTTGGGTTTACCATCCACGCAACACGGGCTAACTGCTAAGGCTACTGTGTTCATTCCTCGGTTGCTTGTGACAGAATGACTGAGCCTAAAGCAGTAAACCCAGCGGAGTTTGCTCGCCTCTGCGCTGTGGTTGACCAGCATGCCGAGCTGATCAATGAGCTCCGTGGTGAAGTCGTGTCTCTCCGAAAGGAGAGCTGCGGCAGGAGAACGTGACCCTCCGCGAGGCGGCTGTTCAGTCGGCTGTTGCCACGCCCCCCGCAGCGGCGGCAGCGCCGCCCCCTCCTCCCCCCTCTGACATTTTCATTGCTTTACCAGATAAGTGGGATGGCACAGATGGGAAGTGCAGTGTGTTTTTAACAGCATTAGATCTTTGTTTGAGTTCAATTCCACCAGGTACTCCACAGACCGACTGCCCGTTGCACTTCTCGTCTCATTGCTATCTGGGCAGGCAGCTGAGTGGGCCACGGCGGTTCTCAGGTCAGATTCGGACACAGCCTATTCATACGGAGAATTCACCCGCCAACTCAAACTGACCTTCGAACATCCTGCTGCTGAGGTGGAGACCGACAGCAAATTGGACCATCTGCTGCAGGGTGGGTCGTCCGTGAGCCGCTACACCGCGGATTTCCGTACCCTCGCCGTGCAGACCACCTGGGGGGACGCCGCCCTCCGGACGGCTTACTACGAAGGACTGGCTTCTCGCATCAAGGACGAGCTCGCCAGACGAGAGCTTCCAGCTACACTGGAGGGATTGGTTCAGCTCGCCCTCCGGATTGACCAGCGCCTGCTCGCTCGTCCGAAGCCAGCCCCCCGAACCCTGCCGCCCATCACGCCCCTTTTTTCACATTCCACGCCCGGTCACCAGCTTTCACCACCACCACTAGGGCGTCTGCCGGGTCTCCACCTCCCGCCGTGGTTGACACGGGAGCCAGGGAACCCATGCAACCAGGACGAGCCTCCTTGAACCCTGCAGAGCGAGAACGACGTTTCAGGGAGGGACTCTGTACTGTACTGTAAGCTGGAGAAGTGTGCTTTTCACAAGCGCTCCACCACGTTCCTGGGTTTTGTCATCTCGTCCCAGGGTGTGGCCATGGACCCGCAGAAACTGGAAGCTGTACGTCATTGGCCCCTACCCAAGACTCTCAGGCAGCTTCAACGGTTTCTCGGGTTTGCGAACTTCTATCGTCGCTTTATCCGGGGCTACAGCACAGTCGCAGCACCCCTGACCGCATTGACTCGCCCCTCATCTCGTCCCTTCCAACTCGACTCCACGGCCATCAACGCCTTCTCCAAACTCTGCCATCTATTCACCACCGCTCCAATTCTCCTCCATCCAGATGCCGACCAACAATTCGTTGTGGAGGTGGACGCCTCAGAGGTGGGCGCTGGGGCTGTTCTCTCCCAGCGGGGTCCAGACCAGAAACTACACCCTTGTAGTTTCTTCTCCAAGAAATTTGACCCCACTCAGCAGCGATACGGGGTAGGGGACCGCGAGCTGCTGGCCATAAAGTGGGCTTTGGAAGAATGGCGACACTGGCTCCAGGGTGCCAGAGAACCATTTATCGTCTGGACCGACCACCAAAACCTCATTACCATCAAGAACCTAAAACAACTCAACCCCAGGCAGGCGCGGTGGGCTCTATTTTTTGAGTCTTTTGATTTCCACCTATCCTATCGCCCGGGGTCAAAGAACATCAAAGCCGACGCCCTCTCCCGACAACATGTCTGTCCTGCCACCTTCCAGAGTTATCGCCCCGCTCCGTTGGGAACTGGAGACGAGGGTTCGCCAGGCACAGGCCACGGAGACCAAACCGGCAGGGGCCCCGCCTGGACGACTCTTTGTACCCAGGAACATCAAGGCCGACGTCATCAAATGGGGTCACTCCTTGCCGCTGTCGGGGCACCCAGGCACACAGCGCACCCTCAAATACATCCAACGTGCTTTCTGGTGGCCCTCAATGGCCAGGGACGTCGAGGAGTTCGTCAGGAGTTGCCCAGTGTGCGCCAGGGCCAAGACCTCCAATCAACCAACACCAGGGGAACTCCAACCACTCCCAGTCCCCCGTCGACCCTGGACGCACATTGCCCTTGACTTCATCACGGGCCTGCCGGCATCCAAAGGGAAAGACGTCATCATGACCATAGTGGATCGGTTCTCCAAAGCTGTGCACCTGGTGGCCCTCACCGGACTCCCGTTAGCTAAAAGGACAGCCGAGCTGATATTAGAGCACGTAGTCCGTCTGCATGGGTTCCCTAAGGACATCGTCTCGGACAGGGGGCCCCAGTTCACTGCACGGTTCTGGAAGGCCTTCTGCCGTCTGATCAATTCTACCTGCAGGCTCTCCTCGGGCTATCACCCCCAAACAAATGGTCAGACGGAACGGGCCAACCAACAACTGGAGCGCTATCTGAGGTGCTTTGTTGCCGACCGTCAGCGCTCCTGGGCTCGCTATCTTATTTGGGCGGAGCTCTCCCACAACCTCCACGTCTCCTCCGCCATGAAGCTGAGTCCATTTGAGGTATGCCAGGGTTTCCAACCTCCGATGTTCGAACATCAAGAAGTACCCTCAGCCCAACAGTTGGTCCGAAGGTGTCGGCGGTCCTGGACTCAAGCCAAGGAGGCCATTCAGCACGCCAATACCCTCTACACCTCACAACATCGCCGTCGACACCCCCCGGGACGATTGTACCACACAGGTGACAAGGTATGGCTCTCCACCAAAAATCTAAACCTCCATACAGAGTCCAAAAAACTCTCGCCTAAATTCATCGGTCCATATCGCATCACCCTCCGTGTCAACCCTGTCACCTATCGGCTACAGCTGCCTGCGGCGCTCCGGATTCACCCAGTATTCCACACCTCTCAGCTCAAACCCTTCATCACGTCACCAATGGTTCCACCCGCCCACCCCACTCCTCCTCCCCGAATCATCGAGGGTAGTCCCGCTTACGCGGTACGCCGGATCCTCGACTCGCGCCCTCGGGGCAGAGGTACATAGTACCTGGTTGACTGGGAGGGCTACGGCCCCGAGGAACGGTCTTGGATTCCGCCCCGGTTCGTCCTGGACCCCGAGCTCATACGGGACTACTGTCATCGGGTATCCGCCACCCCAGGACCGTCGAGAGTCTGTCCTGGACAGGGGGGTACTGTCATGCACACTCGCTCCGCGACCGGCACGAGGACCCGGAAGTAAGACGGTCGCGCTTTCAGAAAGCATAAAAGGAAACAAGATGGCGCTTCACATCGCTCAGTCATTGAGTTCATTCATGCCTTCGCTATCGCTTCACCAACTATTTCGTGAGTACTCACCTATTCAGATCGCTTCCTTGATTGAGTGTGTGTTGCCAGAACGCGGGTTTATTTGTGTAGATCCTTGCTCTTTGTGTAAGAGAGTTCTAAGAGTAAACGCGTGGTTATCCTGCCTGCTCGCGCTGCTTCCGCGTTTGGGTTTACCGTCCACGCAACACGGGCTAACTGCTAAGGCTACTGTGTTCATCCCTCGGTTGCTCGTGACAGAAAACCACTCTTTAATTAATTAATTTTGCCATTGGTGTCCTGGAATATGCCCGTGTTATCTATCAGTGAAGGAAAAAAGTGCATTCATAGAACAACCTGGCGTATCCTAACAAATAGGATAAACATGGACTCATCAGACCACATCACCTGTGCTTAAGAAATGACAAGCTATTGACAGCATCAGTTACGGTTAACCGAATTATAGCCAGCTGAAATGCATTTATCTCAACAGTAATTATCCAGTCATGTGTTAACTTATTTCAACCCATTAATTAATTAATTAATTTTATGCACCATTCAATATTATCAAGGACAACATAATGTTGTTATATGCAATCTACATGTAAGTGTTAATTTGTTAATAGTAAATATGCTATTATTCTGCATACTATTAATCTATTTAGGGAAGTTAGCATGTTATTGGTCTTTTGGCTGCTCATATCGAAGGATTGTCACAGCAACGCAACCCTTCCATTTTATCAAACCTTGAGACCAGGACTGCATCCGGTTGCTGGGGTTTGGGCATTGGGTGTTCGCAATGGAGTATTATTGCCAGAAGAGGTTTCCTTAACCACTATTCCCTGTACGGGGAACAGGAAACACCAAGCACACTTCACACAGAATGGAATAGAAGGCAGTAGGACTCTTCAAACTTTGAAGAGTAACCATGTGCTCTTCAAAGCAGCTGACTGAGGATGTGAAAATTAATCTAATTGATGCCTACAAAGCAACTGAAAGCTATGAAAAGAAATTAAAGCACCTCCAGCTCACTATTTTCACCGTCTAAAACACCACTTATGAAAACCTGGATAAGTCAATGCAAGATCTTTAAGACAAAAGCAACTCTCAGGTAAAACTGCCAATATGCTGGCAAAGAAAATTCCCCATTACAACAAAGACCTGCAAGAGAGGTGGTGCAGCATTCTACTCTGCATTAAATCATCTGCATGGGAGAGTGAGCAGAAGAAAACCATGCTAGCGTCCTTGTGACAAAAAAGCGTGAGTTTAAATACACTAAACAAGAATAGAAAGACTACTACTGTAGCTGGCTAGAAAAGAAACATTTACAAGCTGTGATATCTGCCGAAGTGGTTGCTGCTATGCACGTCCTGACTTTATAGGGTGTCTTAACTTTTGTGAAAACAATAAACAAAATCTTACCTATGCAACAGTACAATGCTCTTTTATGGAAAAAAAAATAAGTAAGAAAATGAAAAAAAAAAACAGGTGCCTCAGGTTTTTATTGTCAATCAATTTCATTATTTAACCTTACAAAAGTACAACTTGAACATTACTTATCGTCCATACCGCTTTATCCGGGTCGTGGGGGGCCTGGAGCCTATCCCAGAAGACCAAGGGCGTGAGATGGAGTGCCAATCCATTGCAAAGCACACACACATACCAATTGGCAACGCCAATCAGCGTAATCTGCATGTCTTTGGACTATGGTAGGAGTACGCAGAGAGAACCCACCAAGCACAGACACAGACCCCGAGGCAAAAACCTAGAGGTGCAAGGCGACATTGCTAACCACTACACTGTACTGTATAACACTGTGACATAGCATTTGCATACTTCTGGATGAGCAGTTTAGACTCTTAGTGGCAAATGGTTCAAACAAAAGCTGTGCACAAGAACGTTTCAACATGAAAAATGGTTAATTGAACACGAAGTGTTTGGCAAAGCTTTTACTGTGTGAGTCTAAACAGGAGTGTGTGAAGCAAGAAGCTTCTGATTTTGCTAACTAGTTCCACTGTCAATGTCACTTTTCTCTCTTTAGCCCTAGATATGTTTAGAAGTTTCTAAGCCCTTTAAATAGAGTCTCACATCTGCAGTCACAAATTTTCCAATTGCCTTGGTGGGTTTTTCTTCTACTTGGATTGAATCTGCGATGAAAGACTGCCTGAAAACAGCTGTGTGTTGGTGTGGATTTTCATCCAATTTCACCTCACCACAGATGTGTGGACATGTTTGCGGTGTTAGCACTCGTGCACTAGTATTCCCCACAATTTACTGACCTTTAGTAGTGTAACCAACCAGGTCTCCCATATACAGTACCAGACCTTACAGATATCCAGTTCCTGCTTCCTGTTGTCAGGAGCATTTCTTCTCCTCAGCAAGCTAATGTATTGGCTTGTGAAATACAGTGGGCTTAGGAGACGTAGGCCATAAGTGACCGCAACAGAAAACATGTTCAACTTATCATCTGGAGATTGTGAGCTCTCAGGTGATGCAACAGCCATCCATACCCACGAGTCTAGAGAACAGATGGCCGTGGTCTCCCGGGGGGGGGGAGGGGGTGGTGGCATTCCCGTACTCTCACATCAATCATAGGGACACTAGCCAATCATGGGTGTCTGTGAGCTCACATGAGCAGAAGGTGCAGATAACGCTTTTCTCCATGTGTTAGATCATCACCAACGTTGTGTGAACAGCAGTGCAAAATAGATGCGCTCAGTTGGCATCATGTGTCTCAGAGGAAGTGATACGTGATAGACTTCGCCTTTTACGGTTGGTAGTTGTCATCTGGATTGAAGAGTACCATTACACAGTTAGGTGGGAATCCAGAAGAGTTGACTTTTGTCTGTTGTAAACACGTTTATTATACAACAGTTGTATCAGACCAAACAATCGGATTGGACAAGAAGCATTCCTACGAGTGGTGTACATCACTTGGACGTTTAACAATTGTTAATCACACTAATTGTCGGTATGACCTGTATTGCCCACCATTATGAGGACAGAACCAAAAAAACACATTCAAAGACAGTCACATTAGCACTTTCAGCAAGAAAACATACCTGATAACATGATGTCATCTAAAAAGAAATCACTCTGACTGATATTTAAGTCGTTTAAAATCACATTTGAATTATGTTCTTTTAAAAGAAATATGTTATTTTATATATGGCTACATGGCTAACTAGCTCCTAGCATGAGGTTGAATTCAAAATCATTCTCAACCCCTGATCAAGGGCATTGTGACAATGGATTATACACCCTACATAGTGCACTGGCTTTCCTTTTAATGCTATTTGGAATTTAGCCCCTGGATGTAAACCGAGCTGATACTCTAAAGTGGAATAAGTGGAAACCTACGAGATTTACAGGACTATCCCCCAGCTCCTTGTTTTATCCTCCTCACCTTTTGTCCACATAGTACCGGTAACAATTTCATCTGAACTTATTTTAACTGTCGGTCACCAGCTTCACCAGTCGCGGGTCGTTAGTTCCACCGGGCGTGCAAGTGTTGGCAGAGTAAAATAATTGATCAAATAAACAAACAAATTATAATCTGTTGATAATAAATGGAGTGTGTAGAACGGAGGTCAGGCTGTATTGCTGGATATAGCAGGCCTGTAATGTCTTCGCCAGTTGGGCTGCGCCCCCGTGTCCACGACCGCATCACAGCAGTGCTACTGTATATGCAGCAGTACAGACTGATTGATCTGTTCTACTGCACCTTTAACTAAACATGCATACGTCTTATATCCTTTAGTATATAGTATTACAATCAAATTATGACAAACCTTTCGAAACTACATCTAAATATAATGTATTACTCTAATTTTGCACTCAGCATTGGCCACATACATACAGTATGTATTACACATGACTATATATATGATTATTTTTTCCTCTGCAATGGTTCTTTGCTGTGTAAGGGCCAGCCTGAATAAATAAATAAATGAATGTCAATAAAGGGGAGTTCAGACAGACAGATAATAAAAATGAGCTGGCATATAGTATGCATGGACCAGACAGGCAACCGTATTCCAGCTAGGATGAAAGCCCAGACATCACATGATCACTCACTTCTCAATGCCCCCTATCCCCCCCTCACCCAACACACACACACACACACACACACACACACACAGACACACACACACACACACACACACACACACACACACACACACACACACACACACACAGAATGCTAATTTGTATATATACTGTATAAATGACTACTGTGAACTCATTTAATTATCTTAGCATCTCATAAAAACAGTAAAAAAAAAAGTTTAATTATACCACACTATACAGTATGCCATGAGAAAATACTCAGATAAAGGAGTAAATGATCTTAACCCTATGCACAGTATTTATTATATATATGTCCTTGCAAACTCTCCTAACAATGCATTTATTGTTCAACCTCTAACTATTATGAAACAAAAATACAGGATTTAATAACTTACTAAGAACAGATTGTTTTAGGAAAACAGGGAAATAAAATGTATGATCTTAGGGATTTCATAAGACAATTTTCAGACAATACTCCAGTGAATACCCTGATAGGCAACAGAAAGCAAAGGACAACTGAGAAAGACAAGAGCGGATAAGACGGGCTTGCTGGTGAAGAAAATAGGGGGAAGCATAAGGCATATGATAATATGATATTCAGTGTGTTCAGAATGTTGCGTTCCTTTCTCTTTACAAAGTGGATAAAAACACCTAAATTAATAACTAATACAAACATTCAAGTTACAACCTTTTGAAGATAAGAACATCCAATCGCACATCGAAGTTAGATTACATGTCCGGCGTACATAGTCACGTGCATGGATGTCCAGAAGCAAGCGCAAAAGAAGCGGCAAGCAATAACAATGGAGAAAAAAGTTAAATGAATCGAGAGAATGGAGCGAGGTGAAAAGATGCCAGACATTGCTCGTTCTTTTACCATCATTCAACCATCGGCATGATTCTAAAGATCACTCTACTGTAATATATTGTGTGTAGTGGAACAATAGACTGCGAGTACCTTGGTCTGCGAGCATTTTGCAAGACGAACAATTAAAAAAAATTTTTTTTACTTGATTAATGAGCGAGGTCTGGACATACGAGTAGTACGCATGCACTTTGTCTGCCGAGTGTCACGTAATCACAACTGAGCCATTGGTTCTTCTCTCGCGCACGCTGCAGGATTGTGGGTAATCGTCTCCCATGCTTCCATGTGTGCATGCTTCACTCATATGGTGCCATCTATAGTGCAGATGGTGCAGTGTTTCCGTTAGTGTGTGTGTGTGTGTGTGTGCTCTACACAGAAACTCTGCTCTGTCGCGATTCTTTTCAAAGGTAAAGTGCTGGTTCATTTGTTTGTTTGTTTTTTTACTTTACAGCAGTGATTACTTTAGTATGCGCTCTCGTGAGTGTCATTAGAGAGATTTCTTTTTTTCCCTGTTAAAACAGTGTTTCCGTTGTGTGTGTGTGTTTGTTGTGAAACTTAAAAAGTGAGGTGAGGAGAGGGAGGAGGAGTTTTACTGTTTACTGTGTAAGACGAAGCGAGGGAAGGGGCTAATTCCACACACACACACACACACACACACACACACACACACCCACACACACAAACAAATACATGACGCTTGCGTGCACAAACGGAAACACTTATCTGTTGGATTTATTTTTACTTTTTTTTAAAGGTAAAGTGCAGGTTAATTTGTTTTATTTTTACTTTATATATTGTATTAATTATTTTTATGTTTTCATTATTTCTTATGGGGAAATTTTGGAATACGAGCCCACTTCCGGAACGAATTATGCTCGTAATCCAAGGTTCCACTGTATTTACTTATATGGGTGCTTTGACATACAAGCACGCTTCTAGGACAAACTATGCTAGCAAGTCAAGATTTAACTGTATTGCCAATTGTGTTAGTGTATTAAAACCTAGTTTTGGACTTACAAACAAATTGGACTTAGGAACAATCTCTTGGAACGGAACTCGTTCATATGTTGAGGACTTACTGTATATACTCCAAGCACTCTAGGTTAGCACCCTAGGTTAAGCATATGGTTGGTAAGGCAAGACTGACTAACATCTGGTCTCACAAACAATAGACTTACTTGAGCACATCCAAGTGTTGCCAGGGGGTTCTGGTGCCAGTGAATTTCAATCACAATGCCTTGGCATTATTAGATGAGCTCCATCATCTGAATGAGACATTCAAATGAGACAGTTTTCTGAATTTCAGCAGATACCACACTGGGTGATGAAGCTATACAGTTACTAAATGAAACCTTTCCTCGGATTGCTAAAGTATTTTCAAGGGGATCACGCAATAAATGAGATTTGAAGTGAAGTTTGAACTGCGATATTGTATAGAGGGTTAAACATCAAGGACGTGTACTGAGTTTGTAATTACAGTAGTACATCTACTACGGGTTGCAGTTAATTGCAAAGCTGTAAGGAGTGAAGTAAAAATGCACAGAAATGAAAAATCATATCCTTTTTTTCAGTGGTATTATTGAATTGATAAAAAAAAAAGGATTTAAATTTTTTCACTTTTTTATATGTTGGTTAAGAGTTCTGATTTAAAATGAGATCTTCTAGTAGCATAAGACCTTCTGGTCCCATTAAGGAAATGAAGAAAGGTTGAGGTTTATATAGACAGGAATAGATTGTAGTAAAGTTACATTCCCAGAGAATGGCAAACTGAGTGTGACTGGACTAGATCAGCATAGGCAAGTTTAAGAATGGGGGGAGATGAAAACTGAAAGAAACAGAACATTTTAAATCAGTCCTCTAATGTAAATTTCTCATGACTATCATTTATTCTTGTGCAGTTTTCTTCAGAAGTGAAATCTTTTTCCTAAGATAGCCTACCTGCTTCTTCACCATTCATTGTCCCACTGGATGTGCACAATTAAATATTTCATTCAATCAGCAATTGCCTGGGTACCACCTCTTACCTTACCAACTGTACCTTAATTCGGAGTGCTACAAGAAACTAAAAGATTACTGTAACACATCCTTCTGTGACCGATGGAACTAATTAACCGCTCAAGGCAGAGATGATGACCGACAGTGTAATTTACATGAGTGAAAAGCAGTTGTAAATTCTTACTAGTATTATGTAGCCAAAAAGTGGGGAGAATAAACCGTGAATGGTCCAGAGATTTACTTTTGTATTTATACTTATTACGCTTTAAAGAATTATTCAACTTCTGGGGTTCTAGGGGTTGAATCCCAAATAATGTTTTACTTTTAGTACTATTTAGTACAGGATTTTCAAACACCATAACAGTAACCATGATGTAACTGTGAATTTTCTTCCTGTAAATTAACGATATACAGCATTTTACTTTCGACCGTGTTTTTTTATTTTTTAATAATGTTAATCATTAATATAATTCACTAGATGTGTCTGCGACTTTGATCGTGTGGAATTTAATAGCACACTCATAAGCGTGTGTATAACGGCATCTGGAATGATGGCTAAAAATTTTGACCTGTTACCGTGAAGCGGTGCACAAACAAACAGATTCCAAAAACATCTTGATGTATTCTATTACTCATCTTACACCACCCGCAAATATCTTCAATGTACAGACATGCCAACTTTAGTTATATATGTATATACTGTAGTATTATTATATGTATATACTGTAGTATTGGTGGTGTTGTCATATTTAATACAAACGACCTAATCATGTGTAAATATGCCTGCTTACTTTGATTATATTTGACTGATTTTATTGCTTGGACCCCATAATAATGTCCCTTTGAAACTCTGGAAAGGAAAACACCCTGATGTGGATATTCCACATCTGTTATGCATTGTTCTAACAGTCTGCTGTACTGTAACACGGCACCGCGGCTTTTCAGCCATCTTGTTTTCATCCTCGGTTAGCCTCATTAACTTCAGACGACTTCCGAGGGAATTCGACCAAATTTTCATCACCGACCCGGGGGACTTGGGGATTAGTCCTGGATCCTTCAGAAAGGCATGGGATTATCCAGCAGGATAGACTGGAGCCTGCGAGGCGCTAAGACAGGAATCCTACGCGTTAAAAGCCCTGAGAGAGACTGAAAGCCAGCAGGGGCACAAGGGCCAAAGCTGAGAGCAGATGACAGCCTAATATGAAGGGGGCAAAGTTCCAAAACACACGCTCGCCTTAATGCAGGGCATGAGAATAAAGTAGAGGAAACTCTTTTGAGTTATGTCACTCAGGCGCTCTTTGAAATGGTCTGTAATCTGCGAGATGACATTATATTTAGTGCGTGAGGCTCAGAAAGATAAAAGTACTTCCTTAGAATATACCCTAGATACCGGACATACAGTACAATAGCGTTCTGATAAAATGATGATATAAAGTGTTTGATATGAAATTGAATATTTTAGTAAAGACAGGATAGTCAAAGCTCATCTAATCACTTCTTAATCCTAACATTTGGTGTTCATAGACTAAAGTCCCAGACCACAATCCCTCCATTTCGACTGTAGCATAATAGAGCAAGAATACTGAATACTGTCCTGAAATTCCATAATGTTGCCGGTATAGTTATGACATTAAACATGCAGAACCCAGAGACACCTTCTGCTAAAGATTATACTTGAAAGCTACATGTAGCACCCATTGTTTGCCCAGAAGAGCTCATTTTCATGGAATCGTGAATACAGGCTATTACTAAATAATACTTGTCTGAAATGGTGTCAAAACCAGTTTGGTGTTATTTATTCATTCATTGTGTATGCTGTTAATATTTCATTAGACCCCGGTGCCTTAGACTCGGCTCTCCAGGGAGCAGTTTTCTGCTGACTGATCCCATTGAGCCGTGAATGACAGTTGAAATGTATTCATTTCATCGGCAGCCGTAAATATTAATAGTGTCAGCTCCATCTGCTAACTTCTACCTGAGACAAAGGCCTCGGCGTTAACCCCGACAAGCTCTTTTATGCGACATTGTGACACCCGGTCCAAAGCTGGCTGTGTGGTGTCAACATTGCACATCCACAATACTCGCTGCTCCTTTTGTACGCCTGACAACGGAATCCGAACACGTCAGTCATAGGCGGCGCTGCCGGGGGAGAGAACTGGCAACGAGTGAATGGCGACGGCAGATAATATGACACTGACAAAGAGGCCCGGGCCTTCAGCATTATGCAGAGGGACAGCGTGGTGTGATCCGAACGAGCTCCTGCAATCAGTGCTTCGCTGCAGGATGTGCCGAGACTGACGACGCGGACGCACAGGTGCCGCACAGGGCTACCGAACGAATCGGATTTACAGGACGTGATATGTCGTACATGAACTGTCTGCCAGAAAAGCCATTTAGCGCAAAAAAAAAAGAAAAGAATGAGGGATAAATAAAAACGCACATCCACTTGAAACATTTCCACTTGAAACATTTCAAACATTCTTTCTACTCTCTGCCATTTGCACTGATAAATCAGGAAATTCAATTAAATTAATGCATGTAGCACTATATTCCAAATTTGATCTTGTCATCCATGTATGCATTACATATTCAGCTTAGTGCAAAGGGCTTCTGCATAGTTGAGGAATATGTTTAATTCATATAACCCTGCTCCTGGGTTATATGAATCCAGAGCCTGTGCAAGGCAAGAATGCACCCTGGTTAGGAAACCAGAGAATCTCAAGGACAATCACGCAGGCATGAGGAGAACTGAAAAACCTTTCCAGCCTTCGAGGACATTTTAGAAGCTTGGCTGAATGCACAGTGTGGTCTGGTGTACACGATCTCCCAGAATGCACCAGAATACCTTTTGTGTGTGTTTCGCAGTGTGATGCGTTTAATATTAAAACAAGCTGCAGTTAACCTTAAACCATGGATCGATGTTGGACCGCTCTCAATCATTCCTGTAGACACTTTATCTACATTAATTGAATCTAACAGCATATCTGGAGTTGGTGCAAGGTCTACAGGTTTCACTTTGAAGCTCATAGTGTTGTTTGTTATTCCGTAAAGTCATGTGAGTGGGAGATAAATGCTATGCAAATGAATCACTCAAAAGCGCTTAAACGTGAACAGACACGGGGGGTAACAAATATATAGCCGAATCAGCACCATGCATACGAGCACTTCAATGAGAGAATGCGCACTTGTGTGAAAAGTTTGGTAATGAACTGCGCTGAGAGATTACCACTTGAATAAGAGTGATGCTCAGTGTCATTTCACAGCTGCGGCACTGTAGAGGCCTCCTCACGAGCTCCATTTCCTCTCAAGCCCCCACGTGAGCTTTTCTGTCGCTCATTTGAGCAGGTGTGTCTGTGTGGGGGTTTTGGGCCATTTAGAGCCTCCAAGTAGGTCATTCGGGCACATCATAAAAAAATATATAAGTATATCATAAGTGTGCATGCTGTTTTAGGTTGTTTTTAACTATAAGGATATATCGAAAAGCAGGTTATGTTTAAAAAGACATTCTAAATCAATCCAGTACAGATCCGAAGCCCAACAAAGGAATCCTCATGTCTTTCTCTTGTCAAAAGACAGTTTTTTCTTTGCTGAAGACTGAGAGAATAAGGAGAGGCGTGAGGAGGAGAGGCACTGACAGTCTCCGCTCATCGGACATTGTCTGCCTGTTGGAGACTGACGGACGGAGCCTAGACTCCTGACGGGACTTTGATCAATGAGTGCCTCGTCGATGACAACAGGACACCTGCTTCTCATCAAAGAGAAGAAGGCCTGCTAGAGGCAGCATGGACAGCCAGCACTCAGCATAGATTAACCCTTGTAGTCACAGAAATGATCCTGCTGCAGATTTACAGCCTTTTTAGATAAAGAATGAATTACAGCCAAATGCATACAGTAAATAGCTGAGACACAATGCACTGATTATATACAGTGAGGATGTAACCAAATACAAATAAATGGGATGGAAGGAAAGGATTAAGATCACAAAGAAAGATCACTAGTATACACATATGAAAATTATGAAATGATACATTCAAGCCATCTAGTATATGTTTCGGATTCACCTTGTGCCACATGCTGTGGTTCGCAGGGTGGTGCGTCCCTCGATCTGACTAGTTTGTCCAGCACATCCCATGGGTCATGATCAGACTGGGATCTAGAGAGTCAGCAGGCTTGGGCTCTTTGTCTGCTGGGCCCCGTGTATGGTGGGCTGTGGTTCAATGGATGTTCTAGTGCCATTCTATCGTGGCCAGCATTGACTTTTTTATGTGATTTGTATTCATTGGCTTTTCTAAATTTCCTAAAGTTCTAACAGTTGATTTTACCCTGACATGAGAGCATAATGTCAGCTCAACTCAAAAGTACAGTAGCTGCTTTCTTAAATGCACAGACAATTGTGGAAGTGGAAAAGTGCATGAGAAATGGGGGAAAAAATCAGTTGGTCTCACCGGTTTCCATGAATCAGTCCGGATCACGTTGATAGAAAATAGCTGTCCTGGTGAATAATCTTAATTTTGGAAAATTCTCAACAAAACACTGTTCACAGTCCAATACAGTGGAAAACAGCTCTGAGACAAAATGGTGTTTTTTGGCCACATAATGGCAGTGTGGGGAAAGGGGACAGATTTAGTCAAGTGGATTGGTAGGTTTTATATTGTATATTCTGTCAAAGGTGTATAAGGCTCACTTTGTCGGACTTAAGAACAAATCGGACTTATGAACATGCTCCCGGAACAGGACTCGTTCGTAAGTAGGGGACAACCCTACTTTTTTTAATTAAAAAACCCTACTTTTGTATTATGTTTATTATTTCTCTTAATACAAGACAATCAATCACTCACCTCCTAATGTGTCAGCATTTATCTGCACACCAAGGTCAAGGTATGTACTATTTTTTATCAAATACATATAACATATAGAATTGTGAGGAATAGGCTTTAAAAAAGTTACACTTATTACTCCCTCTCAAACACAACAGAACGGAAAAAAAACAAATAAAAAAAACAACAAATATATGCAAAATGATGTACTGTATACCTATTTAATTAGTAGATCCCCTCATTCCACTTTAATCCTCTTATTTTCGTATTTTACGTCCCTATAATTCTGTAAAGCATCAAATCGAATGTAATTCATGGATCAGAGGCTTAGTTTGTGCATTAAAAAATGTAAAAAGACCAAAACCAACTAATTCTCATTCATTTGTAAACTAATTGAAAACATATATCCCTTTTTTTCATAAGGTTTTGTTCTTGTCAAGTTTAAGATATATCTCATAAACACTATCTGTCTGTTCAGTCATATTTCCACAAATTTTTACTCATTTGGCTGACACTTTTATCCAAAGGAATCTGAAATTGATAAAGGATATACAACCGAGCAATTGAGGATTAATGACCTAAAGGAGCAGATCAGTGATGTTTGGATTCAAACTCACAACATTCTGATCAGTAGCCCAGCACCCTACTCACTGAGGCCACAAAACCTGAATGACTGTAACAATGTTGAATCAGATTTGCCAACACTGATCCAGTGATGTACTTGATGATGTAAATGAGTGATATGGTTAAATAATGGTTAATAATAAAACCTGATACACTTATTAGTTCATTTACTCATCTTCAGTATCACGGTCAGGTTTACAGTAGAGTCAGAAATGATCCCAGAACATTAGATTCTGCATGTCTGGATCACACCCTTAGAAAGTCTTAGAAAGTGAAAATATCTTGAATATTGCCAAATTTATGACAGATTTACCCATCATGAATGTTTCTGGGTCCCCCTCCATTGCAGCCAGTGGACAAGCGCTAACGTTGGGGGGGGTTCCCTTTGGGTACTCTGGTTCCCTTTCAGTCAATTCACTCGGTACAACACATATTGTATGGGATATCAAGCCCTCTCGTGTCCTGGCTGAAGCCACCTTTATTCACGCCTTAAAGGCAGTCAAACCTGTGGTGACGTAGGTGTAGCCCCGCCTACCCTTATAAATCCTTGTCACCACGGTTGACTCTCAGTTCTTACGCTCTTCACCTCGCTGTGAACACCTTGCTTGGTAGAGTTTTCTAGCTGCTGTTAGCAACTCTACGTGCGTTTCATTACAACACTAGACTTGAAATCAGCTCAACTGTTCTTGTTGGTGCTAGCGACAACAGCCTCAATTGGTGAGTCGTCTACCCGCGGAGTGCTGATTCTAAGTCCAGTGTCAGTGAGTGGTAGCTAGATCTCAGCCTGGTTGGCTACTGTTTAGCGGTGCTAACGGTACTAACTATTGGGAGCATGGAAGCTACTGTAGCAAGGAAGAAGTCCGTTATTCGCCCCTGTCCTCAGGGATGTGGCTTCTCCTTGCATGAGAAGGACCAGCATGAAGCGTGCCCCGTCTGCTTGGGTATTCTCCACGCTAGGAGAGCGCTAGCCGAGCCCGAGTCGTGTGCGCTCTGTCGCCAGCTCCGGCGTTCTACGCTAGAAAGACAGGTCACGTTTGTGGAAAAAACACTAGGGAAAAATACAGTCGCTCAACAAGACCCCCTCCTCTCCGAATTAGCAGTTCCGGTTTCGCCTGTGTCTGCTGAAGAAGAATTTGCAGCAGAAGTCCCCGCACTTAGCTGGGCAGAGAAAATGGAGTATTTCAAGGGGTCAGAGGACTGTGAACTTTCCTACAGCGCCGGTGAGCAGCCGGGCTGTGAGGAGCCTGCTTTCCACGAGGATGACGTGCTCGACATCGGCCTGGAAACGCACGGCCTCTCAGAAGACGAACAAGAAACGGTACTGTCGACTCAGAGCTCCGGGGCTACAACCCTAGCGGCTCGAGACGACAATTCATTTTTCGCTCTCTACCGACGAGCAGCGGAGAAGTTGGAGGTGCAGTGGCCCTCCCCACAGCCGACTCAAAAGCCGTCGAGGTTCTCGGGATTCTTCCTTCCTCCGGAACCGACAACGGTCAGAGACTGCTTGCCAATGTTTCCCGACGGTGAGCTAACGGCATCATGGAACAAGCCACAGTCGACCCGAGTAGCAGTACCAGGCTATGGGCAGTATTTAGAGTTGGACGGAGCGGAGAAAGCAGGGCTAGTGGGACCACCGCCGATCGAGCCGTCTCTAGCTGCTTACTTGGCACCTTCGCATAACCATGGGGTGTCTGGTTCTACCGTCCTTCCGTCCAAACACTGCAGTTTCTTCTCCGCACAACTGGAGAAAATATACCGCGCTCAAGCGAGCACCGCCAGGGCGCTGAATTCACGCTGCTCCAGACGTATCAGGCGATGCGTCTAGCAGAACTCGGTTCACTGGTACCGCAGGACAGCCCGGTATGTGAGCTGCTGAACGAGGTCAGAACCGCGACAGATTACATTTTGCGCATGTCTCGATGCGCGGCTCTCTCCCTCGGCAAAGGCATGGCTAGCGCTGTGGTGGCGCAGAGGCATCTGTGGCTCACGCTCTCAGATATCCCAGATAGAGACAGGGCCATCTACTTAGATGAACCGCTGTCTGCTGAGGGCTTATTTGGACAGTCGCTTGATGCTATTCAAACAAGGTTTGATGTCAAGAAAAAGCAGACGGAGGCGTTGCGAGACATCATCCCGCGACGAGAAGCGAAGCCCAAACAGGCACGAAAGGTAACCACCCCGCAGCCCCCTCCTAAGCGGCCGGCACCATCAGCGAGCGCGAGCTCTCGCCCGATGAAACAGCGACCTCCCGGTCAAAATCCGCGTCAGTCAGCCTGGAACAGGGGCCCCCCACCGAGCCTCCGGAAGGATTCAGCAGCCAGGAGGAAGAATCCACACTCCTCCTAGCTCAGACGTTAAAGGGAGAGGAGCTTTGGCAGCAGGGAGACGCTGTTTCTCCTCTCTCAAAGCCGCCCAAGAGGCCGCTAGATTATGTTCAGGGAATCAGTTCCAAATGGTGTTGCATTTCCCTAACACAGTCTCCCAAGCACACCCCCCCCCCGCATACACGAGTGTTCTAAGTTCTTATGTTATAAACCCCAGTTGGGGTGTGTTGGAAAATTCTCAGGGGCTTACAATAAGTGCCAAAAATGTTTGCAGGTCAAAGATGAGGCATGTTGTAAACTGTGTGAATGTACAATCATGGGCCTCCGAGTGGCGCAGTGGTTAAAGCGCTCGCCCTATCATCCGGAGATCGCTAGTTCGAATCCCGGGTGGTGCTGTAACCTCTCGCAGCCGGAGGTCTAGAGAGAGCTGATTGGCCGAGCTCTCTCAGAGGGGAGGGATGAGAGGTACTTAGTGTTCCCACATTAATCACGGCTCTACAGCCAGTCAGGGGAGTCTGTGAGCTCGCGCAACGGAGGGAGCGGATAGCGCTGTCCTCCGAGTGTGTTACGCCGCCCACAACGGTGCGCGAGCGAGCAGTTCGAAAAGATGCGGTCGGCTGGCGTCACGTGGTTCGGAGGAAACACGTGATAGTCTTCGGCCCTCCCGGCTGAGTGGTAGTAGTAGCCTTAATGTGGGAGCCCCCTAGTGACCTAGTGAATTGGACACGACTAAATTAGGGAGAAAATCAGGGAAAAATTCAAAAAATAAAAAAAGAATGTACACTCATTAAAACCAATAAAGTGTGTCATTGTTTACAAGCTTGCAAAACAAAAACACCCACTGCCATCTATGAGGCTGCACTCCGGCGTAACGCCAGAGGGCAGCAGCCCCCCGGGGGTGCTCAATGTGAGCCAGCTGGCTTCCCGTTTTCTCGAGTGGCGCGCATGCGCAGTCTCGACATGGGTGCAAAACACAGTCGCTATGGGATACCGACTGCAATTTCGCACAAAGCTGCCTCGCTTTGTGTCCATAATCAACAGTGTCCTGAGTGTCGGACAGCGCCGCAGCAGTGCTTCGGCGGGAGATAAATTCTCTTCTGAGCAAAGGGGCGATTCAAGTGGTTTCCCCTTCGGAAGCAAACTCAGGTTGGTACAGCCGTTATTTTGTCATTCCGAAGAGAGTGGGAGGACTACGTCCGGTGTTGGACCTGAGAACATTGAACGCATTTTTGAGAACGTACAAGTTCAAAATGCTTACACTGAGGCAATTGCTAAGTGCAATAGGCCCGGGGGATTGGTTCACGACGATCGATCACACGGATGCTTATTTCCATATAGCAATCTTTCCGCGACACGGAAAATTTCTGAGGTTTGCTTTCGAAGGCGTGGCCTACGAGTACCTAGTGTTGTCGTTCGGCCTGTCGCTAGCTCCACGAACATTCACGAAGTGCGTCGAGGCAGCGCTGGCTCCTCTTTGGCCTATTTAGACGACTGGGCGCTAATAGCGAGCTCACGCGATCAGGCAGGGAAACAGACAGCGTTAGTACTGTCTCACATTCGGACTCTAGGTGACATGCAGAAAAGTTCACTGACTCCGAGCCAACAGTTTTCATTCCTGGGTCTCGAGATATGCTCCGTTACCAGCCGAGCACATCTGTCAGAGCACAGAATAGCCGCGTTTCAGCGCTGCCTTGCTCAGTTTCAGTTGCATCACAAACTTCGTTTCAGAGTGTTTTTACAGTTATTGGGAATGATGGCGTCTATGATCGTGGTGGTGCCGCTCGGGCTGCTGAACATGCGGGCATTTCAGCGCTGGGTGCGCTCTCACCGCCTATGTGCGGCGCGACACCTCAACAGGAAACTGACAGTGACTCCGTCATGCATGTCAGCTCTGATGCCCTGGATGGAACCAAGGCTGTTACGCCAGGTTACACCCATGTGTGGTAGCTCAGATCTGGGAGTGCTTCGGCAGGGCGGTAGTGGATCTGTTTGCATCCAAAGAGAATGCGCACTGCCCACTGTTCTTCTCCATAACAGACCACAGTGCGCCACTGGGGATCGATGCACTGGCACACTCATGGCCCCCAGCTCTATTGTATGCTTTCCCTCCAGTAGAACTGATTCTGCCTGTCACAGAGAGGGTGCGCCAGCAGGGCCTGTCCCTAATCCTGGTGGCCCCCCCCGTTGGCCGGCGAAGTCATGGTATGCAGAGATAGTCAGCCTGCTAGCTGCAGAACCTTGGAAACTTCCTCTCCGCAGGGACCTTCTGTCTCAGGCAGGGGGGGAAGTGGTTCATCCACGTCCCGAGCTGTGGAACCTGTTGAAAGGTCCAATTTGAGAGCTAAAGGGCTTCCTCCAAATGTAATTAAGACAATTCAGAGTGCTCGGGCCTCGTCCACTAGTGGCGGGCGTTTGAGCAATGGTGTCAGGAACGTAATGTTCTTCCGTATCAGTGCTCTATGGTGGAGGTTTTGTCTTTCCTACAAGAGCTGGTAGAAAAAGGCCTTTCCTTCTCTACTATTAAAGTTTTCCTGGCAGCTATATCAGCCTGTCATGTTGGCTTTGATGGAGTGTCACCAGGGGCTCATCTGCTAGCAGTGCGGTTTTTAAGAGGAGTACAACGCCTGCGACCCACGGTGAGGTCGAGCGTCCCATCTTGGGACTTATTAATAGTGCTTGAGGCCCTCTGTGGTCCTCCTTTTGAGCCGGTGGAGTCTATAGATATGAAAATTCTGTCATATAAGACGGCACTCCTTCTGGCTTTAGCGTCTGCTAAGAGAGTGGGTGATCTCGCTTTGTCTGTGCATCCGGCTTGTACACAGTTTGCTGCTAATGGTTTAAAGGTTACACTATGGCCGAACGCGGCCTATGTACCTAAAGTGGTCTCCACTGATTATAGCTCTATGGTCTTTGACCTGTATAGCTTCTGCCCCCCTCCTTTTGCTTCTGAGGAGCAGGGAAGGTTGCATAATTTGTGCCCGGTACGGGCACTACGCATCTACATGGACCGTACAATGAATATGCGCGTGTGTGATCAACTCTTTGTCTGCTTTGCCAGTCCGGTAAAGGGGAAAGCACTGTCGAAACAGCGGCTCTCCCATTGGATTGTGGAGGCTATTACATTAGCTTATAGCAGCAAGGGTGCCCCATTGCCTCAGGGTGTGAAAGCACATTCAACAAGAGCTATGGCAACATCATGGGCGCTGTTCAAAGGGATATCCGTGGGTGATATCTGCGCGGCATCCAATTGGTCCTCACCGCACACGTTTATCCGGTTCTACCGTCTGGACATAACGGCCCCCTCGGTGGCTCATTGTGTCCTCTCTGCGGGGTCCAGGGTGCAGTAGAGTAGCTATCAGGTTTCTGGGTAACTTTGGTAGAAGCTCAGCGGGGCGTGAATATATGTCCCATACAATATGTGTTGTACCGAGTGAATTGACTGAAAGGGAACGAATGGTTATGTCTATAACCTCTGTTCCCTGAAGGAAAGGAACGAGGTACAACACAGTGCGGCCCCGCTTCAGTTACGCTCGGCGAAGAGCGGCTGCCGAACTGAGAGTCAACCGTGGTGACAAGGATTTATAAGGGTAGGCGGGGCTACACCTACGTCACCACAGGTTTGACTGCCTTTAAGGCGTGAATAAAGGTGGCTTCAGCCAGGACACGAGAGGGCGTGATATCCCATACAATATGTGTTGTACCTCGTTCCTTTCCTTCAGGGAACAGAGGTTATAGACATAACCATTTGTTTCCACCCATAGTTCAAAGACATGCAGATTAGGTGGATTTGTCTTTCGGCTGTTTTTATAATCTCCTCTATGTAATCCTATCCTCTGCATCCTCCTCTCTCACACCAGCTAACTTCATGTCCTTTCTCACTAAATCCACAAATCTCCTCTTTGGTCTTGCTCTAGACCTCCTGCCTGGCAGTTCCAACCTCTACCGATATATTCACAATCTCTCCCCTGAACACGTCCAAACCGCCTCAATCTGGCCTCTCTGACTTTATCTCTAAAACATCTAACATGGGTCGTCCCTCTGATGGACTCATTCTTGATCCTATCCATCCTTGTCACTCCCAAAGAGATGCAGATTAGGTTAATTGGTGTTCCCAAATTGGCAGTAGTGTATGAATGATCGTGTTGTGTACAGTATGTATGTGCGTGAGTGCCCTGTGATGGATTGGCACCCAGTCTAAGGTTTATATGACCCTGTACTGTATCAAGAGGTATTGTATAGACAATGAGTGATAATAAATATTAACAAAAAAAAACATCTCTTAATGAGATAATTTGTGCCTTTTTACTGTTTGGATACAAAAAGGTACATATAGTAGTTACATAACGCAGTTTATATTGCAATCGCTATGTGCCTAAATAGTTGCATTATGATTTATGACTCAAATCGTGCAAGCCTAATAAGTATGGGACCAGAATATTATATGAATGTAAGAAATGCTTGATTCAATTTTACAATACTCAAAATATTTCCACATTTTCTCGGGTGTCATTTCGAGAATTTATAATAGCCAATCAACCTCCAGGCACATTTTTTTTTAGATATTCTTGTAAGTACTGGATCAGCATTGGGTATTGACCCATTTACACAGCTCTTATATCCATTCTGTATCAAAACTGTTAAAAATGGGTCACTTCCAATTCATTTCAAAGTATGAATTATGCAACAGCACTGATTGGATCTATCCATTTGCACAGTAAAATCCCCAGTGTTGATTTAACACTGTTTATGTGAGTCCAACTGGACTCCTGTAAACACTATTGTGTGTTAATTCAACACTCTATGTGTTAATTCAACACAGGGGACATTGCTGTGAATCCCTGAAGAGGAAGAATGCAATCTTCTATTTTCTGGTCATATAACGGACTAACACAGGAGTGCATCTTCTCGCCCTACTGCTGAGAGTAGTTACATAAGTATGCCTCTGCTGCAGCCTGATGTCCCTAGGCTCCTCTGTGTCCCATCTATTCTGTCACAGCCAGTGATCACTTTCGTACCGGGACATTCCTCGGACAATACAGTTCGGTTGTATTGAACAAGAAAATACACATCACTCACTCAATTAGCTGCGTAGCATGTTGCTAACAACATGAGGACATCCAGTTTACGCACTCTGTCCGTCAAATTATATTTATTTTTATTATATTTTAAATAAGCATGTTTATCTGAAGACAGCACGGTGGTGTAGTGGTTAGCACCGTCACCTTTCGATTGCGTTCGACGTCTCTGTGTGCATGGAGTTTGCATGTTCTCCCCGTGCTTGGTGGGTTTCCTCCGGGTACTCCGGTTTCCTCCAACAGTCCAAAGACATTCCGATTAAATTAATTAGCATTCTCAAATTGCCCTTAGTGTGTGTGTGTGTCCCCTGTGATAAATTGGAACCCTCTCCACCTTGTGTCCAAAGTCTCCTCGAACAGGCTCCAGGCTTCCTGTGACCCTGTACAGCATAAGCTGTATAGAAAATTTATGAACTATTCTCTCTCAATTCACAACTACACCTTTTTAAACTTTCTCTGGGAATAGGCTCAATGTTCTCCGTGACCCTGTATAGGCGATATAGAAGACGAATGAATTCATTTAATTAATAGAGGGAATTGGCCAACACAAGTTCCATCCAGACTCCTGTAAATTCACTGAACCGACGCACACCTGTAACGAAAAGTATGAATTTCGACTGGATGCACAGCTACCCCCTTAATATTTAGCTATGCTGTATAACCTGCATTAATGTACCTGATATTTTACCGCATCTAAAATGGTTTCCATTTGTGCCTTATGTGTTGTCATGTTTCTATTCATTATATCTGAGATGAAGATTATGGTTATAAAACTCACATCATCTCGACATGTCAAATCTGGAAGTTAATCCTAAAAAGAAGGCATTGTAATACATTTAAATCTACTGTAGCAACTTACAGTTCACTGTATACTGTACGTAGCTTTCAAACGGTCTTAATACTGCTGACACAATAATGCTAATTTCTGCCTGCGTGGCTGCAGGATTTTCAAGGTTATGTCAGTGTAAGCGAAGGGTAGTGCTCCATTCCATAACCATCACGCCTACCAGAAAAACAGCAATAAATGGCCAAGCGAGTATAACCGACGGAGTAGCATGGCACTAATAAGCAGGATTACTGCATAATGACTAATGCATAAAAAGAAAGAAAGAAATAGAAAATAGAGAAATGGCTTTTGTGGTCACATACTGTCTAAACCTCTAACGCACCTATAGTTTTAAAGTTTTATATGATCACCTGGTGGAAATGTGTACATTATGCCTGACCGTCCATCTTCACAGCAACAATTAGAGACGTGGAAAGTATGTAGACTAAGAGAATTAACACTAACAGCTGGTTACACTCCCACTGTAAGAGAAAGAGAGGGAGATCCATTCCTCCACACTGCCAAGAACAAACTATCAAGATAATGCAAGCACAATTATTCACAGACCCGCATTAATATCATTTTATTTCTTCTCCACGCATCGCTTTGCAGCAAGACAACTTTAATCCCACATGACTCGAGCGCATCGCAGGCCAGATGAACAACTAAAGATTGCGATTCCACGCACTACTCCAAGAAAAACCTCAGGCCTACAGAGAAGCCTTGCGGGGCAGATATGGCAGTCTTACACATCATAATGAAATGAATGCATTATATCCTTCGGGAAATGAGATATTGATTTGAAGCTGTAACAATATTTAATTGTGCTCATACTGTTTGCATACATACACGATTCTGTCCGCGAGCCTCGCTTTTGGCTGCAATCCATCTACTCTAAGCTGAGTTCTTTCTCGCAAGTGCAATGCTATACTCTCTCAAAGGTATACCCTTTACTCGTCAAACGCACGTCTAAGGCTGGGTAATGATCACATTATCAACCTGCAGTGACTCAAATCCAATTTCTTTTTACCTTAATGTGATACAGATCTGATTTTTTTAGGGCGGTCTGAGTGCAACATTTTTTAGATAAGGTCCGAGTCACTTTTAAACGTGGTCGTACTGTAGATCAGATACATATCCTATTCACGGTCATGTGACTTGAACAAAAATGTGCAAATCGGAATCATTGTGACTTTTTGCCTCTGTGCAGGCATAGGGCGCTGACATCATCATCATTGTGCTATCAGTGTGCATCAGCAGTGCTAAGAATAGCTGCTAAACAGCTAAAGCTAGGTGTCTGGCTTTCTTCCTCTTTCTGAACCACAACATATATAGCTGACTAACTGTTTGCCGTCCTCCAGAGCACGATCCCAAGCATATTTTTGTTCAAATCGCATCCACTGTTGAAAATGCATGTTTTAACTCAGATAACATGGGCAAAGGTGGATGTGCACACTGGAGTCAGATAAGTTAGTTGTAGTTTGAATGTGGAGATCTGGAGTAAAAAAAAAATTTGTTGTTGTTTGGAGGCTTCACTCAACAGGTATTTTAATTCTGTCTAATCCTGTACAGTAAGTCATATGATCATTCAAGTTACAAACTTTAGAAGATACGAACATACATTTATGGTTAGAACACATGTCCAGCATCCATTGTCATGTCCAGCGTCCCAGGAAGTCAGGAAGCGTAGTGTAAAAGAAGTGGCAATGAAACTGGTAAGAAGCGCCAAGGAATAAGGATGAAGACAAAAGTGAAAATAATTGAGAGAATGGAGCAATGTGAAAAGATGGCAGACTCTTTTAACATGGATCATTTGACCATTGGTACAATTTTAAAGAACAAATACAAGATCCAGGAACATGTTAACATTGGTGCTAAAAAGTGTCTCACCTAGATGAAAAAGTGAATTTTCAGATAGAATGATATAACACAATTTTTCTTAATACTTAATGCTTCTTATCTCTCAGTTCATACTTCATATATATACTTAATATATAATTCATCAGATAAAACGAAACACATTTGAAATCCAATTTCAAGCCCTTTTATGTTGTGTCTGTAACCGTTTTTAATTCAATTCTTTCAATGATCTTAATTGTCATTCAGGTGAAACTGAAATACAGTAGATTAAAAAAAAAATTATTGAATTGAAATTGTATTATTCTAAAATGCTACATTATTAAGAAATTACAACATTACAGATTTGTAAATTTTTTGCTTTTTAAACTTTTACCAAAAACCCAGAATGCTTCATTTAAGCAACAATTTTTACAAGTTATATGCTTCTAGAAGCTTACACCATAGTAGTATCAATACTCAATCATTTGAATTCAATATGAATAATATGCATTTTAAATGATTACTGTTTGAAGTGAGGAAAAATAAAATGATAACGTGGAAAATTGGCCATTTTTGGAGCAAATATGAAGTGATCTCTCCAAAATGGCTGAAGTTATCATTCAAGGAATGGCAATTATATATTATTATATATATGACAAAAATATATCAAATCAGCACCAATACTGTGCTTTGGCCAATAGTGTTAGTATACTAGTACTTAGTACAGTACCTAGTACTGTTGGACTTACGAACAAACTCGACTTACGAACAAGCTCTCGGAATAGAACTCGTTCATATGTAGGGGACTTTCTGTATATTTATTTACGTCCAGTAAAGTGGAAATTCCCAAACTATAAACTATTACTCAGCAAAGCAGAGACTTCAATAAAAAGCTTAGATTTATAAACTGAAGTAGTGGATCCACTGAAATTGCTTGAGATTAAGTATCTTTTATGGCTTTTTGATTGATATACATAAGGAGAGGGAAGCGTCAGAATATTTGCTCATGTATTCTTACACTGTAACTGCATTAAAATGGGCAAATTCTGGCTTTAAAAAAACACTGCTAATTTTTGATATTAGGTGTTATGATGATGATGCATAAATGAGCTGGCAGTCTGAATGAGTGGGCCACCCATCCTGTTAAATATTTATAGCAAATGTGTTGAGCCTAATTCGTTTAATATTATGTCACATTTGCAATTCAATAAATTTGTTTGTTATTGCAGGCATGAAAATGTTAATTACATGAGAGCTTATGAATATCAGAATAATAGACTTTGTCTTTCATAATTCAAGCATGGTTATTTTTTCCCCATGCATTATTAATAAGTGTAATATTATTCAGAATAACTGTATAACAGCCTCCAGTTTTGAAGTTATACTATCCATGTATACGAGGTGATAATTTACTTCAAATTTACAATTAAAAAAAAATAATAATAATAATAATAAATCAATCAATCAATCAATCAAATCAAATTAATGTTTTCATGCCCTGCCTAATGAGAATAACTCTAGCACACAAAATACAGATCCTCGATCCTTTTTTGTCTGGACACACTTCTTGGTTAACCACCACAGGGGGATACATTAGTTGTGCTTTATATTTGAATAGAATCACGAGGGAGAGCCGTGCCTAAGCGTGCACACTGCTCCCTCTCCACACTCCAAATTAGTCAATTAGTAGTGTCATTAAAGTGGTGCAGGCGAGGGGATTAACACCAGGGGAAATAAAAGAGACAATCTGCCGCGTGCTCGCCGAGGATATTGCCGATTTCCATCCATCAACCGCTCCAGATGGATGGACGCTAGTAATTTATATTCTGTCAACAGTGCCCAGGAGAACTCTGCCAAAATCGTTTCCTCATTTCAACTCTTCTGTCTGTATGAATGTAATCGTATATGCTGAGAGCTGAGCGAGCAAGGGGGAAAAAAAAACAACACCTTCTGCCTGTAAAATCCTTCTTCTATAGGATATCATTACCTCTCACTTAAGCATTAGCATTGCCATGGCATCAAGGAGTTTTTTTTATTGTTCCTTTATCCATACAGAATAAGGGACCGTCATGCATGCTCTGATATCTGGACACTATATTCTTGTGTGGATATATACGTGTGTTTGGGTATGTACTACTGTACATGCATGTGACTGCACAGGACATGGGTAGAATGTACAATAATGTCCTGATTTATCCATGTGTATTAACAGATATAATACTTAAATATGATAGAGTTTTACTTTTTGAGAGACAGACAGATTAAAAAAAAAAAAAACGCATAATGGCCTGGGGTCATAATGACTCTCCTCATTCCACAGCGCAAGATGAGTGTATTTTAGAATTCAAAGTTGAGTGGCACCACCACATCCACATGTACACTATATAAAATATGTATAAAGAAAACAGTGACTATGCAGTCTTATGCAGTATATTATTTTTTTTCCTACTGCATATGGACAGCTATTTACTGTATACCACTAAGCAACTGCATGCAAACCTTTCTTAGTAACATTTCATCTGGTGTTTTGATTTTATTGATAGACAATTTTCATATGTAATAATACACATAATTTGATTGCACTGATAAGACAATGTCCTTTCATTCTCCCTTTTATTAATATTTCATCTTGCTGATGCACCTTATGTATCTATGTACATACTTACATACATACAGTTACCCAAGTTCCCACTAGTTTATACAATCATCATGTACATACAGTATGTGTATACTCTTATTACTTTACATAATTCTTTTTTTTTACCTTGTTAATGCACCTTACTGTAAATTGTAAAAAAAATTAAAAAAAATTAAAAAAAAATACCCTTTTCTTATTGTGATTTCTTCTTGTTGCTTATTTTCTTGTATAATCCGTGAACTGGCTGCTGTAACTATATAATTTATAATATATTATGATATAATGCATGTCTGTTTATCTATCTATCTAATTTTGAGTGGTAAACTATATATGCTGATATATGCTGACAAATATCAGCATAATAATCAAATCACCTTTTTTCATTATACTGAGTACTAGTGATGGAAGCCAGTAACCATTCCCTTAATTTATCATCAGATGGAGTAAACCAACAGGACAGTACAAGGCCTTTTGCAATCCCACCACCATTCACTATACCTACACCCCAGCGTACCTTACACATACAGTATCTACATCCACTGGGATTACTCACTTAAGCATCTGTTACCGAATAAATATTAACATTACAAACATGACACAGCTCTTATTAATAATAGGGCCAACTATTATTACTGTACTATACACATACTGCTTTTGCACATCATGTTAAGATTTTCTTTTGTTGGTAGATGGCTTGTATCATTTTTCCTAAATCCACAGCTGGGAGCAGCATAGTTTTGAGGAAAACAGATCACTCAGAAATATGTCATCTGCCATTTTATGCAATCGTGAGCATCCGCATTATACGCAAGCGTGTTCCTCAGACTTTATGTGTGCTTCTGCTGCACAGACGTTACCGGGTATGCAGAAACGAACATGAAAATCATCTGATCATCCACTATCTTGTATCAGTCAAAAGTCTGGACACAAGTTTAGATGTATTTTCTAGATTGAAGTTCATTTGCAAAATGCACCAAGCACCATGATGAAACTGGCTCTCAAGAAGACCATGCCAGAAAAGCAAGACCAAAACTTACCTCTGCTTCCGAGAAGTTCATTTAGAGTTACCAGCCTCAGAAATAATCTCAGAAAATTAGCAACACCTCAGATGAGAGCAGTCACGAAGACTTTAAATTCCCAAACGTCCCATCTCATCAAACGGATTACGTTAAAATGAAAAGCTCCGAGAAACTAACCTTTGCAGACGGTGCCATTCTCAGCCGCCTCGTATCCAGCTTTGCACATGCACCGGCCGATAGGAACCAACCACTCGCCATCTCCGTTGCAGTAAAGTTTAATGGGCACGTCAACTTCCTCTCCGTTGGGTACGCAGGTCCCTCTAGCCGCCACCAGCGAAGTGCTCTCAGCTCCTGACAGAGTCTCTGGGAAGACAGCGCCGTTCCGGACAATGCGTGGACACTTTCGGAAATACACCCTGACGGCGATGAGCGACATGCAGGCTCCGTAGTCCTGAAACGTCAGGTAGAAACCGTTGCGAGAGACGGGTCCGAAGCTGCGCACCTCCGTGTTGATCTTCATCACCCGTCCGCCCAGGTCCACCTGCGAGAAGCTCTCGTCGGCTGCGATGGTGTCCACCTTGATCCAGGGGTTCTCCATCCATGAAGGGTGGACTTTAGTGGCTATGTCCGAGTCAGACTCGAAGTAGTAGAGGTTGAAGGTTTCCTTGCACGAGCCCGGAACATTAGGGATGCTGCTGCAGTCTCGCACTGAGAACTTGATCTCGACGTGGATCCGCTGGGCCCCTCGCCGCCGGATGTACTTGGTACGCACCCAGTTGTTTTGATTGGCTTCGAACACGTTGCACACCTGGTAGGTGCGGATGGTGTTCATGTTCTCATCGTAGCCACTCACCTCCTCCCACTGGAGACAGGAGCAGAGGCAAGACTGAATTAGTAATGAGAAACGAAACATCTCTGACAAACCCTTAGTGTGTCATCATAGCCACGGAGCTCATTTTCCAGAACTCGCCAAAAATACACACACACACACACACACACACACACACACACACACACACACACACACACACACACACACGCACATAAAAAAAAAAAAACGTTTCATTACATTTCATTAGGCTTCATTTGGATTTCATTCAAATGCCCCTGTGGGAGCTGAACATCACGAGTCATTGTGCATTTGTGCAGTCAGGCACTGAGTTTGGATAAGGTAAAGCACTGAAGCGTTGCATTTACATAGGGTAAATGGCCAAACCGGAGTAGGTCAGCTAAACAGTGCTCACCCCTACTGATGGGTAGATCGTCCAGCCCAGCTCTGCCGTAGCCGTCATCGAGTCCATCAGCACATCTGGAAACGAAACAAAGCACGCAAAATAAATAAATAAATAATTGCCACTCATAAATATAATGTATTCCAAATTTCAATGTAGCTCCAGTAATGAGATTTTTTTTTTCTCCCCCTCTATAGTATCCAGGCATTCATAAGGCAGTTAACTCTGCTCAAGCCTCTTGACAATAATTGCCGTCCATAATAAATAGCATTCCCGCATGCCAAATCAGTGACTCACATTGTGCCATGTAGAATAACAATGGCTCGGTCTGTCAGGCTAGTGTGCCTCGCTTATCTGTTTCTCTTAATAAAAACATGCGGGATGGGGGTCGTTATCAGATTAAAGGTGTCTTGCGCCATGAGTGAGGGTCACTTCAAACTGTTTCGGTGTGATAATAGATCAAATCTGCCCGTAAAATCATTTTTTAGCAATATACTGTATGGGTATGTATCCGGACCAGATTCATTGAGTACAGTAGCTCGCTGCGTACGGATCTGCTTTTCAAAAGTGTGGGTGGACAGGGAAAAAAAAAAAAATTATAATAAATAAATCTGACTCACACACTGTCCGCTGCCCTGCCATTGTAAGACACTTCCTTCTCTTTTACTGCCATCAGGATAAAACCCAGGAACGGCCCTGTAGTCTGTCACGTTTTCAATTATTCAGCTCGTTTATGCGCCCGACTACTGCCGTGCATTTGCCGAGTCGGTAAAAAAATATATATATATATTTTTTTTAATTCCCTTCAGTGTATGCCTTTACAGTGTCATTTATGTGAAAAAGCAACAAATGAGAGGATATTACAGTAAAATGAATGACTATTACTCTGTCAAACAAAGGAGCATTTTATAAGACGCACAATTATTAGAGAGAAACGTAGCAAGTATGTGGAAAGATTCGGCACGAGCAGGAATAGAGCCAGCATTTCTTGATGAACAGACTGACCATCCAGACTCTTTTGAGACACACATCCGTGCGTCTGGAGTGCACTAGATGATAATGTGAGGCTATGAATTAGGCCATGAAATGAAGTGGGCCATGTGGCTGCATCTTCAGTGCACTGGAATGAACACTATAATTTTTTTAACTCTTCTCCAACGAGCGTTGTCAGAAAAACATCGTTTTTTTGTTTTTTTTTGTTTTTTGTTGCTCCTTATTCGGACCTTTGCTTGGGGGGGGAGGAAGACTTTCAGAGGTAGAAGCGCCAGAAACCTGTGTGACACAAAATCTTGGAATTGGAGGCAAACATTGGCTCAATACAGGCCCTCATTTATATTTCAGCAGCTTTTGCAGCTCAGGGACAGCCGTAGCAATTCTGATCAGGCACACCGTCCACCGCTGCCCACTGCTTAGAGGTCGGAAAATGCCATCAGATCGCGCAAGTTATGTGATATGTGAGAAAAACCTCTACGATGTCTGTGCATTAAGGAAGAGAGAAAGAGAAGAATGAGTCCTCTTTCTCTCTACGCGGGAACAGAAACCCCCACTCCATCTGTCTAAGCATTCCTGCAATATACCTCCCTCATTCTCTTTTTCTCACACACTCGCGATACTTTAATGAAAAGTAGGGCAACAAGAGCGCAAGTATAATCCTCACAGGCCGAGCTACTCTCCGTACACCACATCAGATTAGTCCCGAGGGAAACGCCTCACGGAATTTTAGGTCAGTGTGCCGGAAAACACATTTTTCCTCGTTCATTCTGTTTGTTTAATTATTTCATCATCTATTTTCAGGACTTGTGGAGAAAAGCGCAGGTTTATACAGTACGGTTGAGATGGCAAACTGTGCATGATGGCGCACAATGGACTTCTTTTTTTTTTTCAATCTATAAAGAAAACCTTCTCTTTGAAGCGTGTTCAATAAGATTATATTGAAATAAATGTCCCATCCACTGAGTATGCAGGGCGTCCTTAGTGCCGCTCCTAAACCCAGATTAAAATGTGAGAGTTGCATAATAAAGGGCATCCAGTGTAAAAACCTATTCCAAAATCAAACGTGTAAATCCGCTGTGGAGACCAACCATCACTGATGCATTGAAATATTTGGGGTGTGATTAGCGATTTTAGTGCTAATCTGTTAACATTATAATTCATTATGCACGTGAGACACCTTGAGCATAAAAAGGCAACCGCCAGGTTTTGCTGTTAGCTCCGAAAAACGCAAGAGCTTCTTTTGTCACTCGTGATTTCACGTCATATTAATGAGAAATTCAGCACACGTGCGTTTTCAGAATGCGATGCAATGCAACCACGTGACTCAGAGACTCAGCCCAGGACGCGAGTGAGCTATAAGATGACAAGCACAATGGCACTGATGGCAGGATCAGCACGAAGGCTTACGCTGTTCGGTATGCGCACAGCGTACAGATGAGGAGGTGAGAGGGCTTCGCTGCTTCACTCTCTTCAGGTGGATATAAAAGTTCACTGATGCCACTGGCAGACGGCAGTCAAATTATATTCTGGGTATAAAAACTCCACTAAGAATTTCATTACCATATAAATCTTGGATAGCACTGAAAAATCGCTTGCTTAATATGTCTTTCTTCACAGATTTGTACTTTAAAGGTCCCGTATTTTACTTCCATTTTTAAAGTGAACATACTGTAGTTCTCAGAGGTTCCTCAAAGTGTGTCTCAGAGAATATTATTCAGGTAATGGATTAAACTCACTGTTTCACTCCTCGCCTAAACGTGCCATTTTAGTGTCTATGTAAATGAGCTACAAGCTTGAGGGATTTGTTTGCCTATATGAGGTCAAATGGGGGAGAATCTAACTGGCCTGTTTAAACCCTGGCCAGTACAAAAATGGAAAAAGAAATGTTTAATTATGCCATTTTCTTTATACTTGCATGCTGGAGACCCACATAAATGTCTTAAAATGACTAAAATGTGAAGTTTTCATAATGCATGCAATATTGACCCGTATAATTAGCTACAAGTAATGTGCGCATAGTCTCAAATTTATGTAGTGTTTGTCTGTAAATCATTTCATTATTTGTTTTTTTTTCTTAAATACACTTTTGGTAAACGTGCTCTTAATGAGATCATTTGTTCCATTACTTGCTGGTACATTTAATAAATTCAAGACACTGCCTGGCCAGAAAAAGAAAAAAAAAATCGTGCACACATTTTTTCATTGGACCAACTTTGATTAAGGCCATGGTTATGGAAGAAATGGACCGCTCAGTAAACTCTTCTCCAGCACATCCCAAAGGTTCTGAATGGGATTAAGGTCTGCACTCATCAGTGGCCAATCCGTGTTTAAAAATTGATGAGAAAACCTTCACATTCAGTATATTCAGGTAGTCAGCTAATCAAATTTTTTGGACCTGATTAACTAAAGCCACACCAGATCATAACACTGTCCCCACTCTGGATCACTTTGGAACAGGGTAAATCTGGACTCATGAGGACATGACCTTTTCCCAATGTTCCACAGTCTATTCTTAATGCTCCCTAGAAAAGGTAAGCCTTCTTTACAAACGTAAAGTAGCTGGTAAGTAGCTGATAAGGGAGTCAGGGGTAGATCAGTGGTAGGCATTGGACTATGGTTCAGAAGGTCCCAGGTTCAAATCCCACGACCACCAAGTTTGTCCTCATTGGGCCCTTGAGCAAGGCCCTTAACCCTTAAATGCATAATGAGAGAAAAATCTGGATAAGGGCATCAACCAGAAATGCCTAAATGTAGTTAAGACTACACAGCTGTTTAGTCCCAATCCCTTGACTTCCATCACATTGCGCATGTGGAAATGCTCTTACTTTCACTATTAAACATAGCCATGAGGTCTATGTGAGGACTGGCTACTGTTTTTTTTTTTTAAGCATTTAAGTGATCACGCTCAGGAATGTTTTTGCGACCACATGTCTTCCTTGATGATGACGGTTCACCAATATCCTTCCAGGTTTTAATAATGCATTCTTAACCAATTTTAGTAGCTCCAGCAATCTCCTTAGTTGTTTTATTTTATTTTCTTGATGCAGACCAATAATTTGACCCCCTTTCTGAAACAGAGTAACATCTTTGCCACAACTACAGGATGTCTTCTTACATGGAGTGTAGCACAAATGAGAAGCTACTCACTGCATCAAGTATGGTTAAATAACCATCGCGACCATTTTTGGTATTTTTCTCAGATTTTCTCCCTAATTTAGTGGTATCCAATTAGTTCCCGTCACTAGGGGGCTCCCACATGAAGCTGCTACTACCACTCAGTCGGGAGGGCCGAAGATCGTTCGGAGATCAAAGACATGCTTCCTCAGACCGCGAGCCGACCGCAACTGCTCTCTCACCATTGGGGGTGGCATAACACACTCGGAGCACCATGCTATCCGCTCCTTCCGCTTGCGTGACCTCACTGATTGGCTGTAGAGCCGTGATTAATGTGGGAGTACTAAGTACCTCTCATCCCTCCCCACTGAGAGAGCTCGGCCAATCAGCTCTCTCTAGACCTCCGGCTGCGGGAGGGTACAGCATCACCCGGGAATCGAACTCGCGATCTCTGGATGATAGGGCGAGCACTTTACCACTGTGCCAAAATAATCACAGTGTAATTTTTCTATCAAATCAAGCCGGAATTCACAAAATAGGTTTACTTTTAAGTCCGTCCTACACTACTTATTAATTTTCCCTATTAGTTTCACTGTAATAACTGAACAATCTCTTGTACCCCCTGCATAGTATGCTTTAAAGAGAATAATTGCATCATAATCTGGAATTTTAAGGGGTTAAATCAAGAAATCAAGCTGCGATAGTCATGGGGTTTTCTGTGGGGTAACTCTGTGATGATAGCTAATCTCAACACATCATTAACGCTCCATAAATAGAAAAATAAATTACTTGGTAATGTTTCAGCTGTAGCTGAAAAAGTGCATCAGTCGAATGGAATTGGAGTCTCTCCTGAGTCTCACGTATGAACCAGTCATAACAATTCATTCTGCTCTAATACAGTAAAGGTTTCCAAGCTGCACTAGAATATGAACTAATGTTATTTCACCCAATAGACCTCAAGGAACAGAAAGTATATTCGATTAAACTGACAGAAATCCTTTGCCATTCATCATGCGCAAATCAAAAATCCCCAACCATACAGCAGCACAGCACTTTACACCTGTCAAAAACCTAACTATGAACAAAATAAGTTGTTTAGAGATAGACAGTATCTATCCTTTAATCTTTCTTAAACATCCAACATCTAACATATTTAGACAGACGAGTTCATTTGTCCCTATAGGACATTATCACGTGGCTGGCTCTTTGTCTGTTTTCCCAAGCGGGCTGATGAAAAGACTCATGCTGAATAATTCATGTGGAGATAATTAATTCACAGCGAGCTTTGATCAAACATGACACGTGCTAGAAAATCCCTCACAATCTCAGCAGCCCTAGCACACTCGCAGACAAATTCCATTGCAGCACAAACAAAACAAAGAAATCATCATGCTCATTATTTGCACACGGCTATGTGGTATAAACTGCATACGTTAGTGGCCTACATAGCATAGCCGTGTGGGACCGCCGGACTTTATTTACGATCCGTCCTCCTCCTGAATAAAGCTAAAGCTGAGACCCTCATTACAAATGCCAGAGAAGGCCTGGGAACACCTGCAGGCACTGTGGGACCTTGATGAATTTGCATCATACAGTGTTTGTTTTGGGGAGGAGAGGAATAGCTGGAATGGTGGTGATGTTGGCGGGGGGGGGGGGGGGGGGGGGGGGGGGTATTGGCTGTTTCTGAAAACCCTCTGAAGTAATTTCATTTGTGGTTGGTACCATGCGTACTTGGCTATATATCTATGCCAGATAACATTATTTGTGCTACAATGCTGTTCATTCAAGCACGACAAAAACAATGTAATTCATATTTTACCAACCCAAATTTTAATTTACACCATCATTTTGCTTGTTTAATTAAACTGTTTTAGCTTTTCTACTTGTAACACCCTATTTCACATCTATAAATACTGTAATGAAAGAACAGACAGAACAGTCACTCATGACTTCATCTACTTACACTCACCTAAAGGATTATTAGGAACACCTGTTCAATTTCTCATTAATTAAATTATCTAATCAACCAATCACATGGCAGTTGCTTCAATGCATTTAAGGGTGTGGTCCTGGTCAAGACAATCTCCTGAACTCCAAACCGAATGTCAGAATGAAGAAGAAAGGTGATTTAAGCAATTTTGAGCATGGCATGGTTGTTGGTGCCAGACGGGCCGGTCTGAGAATTTCACATTTCAATCTGCTCAGTTACTGGGATTTTCAAGCACAACCATTTCTAGGGTTTACAAAGAATGGTGTGAAAAGGGAAAAACATCCAGTATGTGGCAGTCCTGTGGGCGAAAATGCCTTGTTGATGCTAGAGGTCAGAGGAGAATGGGCCGATTGATTCAAGCTGAGCAACTTTGACTGAAATAACCACTCGTTACAACCGAGGTATGCAGCAAAGCATTTGTGAAGCCACAACACGCACAACCTTGAGGCGGATGGGCTACAACAGCAGAAGACCCCACCAGGTACCACTCATCTCCACTACAAATAGGAAAAAGAGGCTACAATTTGCACGAGCTCACCAAAATTGGACAGTTGAAGACTGGAAAAATGTCTCGATTTCTGTTGAGACATTCAAATGGTAGAGTCAGAATTTGGCGTAAACAGAATGAGAACATGGATCCATCATGCCTTGTTACCACTGTGCAGGCTGGTGGTGGTGGTGTAATGGTGTGCGGGATCTTTTCTTGGCACACTTTAGGCCCATTAGTGCCAATTGGGCATCGCTTAAATGCCACGGCCTACCTGAGCATTGTTTCTGACCATGTCCAACCCTTTATGACCACCATCCTCTGATGGCTACTTCCAGCAGGATAATGCACCATGTCACAAAGCTCGAATCATTTCAAATTGGTTTCTTGAACATGACAATGAGTTCACTGTACTAAAATGGCCCCCACAGTCACCAGATCTCAACCCAATAGAGCATCTTTGGGATGTGGTGGAACGGGAGCTTCGTGCCCTGGATGTGCATCCCACAAATCTCCATCAACTGCAAGATGCTATCCTATCAATATGGGCCAACGTTTCTAAAGAATGCTTTCAGCACCTTGTTGAATCAATGCCACGTAGAATTAAGGCAGTTCTGAAGGTGAAAGGGGGTCAAACACCGTATTAGTATGGTGTTCCTAATAATCCTTTAGGTGAGTGTATGTGACGCACATTATTGTTACTCGTACTACTTATACATGTTGTACTGTATATTGTGCACTGCACAAACAGTTATACTGTACACTCATATCCACACCTTACTGTTATTTGCACTAACTACCATGAAAACTAGATACGGAGAAAATCCGATTAAGTTATAAATCGCAGTTCTTTTGTGTCGCAATTCGCATATCAACACACTCATTTATAACCGAGATGAACCGGAGAATCGATCGGCCAGTGACCAAAATTTGATCGTTTCCAGTTTGATTGATTGGCCATGGCTGGTGATCATCTGACAAGCCTCGGGTATATAAACGACTCTGTTCCCGAAGGCGGAAGCTTCCGAGTGGCGCAACTAAAACGCATTTTTAGGCTGTTACAAAAATTGTGCACGTTAAAAATCTCACAGTCTCAAAACACCGCGAGCGCTAATTAGTCAAAATCACGTTCTTTAGAGATAAAGCACGTATGCTCATGTTAGAAGCCGTATGCGCTGGCGTGCTTGTAGTCACTCAACCAGTGCGCTCAATGTCAAGTTGCGTTTTGAGATTTCGGAGGCTTTGGAGTTGGTAAAATGTTGCAGTTTATTCAGAATCCTACAGGTGGTGCACTCTAAACAGAAGTGAATTATTTGCTAAGAAACTGTTCAACTGTAGTTCATTTGTATTGTTTAAATGCGGAGTCTGTTTTTTTAAGTGAGAATACTGAAGTAATAAGGAATAGGATACACTTACGTAATTGATCAGTAATCTTTTATTAAAAGGTTCAAAATGGTAACAAAATCATGGAGAAATGATATCGAATCAGGATATTTATAAAATCGTGCAACTTATAGAACCGCAATTTGAATCGGACCGGCACCTCGGTATCGTGATAATATCGTCGCGGGATGTGACTGCTGATTCTCTTCCCTTGTATATGGTGTATTGTACACATTGTTTTACAAAACTTTCTTATCATATGTCATGCACCTTACTGTTATTTGCACTACCATGCACACTCACTTTATGCTCATCTGCTACATACTCTCAATACTACATACTCTTTATCCTAATCTGCATGACTTTGGACTGTTGGACTTAACCAGAGTATCTGGAGGAAACCCACTCAAGCACGGGGGGGGGGGGGAACATGCAAACTCCACGCACACAGACTCAAAGACAGGAATCTAACCCCTCGACCCTGGAGGTCCACCACCATGCCGCCTTATTTAGGTATTAATCAATTTATTTTAAAAAGCAAGCTAGCTCAGGAATATCAACATAACAGATTCTAAAGTATATGGGTTTCTACTGCAGGTGAATGGGTATTTAGTTCTGGTTTTATTACATAAAATGTCACTGTCTCTTATTACCAGCATGTTGCTTTAATCATTTATAATGGAACTCTATTTCATAGTTCAGTTAACACAATCAATTAATACCACAAAAACATATGAGCGCATCACACCTGTGGATTTAATTGTACTACATACTGTATGTAGCGTGCCAGGATTTTTTTAAGCGCTGTCCCAATCTCCCACTGACATAAATTCATGGCTACATCCATGTTAGGGAGATCCAGTGAGACATATAAAACATGTACTAGTCAAAGGTCAGTGTTGTGTTCCCTGCGCTAGAGGGGCTCACCACGGTCCCGTGTGGACCCAACCGGACTGTACAGAGAAATGATTAAAAAAAAAGAAAGGGACAGTGTCCATTAATCCTCTGTGCTCCAGTTCTGTCACTCCTGCCATGGGTAGGATGCTGTAACATGCTGAAATACTCAGCCGCCATGACTCACTCAGCGTGGTTAAATATGCAAATGTGAAAAACAACTCAAATGAAGCGAATGCCTTTTTTTTTATGACAATCACTCTGAAATTAATCCTGAAGAAAATAGAATCTGTTTTTTTTTTTTGCTAGAGAATTCATGTTGCATTAATAGAAAAAAAAAATTTTTGCTTCTTGAATCATGTATTCTAGTAGTGATTCACAATCAGAGTCAAGATTCAGATTCAATAATGTGTGGCCATATGCAGAGTAAAACAAGCAGTTACACTGTACCATCAACGTCTTACGTTTCATCCTCTTAAAAAGTTCCCCTAATTCAATTCAATTAAATACAATTCAGTTTCATTTATATAGTGCTTTTAACAATGGTCATTGTCCCAAATCAGCTTTACAGAATCAAAATCATTCTACAGGTATTGCAAGTTAGAAAGTATACAGTAGCATGAAAACATACAAGAAACTGTATACTATAAGAATGACTGTTCTCTATATTTAAAGCAACTTTAAGGATTCAGATACAGTAAGTACTGTAGCAGTGATGGTCACAGGAAGAACATGTAAAGACGTCCATCGTGGTGGGTGCCCTCTTTTATTCAGAGTATATACAGTACATTCCTTAAACCTTATATTTTATATTCATAATGGCTGAAAATATGCAGCACGAGAAAAAAAAAATCACTGCGTGTTATACAACTCTGAAAAGTCTAGAAAATTTGACAGACCCTGAGTTACAACCTGCCTTTGCAGTACACACAGTGGAGACATTCTGCAGGCTTTACTCCTTTATTCACTTCAATACATCAGGAATGCTGGACAGAAATAAAGAGAACAAAGAAAAAAAACGCTGTACAGTCTATTCAACACATAACTTTTCACTAGGTCTAAGGAGGAAATGTCTTGAGTTATTCACATAAACAAATTACAGAAGAAATTGTGCACTGTAAGACAAAAAAATGCTATATTTATATTACTTAATAGTAATAATTATAATCATAATTATAATTACACAAATAATTAAAACATAATAATTGTATATATATATATATATATATATATACACACATACACACACACACACACACACACACACACAGAGAGGGCAGCCAATCTGCTGTCTTTAGCCTCCCAGCTACACATGAACTTACAGTTCACACCCGGGAATCGAACTTACAGTCTCGTGTTTCCACTGAACCACATGAGAGCCCTTATTAATTCAATTTGATAAAAAATTTATGTAATTATATTGTTCATTTTGACATGTCTGGTAATAAGCATCAATGTGACAAAATCAACTGCTCCAAAAAGTCCTGCATTGTCTTGGTAAAATAAAATAAAACATTCTTTTCTGTCATAGGTCAAGGTCCTCAAAGCACTCTTTTCTTGCTTTTTTCTTGCATTTTATAGATTTTTCCAAAGTCAGTATTGAAACGGTCAAAATGCTGATCAATATCCAATCTTAACGAACACTATGTTCTATTCAACACTGAATACAGCAATTTAAAATGCATTTATTGGAGATACAAATCTGAGACTTTTAAATGGAACAAACCCTAGTTTCCTGGCCACGTTTTCCTCGCTTGTCAGCGTGCATGGGAAGTGTCATCGCCATCACTGAAGGAAATCTGTACTGCTGCATACAAACTGCTGTCAAACCCTTCTCTGAGCCATTGTTCATGGCATGAAAAGAAAAAAGTAAGTACATTTGCAAAACTAACGTTTCCTTCCTGAGATCCTATCAGAAATATTCATCAGGTGTGTGTGAAATTTCCCAAATCTTAAAATATTTTTTGAACCAGAGGAAATGAGTCCTCCTAAGGAATAATGGCCATTGATTGGATCAGAGTTGTCATCATAATCATTATTGTTAAGCCATTAGTTCAATGTCAAACTCAGGATAAAATATTAACCCGTTAAACTCCCAAATGCCATCAGCTGGTTTATATTTATACTTTATACTCTTCTAACTAAGCATGGCTTACTTCAAAGAGGTATGTAACTAAAATTAAAATCTTCAAAGATTCATAGACAGATCATGATATTGTATGTTTATTCTTCCTGCATGTTTAGCCTCGACAAATGTATTTTTTTGGATGATGATCACTCTGAAATTAGTCCTGAAGAAAATAGAATCAGATTTTTTTTTTTTGCCAGAGAATTCATGTTGCATTACTAGAAAGAAAAAAAAATGTTTGTTGGTCACTGTGGAACTTTGCTTCTTGAATCATGTATTCTAGTAGTGATTCACAATCAGAGTCAAGATTCAGATTCAATAATGTGTGGTCATATGCAGAGTAAAACAAGCAGTTTGTGTACAGTCGTGGCCAAAAGTTTTGAGAATGACACAAATATTCAAATAAAGTTTGCTGCTAAACTGCTTTTAGATCTTTGTTTCAGTTGTTTCTGTGATGTACTGAAATATAATTACAAGCACTTCATACGTTTCAAAGGCTTTTATCGACAATTACATGACATTTATGCAAAGAGTCAGTATTTGCAGTGTTGGCCCTTCTTTTTCAGGACCTCTGCAATTCGACTGGGCTGCTCTCAATCAACTTCTGGGCCAAATCCTGACTGATAGCAACCCATTCTTTCATAATCACTTCTTGGAGTTTGTCAGAATTATTGGGTTTTTGTTTGTCCACCCGCCTCTTGAGGATTGACCACAAGTTCTCAATGGGATTAAGATCTGGGGCGTTTCCAGGCCATGGACCCAAAATTTCAACGTTCTTTGTCAACGAGCCACTTAGTTATCACTTTTGCCTTATGGCACGGTGCTCCATCGTGCTGGAAAATGCATTGTTCTTCACCAAACTGTTGTTGGATTGTTGGAAGAAGTTGCTGTTGGAGGGTATTTTGGTACCATTCTTTATTCATGGCTGTGTTTTTGGGCAAAATTGTGAGTGAGCCAGGAGGCTTTACTGTTGGCATGACACAGGACTGATGGTAGCGCTCACCTTTTCTTCTCCGGACAAGCCTTTTTCCAACAATCGGAAAGAGGCTTTATCCGAGAACATGACTTTGCCCCAGTCCTCAGCAGTCCATTCGGCATACTTTTTGCAGAAGATCAATCTGTCCCTGATGTTTTTTTTTTGGAGAGAAGTGCCATTTTTGCTGCCCTTCTTGACACCAGGTCCAAAAGTCTTCGCCTCACTGTACGTGCAGATGCGCTCACACCTGCCTGCTGACATTCCTGAGCAAGCTCTGCACTGGTGGCACTCCAATCCCGTAGGTGAATCCTCTTTAGGAGACGATCCTGGAGCTTGCTGGACTTTCTTGGACGCCCTGAAGCCTTCTTAACAAGAATTGAACCTCTTTCCTTGAAGTTCTTGATGATCCTATAAATTGTTGATTTAGGTGCAATCTTAGTAGCCACAATATCCTTGCCTGTGAAGCCATTTTTATGCAACGCAATGATGGCTGAACTCGTTTCTTTGCAGGTCACCATGGTTAACAATGAAAGAACAATGATTTCAAGCATCACCCTCCTTTTAACATGTCAAGTCTGCCATTCTAACCCAATCAGCCTGACATAATGATCTCCAGCCTTGTGCTCTTCAACATTCTCACCTGAGTTAACAAGACGATTACTGAAATGATCACAGCAGGTCCTTTAATGACAGCAATGAAATGCAGTGGAAAGTTTTTTTCGGGATTAAGTTAATTTTCATGGCAAAGAAGGACTATGCAATTCATCTGATCACTCTTCATAACGTTCTGGAGTATATGCAAATTGCTATTATAAAAACTTAAGCAGCAACTTTTCCAATTTCCAATATTTATGTAATTCTCAAAACTTTTGGCCACGACTGTACAATCAACTTTTTTTTACTTTTTTTTTTTTAAGTTAAAATCTTCAAAGAATTATAGACAGATTATGTTATGTTTATTCTTCCTGCGTGTTTGTCTCATATGCTCCGAACCTGTGGTGCTAATTAATGCAGTGATGTGGAACGCCACAATAAGATAGAACACAGGTAATTAGAGCAAACATATCCATAGCAGTCTGAGGTGAGGGAGTGTAAACTGACTGTTAGCCACTTACATCAAAATGTTAAGTAAAAGTGATGTTATGAACAGTCAAACAGGGAGTGTATTTGCCTGACAACGAAAGAAGTACAACTTAGCGTAAACATGTTGTGTAACATTCTCAACCTTACAAAATGTATTTCTTTGTATTAATAAGTTAGGGAGAGAGTTCTCCTGTACAGAAAGACAGGAAGACCTTAACTTAAGGAGTGTAATCAACCTGTACAGCCCTTGCTATAGATAAAGGTATGAATGGGTATGCAAGACATGGGATGTTTGGTATCAAATGAAAGCTCTGTATATTCAATGAACGTTGATGTGCATGAAATCATAGTCATGTGAACCAGACTCATGTTAATACACTTTACCTAAATTACTAAAACTCCACTGAGATGGCCTCCCACGTGACAGAGCAAACCACAGGTTAAATGTATGCACGAAAAAGAGGAACCATGCGGGGCGTGACTACGCACACAGCCATCTAAGATTGGAACAAACAGCTGTGGGACAGACCTTCACCGTGAGATTAAAAACCTAAGGTTTGAGCAACCTCGGCATGTTTTTGAACGTCACGCCGTCTGAAGGAAGCAAGAGGACACACCTCTTTCATCCGCTCTCAAACGACACTTGAACTCTGACTTCTGACCTGCGCCGCGACCGAAGACTCCACTCTCCTTAATACGGAAAACTTCGGCTCGAACTCAGACGCCGCTTGAACACCGCATTCGTGCCAAGAAGAAACCGCAGAAGAAGTCTCCGAACGTCATCATCGGTAACCGGGCACCCAACACGCTGCTGAGGGCTTTCCCAAAAGACGTCACTTCAAATCAGCGCACCGACCAATCAGCCATGTCGTGATTCCCTTCGCTGAAGGCGAACCGACGAGAACAACCGTCACGTAACGCAAGTAAACAAACAAAGCTTCATACCTTGCTGAAAGTGGTGCGAGATTCATAACTAAACCGCAAGATGACACCCAAGGCTCTGATCTTGTGACTTTCTCATGTTCTAGTAAACCGAAACAGAACTCCATTAACTTTAACAATAAAACATTAGTTATTAAGTCAAATTAATAATGTAATAAAGGATTTAAGTTTCAAATAGAATGTTTCAGATTCTGACAGCACTTCTTGTAGATGGTAGCTAACCTACCGAGTCCCTATGAAAAGAAAAACTACATATAAAAGGGACATAATTTTCTTTTTACAACATGGATGCTAGTATATTCCGTATAACAGTCAATATGAGAAGACTAACTCCTATACAATTTCTAACATCATATCTTTGAATTAATTGTTTGGATGTGTTTGGATTGATCGTTTGGAAGCATGTGAGTGTCAAGTAAAGATATCTAAGCTAATGTTAGATTATAGTCAGGTTGTCGAGATTATCAATACATGAAAAGCAGATCTTATTGGTTAATAAATTATAATTAATAATCAAAAGGTTAAGGTTAGGAAATCCATTATGAATAGTTAAGCAGTGTTGTAAATTTAGCATTACACACCCAGTTTAAGTTTAATTAAAGGTTAAAATATATATGGGTTCATATAGAAGCCTTGCCAGTGTGTGTTAACGGGAAACATCAGACATCAAACTGTGCATTGGGGTTTTCAGATATGACAGGTAGAATGAAAGTTATCATTACTTTTATAACGTGAAAATTTTACCACCACTGGAATATAGGAATGATGTCGAAAAAATGCAGAACTCTGAAAAATGAGCACATTATTATTATTGTTTATTTATTTATTTATATTATTTTGTTCATGGAAACAACCCAGGGTTAGGTTTAGAATGCTCTGGGTTTGAAGAGCTACACCGTTCTAGCAGCACAAGCCAGTGTATATTGCCAAGCCGTAGTGTATCATGCTGATTTATATGTGTTGGCTGCCACACTGTCAACATTGACCTCCACAAATTCAATTCCTTCAAATACTGTTTAATTATTTAAAATGGGTAAATCCTTAATTAATTGTACACAGAGCATTGATTTGCTCAGCCTCTCTTTCACACACAAACACACAGACCCATCTGTGAATAGCCCTGCCCCTCGACTCGTACACATCCGCTGTGTGTGTAAGCGCTTGTGAAACGCTCGTGAACATAGAACAGTTTATGCCGAAAGTGTTTTAGAACAACAGTGATCAGTTTCGTGACAGAGCTGTCCTGAAACTAATGATGACAGAACAGGATGTGGATTGTAAGCAAGCTAAGTATGATAAACAACCCTAATCTGTTAATGCATTTTATTATTCGAGTAACTGTCATAAAGAATTTAATGGACTAAAAAAATTTATTAACCAATAACATGTGTTTTATGCCATATATTCATATACTGTAGTGAAAGCCTCGACAATCTGGCTCTAATCTAACATTACATTAGTTATCCTAATGTAATGTTAGATACCTACACATAGATATAATTATAAATATTATATATCCTGTAATCCACATCCTATACACATAACTATAGAATTCTTGTAACTGGACACCATCTAGCTACAAGAATTATGTCTCATATCCTAGAGCAGGTACCGTACACGCACATTTACAGTATGCTTCATTTTAAGTGTTTTTTAAATACGACTGCCATTAATCATGCACACTTTGCTAATGCAACTGAAATTAGGTTTATTATGCTGTACTTTGCATCTTTTTCCAGCAAAGCATGCCTTCTGTCTCACAACTTGGCATAAGGATTTGTTCATATCTATGACTGGTCATAACTGCATCTTCATCGTGCATAAAATGCAAGCCAATCCTAGAGGACTTGAGTCATCGTGTTTTTAGCACGGTTTAGCTAAAGTCCTACAATTCATGTTTATTATTGAATCAGCATCAATTTAAGTCGAAACACATTGACAAGTAATTTTATTTTTAAATTAAGATATGTTGTTGAGGATGAGGATTATTTGGCCACTGTAACAGTTTGTCTAACAGCTGAAGAATGACACAGATGAGTCACTCTGGGAGAATTTTATCTATTTAGATAGGATAATTTATTTATTTTTATTTGACTTCCATGACTATTTAGGGGCTTCATACCAACCAGTAAATATAATTCCAAAATATAAATGAGCAGCAATCGATTCTGAGGAAAGAATTTGGCTTCTGAGTTTAAATCTCAAATCAAATCCAGCCCCAAACAAATACAAATGCCCCAAACAACTGTGCTAGCTAACAAACAACTGTGCTAGCTAACTAATATTAATATAATTTAAATGAACAGCATGCAAGCACACAACCATGTCACCCAAAACAATATGGAGTACCTGACAGGATTTAGTTGTGTTTTGTAAGGGATAATTGTGTAAGGGATAGTTTTGATGAAGCTACAATGACTGACTAATTTTGGAGCTAAGCTAACAAGAATAGTAGCACTAGCTAGCATATCGTGTTGAATCATACATGAGTCTTCTTGGCTATAAGCCTTTCACAAACATTGTCTGGTCAAACATCATGAAATAGATAGATTAATGACACAGCAAATAACTTATCTAACATTAGCTAGGTTCTGGGATACCAAATTGTCACTACAGTTGCTGCTGCAAAGTTAGCATGTAAGAGTGGTGGTGATAAAAAAAATAGCAGTATGGTTTTTAATCTGAAAACACAATGTTCATGTGCAGAGGTAAAAGTTGTGAGGGGTCCCATAAGTTAGTGGTTGCCATTAATAGTATAATTGTAGATGTAATCTGTAAATATAGTTGTAAATGTCATTTGCAGTGGTCAGAAATCAAATAATAAATGTTTATCGGGTCATCCATATCACGGTTTCTCATTCGACGCAACCACATGAGAGGATGACAGTTTCCCAGAGCTAGCATACCAGCTCCATACTCACAACTCTCCTAGTACTATGGCTAAAATTATAACATCATATCTTGCGGCTCAGTGGGTCAGCCATGCGCATCTTGCCTGCCAGCAGACGGAGGGCCCGGGTTCAATTCCTACCTAATGCTTAAACCCCAGCCACTGGATGCAGTGCCAATTCTAATCCCAAATAAAACACGAAGGTGGTGTCAGAAAGGGCATGCGTTGTCAAGTTGTGTGTGGATCGGATGGTCCGCTGCGGCGACACCTCGACAGGAGCAGCCAAAAGACTAGCACCATCTTGGCTGGCTAGAACTTGCTGAATGTCCATGAGCAAATGATAACTGACACACAAACGTGACACAGATACCTGCTTGCTAGCTAACCAGTTAGGATTACTTATTACAAACATTAGCAAATGAAACAAGACAATACTGACCTACTGGTTATGTGTGAAACAGAAAAACTAGTGTTACCCAAGCGCAACGTCTGCATTCTTTTTCTCTCCATTGTTGAGAAACCTTAACAAAACTTGCCTATTCATAGAACCTCATTTTTAATTATTCCTCTTCAGACCTTCTCCTCTTTGACTCATTCTTGGCTGTCTCTGTTTTTTGACAATGTGTGGAGCCCAGCATGTACGTGCCAGATTTATCACTGCGCTTGCTTTCACTGTCCCCTTCCCTCATTTCCTAGTCCATCCATCCTGTGCACAAGCACAAACACCCCTCCTTGATGTTGACTGGCTGGAATAGAGTTGTGTGGAGCGGTCTGCACCACGTTGTTTGCTTAACATTTACAGAGCCAGGGCAGTGTATGAACACTAGATCTTTTTTCAGCCCACACACAGAACGGACGGCAAGCAGACAGTGATGAGATTTTAGCTGAACTTGACAAAAAGTATACTGGATTAGAATCGCATACTGTATTACACCTTTTAAAACGAGCACACGTTTTGGGAGTACACCACGCAGTTATAATGAGTGATATTTCATTCAAAGGCTGATGGTCTTTAAAATATCCATATCCATTTGCAAATCACATCAGCGCCTCAGTGGATGTGTAAGTAGATTAGTAGCTTCAGGCCATAGAAGCAAATTAACTTTTCATCTGATTTTTAATCACTCTGACTAGTGCATATTTAGCTTAGGGAACTCTTACACTTTTGCACAATTCTCCTTGGAACAAAAGCTTCTGGGTCAAATTTTGGATCAAACATGATCCTGTTAACAGAAGACAAAGCAACAGAGGCACATTTCCTTTAGAATGACAGTTATGGCAATAGGATTTGGATGTAAAAGTTGTAAATCTAATTTAGATGCTTTATTTACAAAATGTGTATGCAGTTGAATTTCGAAGATATAATCAAAAAAATTCAAATAAAAATGTAATAACAGAAATGCTGGCAAAACATTATATTGGTGTTGATAAGTGTCTCACCTAGGTGAAAAAGTGAATTTTCAGATAGGATCATATAACACCATTTTTCATAACACTTCTCCCGATCTATGCTTTAATTTCTGTAAATATGCATAGACATTTATATTTTGATCAGATAAAAAGAAACACAATTTCATGCCCTTTTATGTAGTGTCTGTAACTTTTTTTTGCATTCAAATCTTTCAATGATCTTATTTGTCATTCAGATGAAACTTGGCCAATTTAGATTTCACATGAAAAGACATAAATGTGAATTAGTGTATTATTCTAAAATGCAAAATTGTTAAGATATTGCAACATGCATTTGACATGGTTACAGACACTACAGATTTTTTTGCTTTTGAAGCTTTTACCAAAAACTAATTTAAACAAAACATTTTACAGGTCATATGCGTTTAGAAGCTTATACCAATGTTAGTATCAATACTTGTCAGAGGTGGAAAGTAACGAATTACATTTACTCTTGTTACTGTAATTGAGTAGTTTTGTTGTAAAAAAGTGAGTATTTTACTTTTACTTCAGTATGTTTTGTTTGAAGTATTGTAATTCACTACATTTTAAATCATATTCGCTACTGAGTAAAAAAATGAATGAATGAAAATGAAAAATAATTTAAAAATAATGCAAAAAATTGCACCCCGAAAACCACTGCACTGATTGATTGATGGGCGGGGATAACAAACACGCTAAATTCACAAGAACGATGGAGACGGACAAAACAGATGCCAGTGATGCAGACCCAGCTGAAAGCAAAATGCCATCAAATTCTCAAGAAGCAAATCCCTGGCCGTACAGGGTGGGCCATTTGTATGGATACACCTTAATAAAATGGGAATGGTTGGTGATATTAACGTCCTGTTTGTGGCACATTAGTATATGTGAGGGGGCAAACTTTTCAAGATGGCTGGTGACCATGGTGGCCATTTTGAAGTCGGCCATCTTGGATCCAACTTTTGTTTTTTCAATAGGAAGAGGGTCATGTGAGACATCAAACTTATTGGGAATTTCACAAGAAAAACAATGGTGTGCTTGGTTTTAACGTAACTTTATTCTTTCATGAGTTATTTACAAGTTTCTCTTTGTTCACAGCCATTGACATGTCGAAGAGGTTAACACGTGATGAGCGGATCGAAATTGTGTTGATATCTGGTGAATGCAGTAACCGGGTCATTGCAGCAGATTTCAATGCAAGACACCCTACGAGACCACCCATCTCCCATGCTACAGTTAGCAAACAGCTTGCTGAGTTTCATGAAACTGGTTCAGTGTTTGATTTGTCAAAATGTGGACGCATGAAAACTGTCACTAATGAACAAACATCAGTGGCTGTCCTAGCTTCATTCAGCAAGAGCCCACAGCGTAGCACTCGCCGCATGTCACTGGAGAGTGGCATTAGTCGAACATCCCTTCGGCGGATATTAGCTACTCACAAATGGCACCCCTACAAACTCCAGCTACTGCAGCATCTCAACGAGGATGACCCAGATCGGCACACACAATTTGCAGAATGGGCAAAACAAAAATTGGAACAGGACCCTCAGTTCACGCAGAAGATTTTGTTCAGTGATGAGGCAAACTTTTATGTGAATGGTGAAGTTAACAAACAAAACTACCGCTATTGGTCTGACACTAAACCACATTGGATAGATCCCTCCAAGACTGTTGGAACAAAAAAAGTGATGGTATGGTGTGGTATATGGGGTACAAAGATAGTGGGGCGATTCTTCATCAATGGAAACCTCAAGGCCACTGGATATTTGAAATTGCTACATGATGTGTTTCCCTCTTTATGCACTGAAGCTGGCACGTTCCCTCAGTTTTTCCAGCAAGATGGTGCACCACCACATTATGGGTGTCGGGTCCGAGCATTCCTAGATGAACAGTTTCCTGAAAAGTGGATTGGTCGTCGTGGGCCAGGTGAATGGCCCCCAAGGTCTCCCGATCTGACCCCCTTAAGACTTTTATCTTTGGGGTCATCTGAAGGCAATTGTCTATGGTGTGAAGATACGAGATGTGCAGCACCTGAAACTACGGATACTGGAAGCCTGTGCTGGCATTTCTCCTGCGGTGTTGCTATCAGTGTGTGAAGAGTGGGAGAAGAGGGTTGCCTTGACAATCCATCACAATGGGCAGCACATTGAACACATTTTATAAGTGGTCAGAAACTTGTAAATAACTCATGAAAGAATAAAGTTAAAACCAAGCACACCATTGTTTTTCTTGTGAAATTCCCAATACGTTTGATGTGTCACATGACCCTCTTCCTATTGAAAAAACAAAAGTTGGATCCAAGATAGCCGACTTCAAAATGGCCACCATGGTCACCACCCATCTTGAAAAGTTTGCCCCCTCACATATACTAATGTGACACAAACAGGACGTTAATATCACCAACCATTCCCATTTTATTAATGTGTATCCATATAAATGGCCCACCCTGTATTTAAGAGCCCACTTTGATTTCAAGCACAAGAAAGGCAACAGCTTTATTATGCAAAGGTGTTCCTTTCATTTAAAAACAACTTTTTGAGATTTATATCTGCTTGTCTTTTTTTAACTACACTAGAATCCCTCATCCCACCCCCCACCCTGCCCCCCACAGTACTGTGCTTTGGCCGGATTCCTCTGTGCTTGATTCTTTTTGTATATTAATTTACTGTCAAGTTAAATGTCTGATATATATTATATATTTAGTATTTATTAATAAAATATAAAAACTATCGCTTACTAAGTCATCATCTATACCGCTTTATCCTGTATACAGGGAGGTGGGGGGTCTGGAGCCTATCCCAGGAGACTTAGGGCACAAGGCGGGGTACGAACTGGACGAGGTGCCAATCCATCTCAGCAAATGCAACTAATAGTGGCATGGGAGTCCTTGGGTATTGTGTGAGAGGTTTTCTCTTACGTATTCTTTTAAGTATCATTTCTACAGCAGTAATATATGACATTTTTTTCAACTAATTTCACTCTTTCCAGCCATTACCAAATTAAAGATGAACTCAGTGTTCTTTAAAGCATGCTCAAATGAAGTAACACAGCTTTGAGGTAAAGAGCAATAATAGACCGACACTGCATGATGTATATAAATCCAGTTTTTGCCTCGGGATATTTTATATCTGCTTCAAATAAGTCACTTATTTAGGGGGAAAAAAAAACATCTTTTCAGCAAATTAGTTGCACAATATAAGCCACACTGAAAAGACAGTCCAAATTCATTGCCCAATTTCATCCAAATTGACACATTAAACAAAACTGAGGCGGCTGAGGGATAATTAAGCTGTCAAGGAGTTGGCAAGTCCCTCTTGAATACCTGATAATTTCACCAATCTGACCCCTGCTAAGCCTGCAGACAAAACTCCCTTATTTTAAAGAGAAGCCATTTCGATTCTCTAAGGCTTTACAGCAACATCAAATTCCAATCAAACATTAACATTGCACTTCTCTAGACAGAACGCGAGCGCGTACACACTTACAACAGCTTGGATAATTACAAGCTGAATTCGCGCTTGATTATTTTGAAATGGCGAAGCAAACAAAGGAGGCAGCGGCAGCACATTTGATTTTCTCGGTGCAGGCCAGACAGGGCTTGCCAAGCTGATGGCTTCTGACGTGGCTGAAATCGGTTAGGTTTGTCCTGCTTACATAAAGGAAAATTGTGAGAGGAGCTATGGAGGGGGATTTGGGAGGGAGCAGCGACTAACACAGCAGGACGGGAGAGAGCAGCAGGCCGAGAACGACGCTCGACACACGTCGCATATGGAGTCAAGAATTGCCAGACATCATGTGACTTCACTGCCATCATCCAGGTGTGCATGCACAACATCAGCATTTATTTATTCATTAATTTTTTTCTTTAAATAAAATCAATGAAAAAAGGCTAACCCTTTGCAGAGTTGATTCAAATGAAAATATATTATAGTTCATACAGTATATTGTTTAGACAATAAAGCAAAATCTGTATCATTTAAGGTGTGACATTTACAGTACACACTCAGACATCTATGGTAGCTTTCCATTATTTTCCATGCACATCTTTAACAACCATTGTAAGATTCTGATAGCATGTCTTTACCGGTAAAAACTATAATCTACTCGAATCTAAGCTCTAAAATACATAGTGCAGCATCTTCATTGAGTATCTTTGATGCAGTGTTTATGCTATTTACAGTACAGAAATATGAAGAAAGGCAATTTGAGGTTAAAAATACTGATTTAAGATCATAACCAAACCTTAGGTGCTTTCAACAACGCATGTGAATGTGAATTAAAATCAAAATGGCAATCATGAAAAGAACCAAATGTCTGTCTCAGTCTATATAAAACTATATAAATTGTGATACATACTGTATATGGTGGAAGTATCATGATACAATATCTTTGTCCGATCTTTCATCCCTAGTGTACAGGTATCTTATTCCTTAACCTTTCACCCTACAAGGACTCTCGCCTTACATTCTTCACTCTTGCATCTCAAAGACGTCCTTAACATCATCACTATAGTTACTGGAAACCATGCCTTAAAAAATATATATATATATATATATATATATATTTTTTTTTTTAAATGTATAATAAACTGCCACTTTAATGATTCAAGCGAAACTACAAGGAAATCTAGTTGAGCCTCATCTAACCTACATGAGTTCATTTGAATGATTGGACAATTTACCACAGCATAGTACACTAATAGAGAGATTACCAGAATTGATTATTCATCCTTACTCATCAGTTTTGGACAAAGCCTTTACAGCTTTGTGACTGATTCAAAAGACATGCACACGAGACACTACATTGAGCCTTGGTGCACTAAACTAGTTTCCATCAGAACTCTGAAAGCACTGGACACCACATAGGCATGGTTTTGAAACTATTTCTTAATTATACTGCTCACACATTATCCAATTGAGTTTACTGCTAAACACTAAACAAAATAAAGTGTTCTGTTATTAGGGAACGGTGATAACAGGAACGACACAAATAAGCAGCAGCACTCAGCTATCCTTGATTGTACCATTATGCATCCTAAAAATTAGAGATGCAAGTGGGTGAGTTTAGACATGTGAAGACGTGCTCAGTATTGACTGTACAGACAATCTGAAACCAGATTGTTGTACAGTTGGTTTTTTGCACTCATTGCTTATTCATAACATTCGACCAGATTTGCACAGCAAACTAAAATAAGTTACATCCAAACGTCCTACAAAAAAATCATACTCTAGATTAGACACCATGCTCACTCACTTTTTGTGATTATCAGTGCACAGCTGGATTTGATGGGAGCAAAAATCTACACAATCAGCTTGACAGGTAATTAGGATTACAGTATAATCAGGGTAAAAGTCTTGGGTTTGGGTTTAGTCAATGCATATTAAGACTGCTGCAATTATTTATTCGAAATACTATACATAGAGAAATTAGCATGTTAAAATCACAAGCATATTAAAAAAAATAGTTTTTCCTTTAATATTTCATGTGAAAAGTGAAAAATAATCATTCCAAACTGAGTCATCATCAGCCTCCACATTCTTATTCTTTGGCCAGTCTTTATCTAGGCCTAACACATAAATGTGTAATTTAACCAATTGACTTCTACATAACCACATTACATAAGCATTATTAACTGCAGAACAATCACCGACCTCAGCACTGATTTGCGATTATGCTTAAAGATTTTTAGGTCTGAAATAAAACCTGAGTTTAAAGGGTACTTCCATAAAAGTGAAAGGAACTCAGCTTGCACTGATGTGGTTGTAATAAAGTGAATGAGATCATAGTGTCATGAGCAACAGGTATAAAAATAGTAAAATCTGTCTTGTATATGCACCGTGGTAGTGAAAAAGACTTTCTATGGTATTGCTCATGATCGCTTTATAGTCTTGGCTATATAAGATTTTTCCGATTTCTCAGATTTTCCTTTAGCTTTATTATGCTCTTTGCAGTCCAGTGTAATATACTGCACTGAATACTGTATGTATACGGCTGGGATGACAGTAAAATTGAATTCTATCTGACGTTATGATTTATGTTGTTCAGGCACAGAATATCAACTACCATGAGGATGTGACTTGAAGTCATAAGAATATGAAACGAGAAATAAAATCTATGACCTATTTATGGCTTTTAACAATGGCACTAGGTTAGATGTGCAGACGTCACTGTCCTTGTAAACCTCATGCACACTTCCACACCACATTTGTTTGACTGTACCTCCTCCAGCAGATGTAGTGACAGTTTTCTTTTTTGGGAAAATGTAATGTCCCTGCTCTCATTTAGGGATGACTTTACTTTGTTTTTCATTTTATATTCAGACTTAGGTGTCCCCTTCCTAATGCATTTGAGTAGAGACTGGGTGCCATGATCTAATGCTAATTATAACCCCACCCCCTGGCAAGAGATCGATCTCCTAATATGGTCACACCACCGATCAGGATGGATTTTGAGAGTAGTGTTCATTAGGTTAAAAAAAAACAAAGGCTACTTTTTGGTGTTTTTTTTTTTCATACATAAAAGATAGCAGAAAGCAAAGTCATGTTTTTTTTCATATTAAAAGTAATAATCATTCAATCATTCATTCATTTTCTATACTGCTTATCCTGTATACAGGGTCATGGGGGACCTGGAGCTTATCCCGGGAGACTTAGGGCATGACTATGGGCAATTTGGGAATGCCAATCATCCAAATCTGCATGTCTTTGGACTGTCTTTGGAAGAAACCTGGAGGAAACCCACCAAGCACAAAAAGAACATGCACACAGACCTGAGATGGAATATGAACCCTTGACGTACGATGCTATAGTGCTTGGAGTGCTTATAGGTGCTATCACTATACATCTACACCACCTATCACCTCACTCATCACTCACTCATCATCTATACCGCTTAATCCTGTATTCAGGGTCACAGGGGAATCGAGCCCGGCCGGGGATCGAACCCGGACCCTGGCGGTGCAAGGCGACAGTGCTAACCATTACACCACCGTGCTGCCCACATATCTTTGGTTTTTTTTAATTCCCGTCGTAAGTTTTGAAAAATTTCTTGGCTAAGTCCAATGAAGGACCAGGGTGTGTCTTTTGTGAAGTTACTGTTAAAGTGGATTGTGTGGTCCTGCAAGACAAACACAATCAGTGTGTACATGGAAGAAATCAGCCAACATAACACTTTTCAGATTTGGGTGAGTTTCAGACATACTATGCAGTATATTAGTATGCAGTTTGGGATGTAGCACATATTCCAGAAGTTTCCAGCGTGATCTCTGTGCAGCTTAAAAGTCCAAATTTGGATAGAAATTTAGATCCAAAGCTGAAAGTGAGCTTTAACCTTTTACCCAATAATAAAAATTTCTTTTTTGCAAACCCCCCCACACACACAGTTACTCTTGTATATACTTGAATACTTGAATTACTAAGTATTCAGTAATAAAATAAATCAAACACAATGTATCCAGTACATGATTAGTGCTTAAAGCGCATGAGGTTACTGGCTCATGGCAATAACAAAAAGGCAATTTCAGAGCCAAATAAAGAATAAGGTTGTTTTTTCATGTTTCTGGCAGCTGTTCATTTGCACCTGCAAGAAACAAAAAGAGGCGACACAAAAGCGCACCATACATTAATAAAGCACAAGCAACAAAACAACACGTTACTATTCCCTCTAACCCTGTGTGTTCAGGACAACGGCGGAGCCGACCATCACACACACACACACACACACACACAGCCTGGCACTGGTACACAATTCAAAGCAAACCACACGTTGTCACAGAGATAATAATATCTGATCTGCACTCACCTTCTACAGCCCGGATAGGTGGCGTTATCCATAATAATACAGCGAGGATGTGTAGAACTGCCATCACAGGGGCCATCTGACTGCGAGGAGCCGGGCTGTTCATTCACGATCAATCCGCTGGCCCATCTGTAACCGCGCCGCGCGCACACAGACAGGCGGCCACAGCACACACTGAGAGGCAGCGTGCGCGAGCGAGCGAGCGCGCGTACATACACGCGCACACATACATACACACGCGGTAAGTTCGGGAGAAACCAATCAAATACAGACAAAGGGGGAGGGGGAGGGGGAGGGGTGTCTGGCTGGTGGGTAGCTCTGTTTAACGCACTGATCACTCCATCTCAATAAATGATGATGAGGATTTTTTTTGTTATTGTTGTTAACCTACTCCCATATAACTATAATGATTATGTACTATACTATACTATAACTAATTATATACTATATAATTATACTATAACTAGTTTTTTTATATTATTATTAATATTGTTGTTGTTAAAACACTAAAAATAACAACAACAAAAATAATAATAAATATTGTTGTTGTTGTTTTTAATAATAATAATAATATTTAAAGATATCATTTATATTACTTCCTTGCTGACCTTTTTTTTTTGACGTTTTAAATATTTTAATCCATCCTACTACTACTACTACCATTCAAATTCAAATGTACATTTTATTTGTTACATACACAGTCATACACTATATGATATGTAGTGAAATGTTTACAATTGCCCACGGACCTAAAAATAAAAAACAATAAAAATATACAAATAATAACTATAAAATAAGAATATAGTAATAAAAAAGAAAAATAGAGTATGAATAAATAAGGAATATAAAATATGAAATCGAAATATAATAATAATAATAATAATAATAATAATAATTGTGCAATATAGAAAACATAGACATTTTTTTGCAGTAAAATGTACCTTATGTACAGGTAATGAAATAGAATCGAAATAGAATTGAAATGGAAATGTCCAGTCATGAGCATAACGGCATTACAGTGTGCAAAGTATGTGCAAATGACTTTTAAATGTGCTAATGCGCATTGATGTGCAATGTGCTGAGTGGTGTATGAGTAGGAGCAGATCAGAGTGTTTAGTCCTGTGTGGTGTTGTGACTGAGTGTCCGTATAGCCTGCAGGAAGAAGTTTCTCCTCAGTCTCTCTGTGTTAGCCTTCAGGGAGCGGAATCGCTTTCCTGACCGCAACAGAGAGAATTGTCCATTGTTGGGGTGGCTGAGATTCTTCACAATCTTCCTGGCCTTTGTCCAACACTATTCTTCTTATTATTACTATTTTACCTGTATTTATCCAGAAAAACCTGCTTAAAGGCTTAAAAATCTCTTCAAAGGTGTCCAGACAAAGACAGCATGGTTCCAGACAAATAACATAAAATTACAATTAATCTAGATGAAACCATAACACCATGTCTTATAATAAAATTAACCAATAATTCAGCAATTATATCTCAATAAATCTTTTGGGGTTTTTTTTTTTCGTAGTGATTGTACTGTCTTGTACTGTTTGCACACACTTTACGTACCTGTGTTTTAGTCAAATAATAAATAATAATAAATAATAATTATTATTATGATTATTATGATGATTATGATGATTATGATGATTATTATTATTATGTATTGTTTTATGCTACACAATAAATAAATGAATACATTTACGCTACTTTACTGTTGATACAGATTACAGCCTAAAAACCTGGGAGATCAATGTGCAAAAATACCCGTATCAGATCATAATAAAAGAACGCAATCAGATCATCTTGTATGAATTACCTAAAATTACAACAACAACAAAAATCCCTCAACTTTTCCCAAATATCACTGAACCCAAATATCATATATCAACATACTGTAAACAGTAATTGAACCCAAATATCATTGACCAAGTACTGATCAAAAGAGCAGTAATTCAGATGTTCCTATTAACAGCTGTCTTCAACTGCTTTATAGTCTGGAAACCACACGGCATTGGACTTGGATTTAATGAAGACTTCACGAAAAAAAAGCTACTGTTTAAGGTAAAGAGTGTTGGAAATTTAATAACATAAATTTTGCGTCTTTTATACCTACTGAAAGTATGTCGTGCATAAGTCCTTCATTTCTGTTGGATCCACAGGTAAACGTGAAACCTTCTATAACATTGGAAACTCAGATAACAGATGAGGATTGATGAGATGAGGAATGAGGATTCCTGTGCTGAATATTCACAATGCATAAAGCATGAGTTAGTCAATAGTATAGAGAGCAATGCCAAAGGTTAACCGAGAAAACAAACCAGAAAAACATGGCCAGGGTCAATTATAATGAGGCTAGTTTAAATTAACATCTCAAAACCTAAATAAAAGGGAATCGACAAGGCTTCTCAATGACTGAATGTTCATGAACTGCTTATATAGTCACAAACCAGGACACAAGATGGAAGTGTCAGAGGTCACACTTCTACAAAAGGAGTTCATGATAGTGGGGAGCGGAGAGTCCATTTCAGAAACAATTAAAAGCCAGCAAAAAGAAAAATAAATATAATATAAGTATATTAAATGAAAGTTATGAAAGGTTATGTGACAATAAAACTAAAGAAGATAATAAAGGCTAGGTAAATTCCAAATACAAAACATGTTGTATCTGTTAAAAGTCAATGATGGAATGCTTTGGTTAAACTTTTTCTTTTTTCTTTTCTACTGTACTGTACAGTGGTGGCTCAGAGGGCTAAGGCACTGAGTTACTGATCGGAAGATCGGTGGTTTGATTCCCAGCTTATCCAAGTTGCCATTGTTGGGCCCTTGAGCAAGGCAAGGCCCTTAACCCTAACTGCTCCAGGGGTGCTGTACCATGGCTGACCCTGCGCTCTGACCCCAGTTATGCTGGGATATGCGAAGAAGGAATTTCACTGTGCAGTAATGTATATGTGACAAAAATAAAGACTTTACTTTTTTTTTTTTTACTTACTGCTCTCTGGGTTTTTCCATGCACCTCAAGTTTCATCTGTGAAAAGACTTTCTCTATGCAGTTCATTTGGCATAGAGAGATTGCTATCATTGCTAGTGCATTATACACAAGTGGAGTTTGTTGGAGTTGGAAGATGACTTGAGTTGGCAATGCAGGTGAGGAAAAGGAAAAAAAAGGGGAAAAAAAGATGTGGGCCAATTTCTTGCCCTCTTACTGTATAACCAGACGTAGAGTTGCACCTGTGTTATATCCCTTAGATGATAGAGGTCGCTTTTAGTAACATTAATAATAATAAGTCAAAAATTACACCATAATTAATTTTTTCACTAACTTCAGCTTTAGTGGAATCATTAGAAATATTGCAATACCTCACAATTTGTAGAAATCATTAGAGGCAATTATAACACTTTGACGGATGCTACTACTAATTCGTTTTGTGTCGAGATTCTGCATCAACAGTGCCACCTGGGGTTAACAGAAAAATCTTTTTGGTTGATGGGGAAGAGTAGGGTATTCAGCTATTGCATAATCATCTATTAAATCATAATTTTATCCTCTTTCAGTCCTCATCACAGTGCGGATTGCAGGAGACTGACAGACCAGTCAAAGGACTGATGTGAGGAAGAAAATTGGCCTACTCCTTTGTATCTGTTCACACGGTCTTTGACCTTTATGTGTCAGGTATTTCGATGGAAAACAGTCAGATGTGAAGACCTTAATACTTGGCATGGTCCGTTTTGTTAACCATGCCAGCACCCAAAGGCCAGAAACATTTACTCCGTCTAGTCGTGTTATTTCATAGTCAGCTTCGGGCATGTTAGGGCCTGAAAAGGTCATGGATGAAAAATCTTTATGGACAATCTTTATGGGCCTCGCTGCACAAGCACAATATCTGAATGCAAAAACATCTTACAATTTGTTTTTCTACACCGCAGTTTTTCTACCATTAAACATATAGCATATAAAGTACATGCACATATGGGTGACACTGGCCATACATGGTTGATTTTTCTTCAGAGGACATTCATTTATAAGGTTATGTAAGATGCAGCATACAGTATATTTACAATATTTGGGTTGAGCATAAGGTCTTGCCATTTTTGCCATTTTTACAAATATGTCTGAAGTCAGGGAAAGACCTATTGCTCACCCTATATGTTATAAATATATGCAACAAAAAAGCAATAGGAACAAAAGGTTGGAGAAACTAGGAAGAAAGATAGAGCTTTCTCTAGAAGGAAATAGAGCAGAAGAATATGGAGATGACATAAAGCAATCTAGAATAATTCAGCCTCAAGATGAGTGAGGGCTGGAAACCTGCAGACTACAAGATATGGGGTCATTGCCATGGAAACCTTTGCCCAGAGAGATCAGCGACCCTCCTGTCCTCAAATGTGAGCACAGTACAGATTGTAGGTCACATATGCCACCAGCAAGCCAATCATCAATCATCATCTAATCTGTCTTGACTTGTGGGTCATGGATTGTTCCATGAAAGTGGACCATTCTTTCATGTAACACAGATTAATCCATCTATTAAAAAACATGTTCCTATGTATTCCTTTTTGCACTTGTAATATTATAAATATAAATAGTTCAGGACAAAATGAAATGATTTTTGGGGTTATCCATTTATTTATTAGGCTTGCTCAGAGACGGACTGCTCTTTTTTATTGATGTGTACATGTGTGTGCATGTGGTGCGTACGTGCTGTGCCAGTGGAGTGCTCACATGTCAGCCCTGGAGACTAGAGAGGTGGGCTGGATGTCAGTACAGCTCTCATACTCAAGTGTTCATAGGAACAGCAAGCTCCAGTGTTGAGTCATATGATGGAATGTGGTGTTGCAAAACAGTCTGGTCTAACATGCGAACATGTTCTTATATACTGTAGGCTACCAACAGCAGGCAGGGGTCAAGGAATATTTAAAGTCATCAACACTGGCAAGAGAAGAACATCTCCGTGTTTAAATAATATATACACTAAATATTCTCAAGTAGCCTGAAGATGGACAATTGTATTATAATGTCCTTCTAATAATACACGGTTTCAGTTGCGGTAAAATAAGTGCAAAATGGTTTTATAATGTTGAATTGACGGCTGGGCTGTGTAGTGGTTATTTAGCACTGTCGTCATGTGTGTTTTATACTAAACAAAAGTCTTGAGCAATGCCTTATTTTTAGGGCCCAAGCACTATGACATCAGCATGATGATGACATGACTATGACGTCATTGTCATCGCTCTGATAATGCTGTTTTTATAGTGCTGATGTCATAAATGTGCAAGGGCCCTTTTGTTCTTCTTGCCATCAGCCCAATATCATCATAGTGTGTGAATTAGGGCCCAAGAACTAGGGCCAGTCAGTTATTTTGTGTTATTTTCCTTTTCATTTCCCAAAAGGACTTTGATATACTCTTCTTAGGAAATGTATTAAATCGCCACGAAACCAGGCCTATTTGATCTAAAGACATTGAGGATGTAAAATTGCAGAGGGATTTGTGATATTTCAAATGGGCCAGCTGTGCCTTAACCTTATGCCAGAAAGTGGTTAATTACTTTCTTTGGAACATCATATTGAGTGACATCATGTTAAGTGACATCACATTGAGTGACCACATACAGTAGCGTGCTGCTTTTTTTTTCAGCATCTGGGGTCTAAACGTAAAATCCCCCTTTCCTAAAATTATGTTATAATGGTAATGCCTGCTATCTTTCTGGTGTACCCGGGTGGCGATGGCTCAAGGTGCTTGGGCCCACTCATCGCTGCTTGCAAGTATATATTGTCTGTTTTTCTTTTTTTTCCCCAATATTTTTGAGCTGAACAATTTTCACTATGCACACACACACATGCAACGCTGCAAGCAACAATGATCGGCTCAAGCACCTGCAGGATCACCATCTGCTTCCAAAGAGTCAGAATCTCTTGTATTTTTAATGTAGTGTTCAGAAATTGTTCTCCAGATTTCTTGAAGGAATTTTTACCTCTTGGTTTTTTTTTTTCTTGTCTTCAAGTTTTGTCTCTCATTTTCAGTCAAGTCCCTGTACCTTTCCAGCTTCAGAGTAATGTTTCTTTTGTTTACGAAGTCACCATGTGACCTATGAATCAGTGTGCAATGGGTGCAGATGATGACAGATGATCAGGCTGGTGATTAGTTCACTGGTGATGCTGAATATTGAGTGGTTTGAGCAGACGAGTGGGGAAATGAGGTTGCTGCTGAGGCTGTTACATAAACAACTAGTTTTTAAATTGTGTCTTTAGGCACTTTGCAGCCTTTATTTGATCCCATTTTGTTAATTTAATCTGCATCATTTATTTTAATCTGTAGAAATAAGGGGTGGCTCAAGACTTTTGCACAGTACTGTATATTTAGAATAATAATGAGAAGTAGTGGTAAATAGAAATAAACCTCATCCCCTTATAATGTTTGCATTTTACACTGCTTCCATATGAAACTAACAGATAATCCTTTGCGGAAATAAAAACCTATCCAGTTTTTTTTTTTAAGGTGGGCAGGGTCATTGGACTCAATGGTCCAATGGGGGCAACTTAGTGTTGGTGTGGGGGCTTTGACCCTAAGACCTTTTGATCAGTAGGCCAATGCCTTAACCTCTAAGCTAGCCCTGGGAAGAACAATAAATAACTAAGTAGACATGAGGAACGATTTTTTTTATTTTTCATTTTAAAACTTTAAAAAGACAAAATATCAAAAACATTGTTGTCTCATCATCTATATCGCTTTATTCTGTAGTCACGGTCGCGGTCAGCCCAGAGTCTCTCCCAGGTGACTCTGGTCACAAGGCAGAGTACACCCTGCACGAGGTGCCGATCCATCACAGGGCAAATATCAAAAACAGTTAGAAAAAATAATCAATAGTGTCTTGTTTAATAACATGTTGCCATTCAAACTGAAGATCTGTGAGACAGGATGAGTTTTGAGATTTTGTACAATTCTAATTGTAATCATAATCATGTATTAATAAGCTTTGCTTCTGGTTTACAGGGTTTTTTTTATTTTTATTGATTCACTAATTAGAAATGGCTCGTGATTAGCTGTCCTTATGCTTCAAAATTCATAATAATTCACACACACATCAGCATCACTTGTTGCTATTGTACTGTAGGTTGTGTCACAGTAACTTTCAAGCTCAATTGTACCTGCCTCCAACAGGCCTTTGATATTAACGCACTGTGAGATGTTGCTTGTCTTCTAATGCTGCTGATGTAAATTGGAAAAATTGACCCTGTACAAAGAGGTGACATTTCTGACATTTTTAGGCTGTGAGGCAGTTTTTCGTTAAAAACTGCTCAAATGCCTCGAGGACATGCAACTACTTCATGAGTAATTTAATATGTGGAGCATGGACTAAACCCTGAAAATAGAATCTGAGATAGAAGATCGTACAGCAGCTCCGGAGTCTTTAAGGTGGGCAAGGTCATCAGCACACACACACATAAAAAAATAGAGTCTCTAAAAATGTGATAGATAAATATGGCTGGTTTGTATTAGTGCCCGGTTGGTGACAAACTCTGCTGCTCACCTCATTTATCACACACGGGTCCAACAAAAGAATCAGTGCCCTAAGGATATAAAAAATGGAAAAATGTGGTCAAAGCATCGTTGTAATTATAACAAGCACAGATGGTGCATGTCCTTTGCTGAGCTTTGGTCATTCATATCGTTTCAATACTCCTGATTGGTCAGAAGATGTTGATTGATTTTCTGTAACAGCCAGACGGTGGGACAGTGACTTATATAGCAGATGCTATGTAATCTTATCAATTTGATTCATACACATTCACAAGCGCTAGACAAATAAAATAAAAAGTATCAATAAAAAAGAAAAAATTGAATTGAATTGAATTAACATGAGTCCAAGATATCACAATGTTTCTAAGAAGATGTTTAATCAACATTTACAGGAAAAATTTTGTAGCATTCAGTATTATTTCTGCCGTGCAAAAGTCTTCTGCATGAAGCAATGTGTGTTTTTTTTTTCAAGAGAGAAAAAAGTCTGATTATAGCTGCTATGATACTAGTGGAGATATTCCACAACATTAAATGTAACCGTAAATGTTCCGTAAAAGGAGTGTGGTATTCACTGATAAGGAATAAAACACATCACGACATGCTGCTAAAGGAAAACGGTCAATACTGGGCACATCACATGTAGCTTACTTTTCTATAACAGCATTCACTATGGCATGATGGCTTTGTGGTTAGCATTGTGGCCCCTTGCACCTCCAGGGTCTGGGATTGATTCCCGCATTGGGTCTGTGTGCATGGAATTTGCATGTTCTCTCGTGTTTGGTGGGTTTCCGCCCACAGTCCAAAGACATTTTAGGCAGATTAGGCTAAATGGTGTTCCCGTAGTGTGTGTAAGTGTGTGTGCCCTGCAATGGACTGGCACACCATCCTGGGTGTACCCGACCTCATGCCCTAAGTCTCCTGGGATAGGCTCCAGGCCCCACGTGACCCTGTGTACAGGATAGAGCACTATATAGAGTGAGTGAGTGAGTGAGTGAGCATACACCGTTGTGTTTCGTTCCATAAATAACAGACACAAAGGCTGCAACATAATTTTTTCTCAGTATAGTATTCAGTAAATTACGTATTTATGTATTGAACTCCAATACTGTATTATTGAACCCCAAATTCGTTGCCTTATATACAGTATGACTCTTTGTGTTTCATGCTGCATCAACATGCAGAAGAATCTGCTGCCCTCTAGTGCTGTATATTATTAGAATGCCCAGGGATCACAAATGCACTGATGTCCTCTAAAAAAAAAAAGCTATTTGATATGATTACAAAAGAATGTTTGGAGACCTGCTGGGTGGCACCAGGTGTTTTGGTGAATGTCTTTGGAAGGAAGCCTACCAAGCAAACAGGTCCATGTTGGGAATCGACCCTCCAACCTGGAGGTGCAAGGCGACAGTGCTAACCCCTACGCCACCGTGCCACCTGCCATTATGCTACTTCTTTTAAATACTTGCATTGTGCATCTTTGTTCCTTTGTTCCCACCAGCTATCTGTTATAAACAAAGGATTTATACCAGTGTTGTGTTTATTGAACAGGAGCGACAAGTGTGTATTTAAACCTACATACACAGGTGACTAATATGAGGAATGAGTACAGATTGTATTTCAGACCTGACACTTTGATTACACCTTTGGCTTGTAGAGGAAGTAAAAGAAAAATGGGAACCAATTTATCTGAAAGAACAGATAAATCATGTTTTCTTTTTTTTTTCTGAAGTACATTAGGGCAGACCCTGATTAAGAGTTTGTGTGAGCTTTTTATTTAGGCTTGCGTCATCGGCATGGTAGTCAATTATAAAAAAAAATTAAAAACTAATTAAAACAGCTAAATAACAGCTTTCCAGCTTGCTCATTGCTTTGCTCTGTTCTGCTCCTGAACATGTACACACTCGATCAGCTCAGTGTTCAGGGAGAGAGAGAGAGAGAGAGAGAGAGAGAGAGATAAAAGAGCTATTACATTCATATATGAGGAGAACGCTTAGGTGTGCCACCCTCATGCTAAACAGTACCCTTTAACCTGTTACATATACAAATTTGTGAGAAACAAATGCTCCACTTAATGCTTTTTTTCAAAAATACATCCAAATAGATTTTCATTTTGGCATGCACATGAGATTCTGACCATTCTTCATCATGATCAAGATCAGAGTGGAACACAAGGCATTAGTATTATATTCTAAATCAATGTAAAAGAGAAGGGTTTCCTCAATTGTGCCCCATGAAAAGACTGCAGGTAGGCCATGAGAGGCACAATCCATAAAAAAAAAGAATAAGAAAAAAAAAACTTTTGCAATAAAGTGTGACATTATCCTTAAAATATGCATGATTAAATAATTACATTTAAAAAGTAACAAGAGCCAATAGAACAAAGCAATTGGATGTAAATTATGTGTAATACTTTATTTATTTATATATATACAGTATTGTGCAAATAACAGATAAATAACAGATTTTGGTGATTTTTTTAAATTGAAAGATGATCAAGTCTCTTGTAAATGGAAAAAATGCACAATCTTTTCAGCAAACATTGGTGCATAGTTACTTTTTATGTCATAAATTGAACAAAGATAAAAAAAAAATCATTATTATGGCACTGTGCAAAAGTTTATTCATCAAAATCTGTTATTTATCAAGGGGTGTCTAAACTTTTGCATAAGATTGTACATACAGTATTTGTCTTAGGGAATTTGAGATTTTACTTCAGGCTGTGGCATCCTTAAGTTTGGGAATAGCTGCCTTGGCTGTATTTCCAACCTGAATCTCTGTCTAATCATTCTTCTTGCATTAAGAACTTATGATGTAATTCATTATGATTGTTTCATTATTAAGCAACTGGTAGCTGTTGAAAGACATTTTAGCTCTGCCATCCAACATTACAACTAGACTACAAGTCATAAAGGTGAGGTACAGCAGGCAAAATTAAAAACTGCTGTAGCAATAATGCTCTGGTTTTAATTCACAAATGATGTAAAAGTATAAATATTTATGTTCTGTACACAATTTATCAGTCACCCAACAACATCACTCCATTCTTAATATCTAATATGTTGTGTTTCAGTGATGTACAAAGTCTATAGACGTGAGTGTCTAAGCCTAGACAAGGGAAATAAAGATGAAGTAAATCAAGTTTTTATTAAGCATAAATAAATAAGCCATACAGGTGTGAACTGAATGGGCAAAATCCATTTGTATTGTAGACAGGATTCTCTCCTGGGTGAAAAGTATGAGGACTTAACAGATTATGACGTAGAGCAGATAGTGAGAAGACAGAGAAAGTTTGGGATTACATGATTGATGGACAGATGGAAGCCGCACATGTACTTGCCAAATGGACTTACATCTACATGTGATTTGAACAGTTCTGGCTGGAGCAACAGAACAGAAAGAAGATGCTGAGCAGTATTTTATATATATATATGCACACACGTGGACAAAATTGTTGGTACCCTTCGGTCAATGAAAGAAAAACTCACAATGGTCACAGAAATAACTTTAATCTGACAAAAGTAATAATAAATAAGAGTTCTATGAATGTTAACCAATGAAAGTCAGACATTGCTTTTCAACCATGCTTCAATGGAATTATGAAAAAAAAATGAAATCATGGAACAGGCCTGGACAAAAATGATGGTACCCCTAACTTAATAGTTTGTTGCACAACCTTTTGAGGCAATCACTGCAATCAAACGATTCCTGTAACTGTCAATGAGACTTCTGCACCTCTCTGCAGGTATTTTGGCCCACTCCTCATGAGCAAGCTGCTCCAGTTGTTTCCGGTTTGAAGGGTGCCTTTTCCAGACGGCATGTTTCAGCTCCTTCCAAAAATGCTCAATAGGATTGAGGTCAGGGCTCATAGAAGGCCACTTTAGAATAGTCCAATGTTTTCCTCTTAGCCATTCTTGGGTGTTTTTAGCTGTGTGTTTTGGGTCATTGTCCTGTTGCAAGACCCATGACCTGCGACTGAGACCCAGCTTTCTGACACTGGCCAGCACATTTCTCTCTAGAATCCCTTGATAGTCTTGAGATTTCATTGTACCCTGCACAGATTCAAGACACCCTGTGCCAGATGCAGCAAAGCAGCCCCAGAACATAACAGAGCCTCCTCCATGTTTCACAGTAGGGACAGTGTTCTTTTCTTGATATGCTTCATTTTTCCGTCTGTCAACATAGAGCTGATGTGCCTTGGCAAAAAGTTCCATTTTTGTCTCATCTGTCCATAGGACATTCTCCCAGAAGCTTTGTGGCTTGTCAACATGTAGTTTGGCATATTCCAGTCTAGCTTTTTTATGATTTGTTTTCAACAATGGTGTCCTCCTTGGTCGTCTCCCATGTAGTCCACTTTGGCTCAAACAGCGACGGATGGTGCGATCTGACACTGATATTCCTGATATTTGACAGTGTCTTTGCAAAACTGTAACTTAGTTTTTGATACCTTGAAGCCCTTTTGAGCCAGATGCCTGAGGAGACAGATGGTAGCCTTCTCACAGAGAGCTGGTGTCACTGCAGACACAAGAATATCATCCGCGTATTGAAGGCAGACAGAATCAGTGGGGAGAGTCAGATCGGCAAGTGCATCTCTTACTACCGACGCAAAAACAGCTGGGCTGTCAATCATGCCCTGAGGGAGGCGTGTCCACGTATATTGTCGCCCCCTATGAGTAAATGCAAAAAGAGATTGGGTCTGCTCCTCCACCGGAACACTGAAGAAGGCAGAACAGAGGTCAATTACAGAAAAATGTGAATGGTGACATGGAATGGAGGAAACAACGGAAAGCACATCAGGTACAACAGGTGCAACAGGAATAATTATATCATTAATTTTGCCCAAATCTTGTGTAAACCTCCATGTGCTGTTGGGCCTGGGTACAGGATTAACAGGCGTGTTATAGGAGCTAACGCATGGTTTGATAACACCTTGCTCTAAGAGAGAGCCTAAAATCACATCAATGTCTGAGGCTTTGGCCTCAGATAGAGGATATTGTTTAACATACACAGGGTGTTGGTGTTTTATTTTGGCCTCATACGGTACACAATGTACTAATCCCACCTCGTCCTTGTGTTCTGCCCACAGTTCTCTCGGCACGCTATCGAGGCATTCAGGGAGCGAGCTGCTCTGTGAAAAGAGGAAAGAGTTATTTACAGCTAAATGTGCAAGAGGAGAGGGGGGCAGTGTCGGGCACTTCGACAGTAAGTTTTGCACCAGAGAAGATAAGAGACATATGCAGCCGGCTCATCAAATCTCGCCCTAGGAGATTGAAAGGACAGTCAGGCATACAGACAAAACGGTGAGAAAAATAAAGATTGTCATCATAAGAACACGTAACACTGAGTGATGGTGTGAAATAATTCCTTTGCGCAACCCCCTCTATTACCACAGAGTTAATGCTTTTTCCAGAAAGAGGCCCCTCATAATCTTTGCCTAGAGATGACATGGTCGCCCCAGTATCTACCAAAATGGAAAAAGGGTGACCTTCCACACACAACTCAATAAAAGGCAGTTCATTAACCTGGGGTGACTCAAAAGTGCAAAGCAACATGGCGGGGTGTAAGCTCTGTAGGCAACCCTATGCATTGTTATAGGGGTTTCCTGTGTCACGAGCGAGGGCATAGGGATCGCCTGAGGGCGGCCCCCGGCCTTGGAGCTGCTGCGACACAGGTGGGGGAGGTGGTGGAGGGAAGACAGTGTTCACATCATGCCACTGTCCGTCACTTAGAAGACCTTCGTCCCTAGCCTTCTTACGACATTCCCTAGCCCAATGACCTTCCTTGTTGCAATAATAAAAGTTTCCTACCCGGCGTGAAGGTCCCTGTGAACCTCCGCGCCCTCTTCCAAAACCTCTGCGGTCCTGGCCGCGCCTGCGTTCGCGTCCACGTTCCCTATCGCTTTGCTTATCTTCCTCTACAAACAAACATGCAATTTGTTTACAATCCAACATACCATCTCCTTCCATCGTCCTTATACGTTTTTCCAGGTCGTCAACAGTCATGGTGGATCTGTCAGAAGTTGAAATTTCAACACCTTAACAACATCTGGTCTACAGTTATAGACAAGAGTATTGGTGAAGAGCAAATTGGGCTCCCTTGTGTTTAAATCTACGTTACCCAAAAGAGTCCATGTTTCTTTGAAACGCACTAAGAATTTAGATGTACTCTCATTCTTCTCCTGTTTACAATTAGTTACTTGTGACAAGTCTTGCTTCGACTGCTGTTTGGACAGCAAGTATGCTGTCAGATCCTTCTTTAGCATTTCTAATGCTTTTGGATCATCCCTCCAGAAAAAATGGTGCTCTGTTCGCCACACGGTTGCCGTTTCTTTTTCTTCCTTGGGTTCTGTGGTGCCCGAGGTCGAGGTGTCACCGCCCTTCTGCACAACTTGAGACCCTAACCCTAACCCTAACCTCAATCCACCTATGGTGGAGGGCATCCTAGTGAGGCGCTCTCTCTGGCCCCCACAGGTGCACTTCGTATGGACGAAGTGGTCACGGCGGGACAGCTGGGATTATACGGCGGAGGCAAAAAGCCTGCCACACACGCTTTCATCTTAGTTTCCCGGGTTACCTTGGGGACCTTTGGGTCTCCCTTTTGTGACTTTGTTCCTTTATATTTGTCTCAGAAATTTTTCATTTCGACCCACTTTTGATAACAAGACCCCATATAGGGATAGTCCCAATTTGGATCACCGAGTCCATCATAAATCTGTGAATGTGCAGAGAACAGATACTCAGGCTTAAACGTCCCCACACGAGGATAAGTCAAAAATTGAGGCTGAGATTCGGTCCAACCTGCCAGATTATCCAACCACGAAGTAGTAAAGTAAGCTAGACCACATCTGTTCATCCAATCTCGAGGTGTTTCTTCGGAATCAGGTTTTGGAAATGAATTGCCACTACCCATGCTGCTTTGGACACACTTGATCAAAACTTAACTCTTTAAACGCAAATAAACAGACAAACAAAAGTAGGCGAGTGCAGAGGCACCAGACACTACAGTTTCAAAGTCCTCTGTGACTTTTAGGAGCCTATTTCGGAGTCCCGGACTCCTTTACCCAACGTACTATATTCGATCCCTGTAATCAGGCAAATATCTCAAAACAAAAGAAGAGAATACTCACCTAATTAGAGGGATCCCACTTCTGACACCAGAACTGTTGGGGTTTTTCTTTATTCGTTTCTCTCTGCAAGCCAGTCCGTCTGCAACACACCTCTGAGCTCATGGGAGAACGGGTCAAAGAACAGCCAGAACACAGATGATTGCTCTTTTACCAGTCTAAATTTTATTCGATAAACACACACATATATAGTAGTTACACACCCTCCTGTGCGGGCAAAGCACAGGATAGGAGACTTATCAAGGACAGAAATGAGTAAATATTATGAGAGTTTGCTATGCAGTTTACCAAAATAAAAAACTGAGAAGGCCGAAGAAAAACTAAAGAAAGCCGGAGAAATAGGAACAGAGTACGCAGGCTCTTGACTTCTTGAAGCCGTTTTCGTCCTCGCACGCAGCAAATATCCTTATCACATGAGGACAGAGACAGAGTGCCCCGTCCAACAGAAAATATCACGAATAACCAAGAGATCATGGATGTCAGCAATTTTCCCTTACAGATGAGTAATAAGTGATTAAAAAAAGATTCAATGGAACAAGAGACAGTGTCGTAATTCAAGACATCTTTAAACAAATAATAATTCAGAAGGAGATTGAAGTGCATGAATAAATCTGGGTTGAAGTGATTCAATACAGTAGAGCACAGTATAATATAGTATATACTTATATATCATTTTCCCTTACAGTTAACATTCATAGAATTTTTTTAAATTATTACTTTTGTCAGATTAAAGTTATTTATGTGACCATTGTGAGTTATTCTTTCATTGACCGAAGGGTACCAACAATTTTGTCCACGTATATATATATATATATATATATATATATATATATATATATATATATATATATATATATATATATATATATATATATATATATATATATATATTTATTTATTTATTTTTTTCATGAGCCATTATGAGTTAATGCTAATTGTATAGTCTTGATTTCCTTAATTGTTAAAAGACCCAACCTGCAATATGAAGCTGACGTGGATTAATCTAGGCTTCATCTTCTTCCTCTTCCTCTCCATCATCATGACAGGATGTTTTAGTTGGCAGTATAGGCTTCCCAAGGCTAATCCAGGTAAGAGAATAAAGTACTGCAGAATAACATTTGGATAAAAAGGTCTTTTCAATACATTTAGTAACTGAAAGTCTGGCTTTCTAATCTCCTTATGCATAACTCATTGTTTGTTGGGGGAAAGCCAGAGGATTACACAGAGCTTGACATGGAGGCTCACTAAGTACTTTGGACTGTAAAGCCTAATATTCACTTGGGGTGGGCTGTTGAAGGGAACTTAATCACTCTATAATGAATGAGTGAGTCACCCTAATGCACCCAATTTCACATTCACTCTGCATTACATTACAGCTGCAAATGCATATGAATATTTTATAATAATAGCCCAGGGTGAATAATGTGACCAATAATCCTGACTGCATTTCGGTATTAGATGTCATTTTAGAATAAGTGACATTTTCTGTAATCTTAAAAAGTGCCTTTTATAAAGTGTAAATGTAAGGATTGAATCACTCCTCGGCATGCCGTTATAGGAAATCCATTAATGATAGGGTGGTGTAAGGGTCATTACCACCCTGACGAATGGTGATTATTTTCCCATAACTACACATCTATACATTTTATTCCACTTATATGCCTCTGACAACATTTTTAAATAATTAACGAACAGCATATTCTTAACCATTTGTGTTACTGTAACTTAGGACATCCAAGCACCAAGTTCGTTCCTTTGATCACTTATAATATAACAGCTTTTAACAATTTCTTACCAGCCTGTGTTGTTCCACACTCTTGAAGCTAATAAGACAAAAGCAAAAAAAAAAAAAAGAATGCTTATCACGTTACAAAGAAAACATAAAATGCAAAATCATTAAACGTTAAGACTCTTCCTTGGAAAAAATTACACATGGATTATATAATATAATATAATATAATATAATATTATATTATATTATATTATATTATATTATATTATATTATATTATATTATAGATAAATATTACAGATAAGAAAGGCTTTTTAAAAGTTTTTTATTAGCTTTTCCTTTATTAGTTTTTTAAATTTTTTATTATTAGCTGTAGATTATATGAGGCATTTGCCACACAAGTCTCAATGTAAAATTTGCCAATATATCATAGTCCTTGTTTCCCTAGCAACGTTACAGTATGTTATGTACACTCATTTCTTTTTCTTTCAGTAGTTACCTTACTGCAATCTCGCCCTATTTTAGTGGCTGAAATAAAAATCCAAGAGGTGAATGAAGAGAAATTGTGCCCGTGTTTCCCAGGGCCTGTGCCATTGAAACACCCAATACCTGTCCTAATGGAGGCTCTGGAAAAGGTTTGTCCAGCTGTGAATAAGAATTTATAATGGATAACCTTGAACAATAATATACTTCACACAACACTTCATCCTAGTGTGTCATGTGTACTGTATTTTTACTATTTAACTCCTATACCTTACAACTCAGTTAATACAATAGTGCAAATATCTTTACTTACAATGCATACTGTACAATTACAACCTGTAGCCCACTGCTATTCACAGACCGGTCTTCCTCTTCCACATCAACCACAGCACCACATGCAAGTTATCAACCCACTCTTTTGTTTGTAGTTTTTTGCTAGTATTTCTCATCAAGGTCAACTGATATAGGAATGTCATCTCATGGATTACTTATTCGGTCCAGGCTCATACCATGTAAAAGCAACATACTATACATTATTCTTAAATAGACGGCATGGTGGCTTAGTGGCTAGCACTGTCGCCTTGTACCTCCAGGGTCAGGGATCGATTCCTGCCTCTATGTGCATGGAGCGTGCATGTATAACCAAAAACACTATCACAGAGCAGATTTGGGGATCTTCCAAATAACAAGCCTTATAATTTGACAAGATTCCTCAATGAATTCATGTTCACTATGGCCAAGATCAGTGAAACTCTAAGTGGGGTCTTGAGACACCCAGGGAGACATGTCATGCCAATTTTCTGTCATGCTGTGACACAATCTGGTTAGACAGACATACAGAGAAAATTTTAGACATAACTAAAAGAGCGAGTTCTGAACAATGTACAAACAAAACTTTTCTTTTGTCTTTTACAGTATATAGAATGCCAACAGCATGTTTTTATAATTTAGAAAAAAAATACAAGTAAAGATCATGTAATTATAAGATGTTGCCAAACATCTGTCTGTCTATCAATATGCGTGATAAAATGCCAAAAACTATGTCTATAACATGATAACATTTATTAGGTGGATTCTCTTTTGAGGACCAGCATTGATGTAACAACACTACCAGCAGTTTCATGCATTGTCGTCTATAATGACTCAGTGTTGTGGAATGGGAACTTTGGTAGAAGAAATGGGAGTGACCCAAGTTCTTCACCACCAAACGAGTACACAGTCTATAGGTAAGGAAATGACAGACTACAAAGTCTCTTTATATGCAGATGCTTTGCATATTTGTATTGTCTGTTGCCGATCATCTTATAAAATACATATCGATAGTCTATGCAAGATAATACTCTTTCAAATGTACCCAGCTCAGTGCCTTCTGACATACCGATATCTCGAAAATAAACATAATACTGTATTTAGCATATCTCCTAAAGCTTATTATGGTGGTTATAGAAAGTCCACTAATTCTCATTATTCTTTTACACCAGAATTGCCACTTTATCTAGCATCTTCCCCACCCTGATGCTATACAAGTTGTGAGAGGACGGTAAAGTGAAGTCCTTGGATGACACGCTAGAAAAGTATGTCGAGAACTTCACCATAAAGAACCCAATGTTCCCAAAAGAGACAGACACCGAGTTCAAATCTCTTTCTAATGGGGCAGCATTTACACGAAATGGCAAAACACAATTCCGTTCCTCTATCACTCTCAGGAGGATGGCCAGACAACTATCAGGTACTAAGATCTAGATATGGGCAGCCAGATCACTGTGACATTTAGTTTAGTGTTTGGGCTAACCTGTGTAATTTAGTTTGATGATTAACTGATTCATTGAATTGGGCTTGTTAGTTGAAAGGAAATGCTAAAAAATAAAGCGGATCATAAAAGTGATCATAAAACTTGAGTCAGATGTTGCACTAGACACAAAATAGCTAACTGACCTTGATCACATTATGCAAGTGAATTATTACTTATTGCAATTTGAAATATGTTGAATTTTCAGTACAATTTGGTTAATTTGCATTTAAAATACACAATTATCTTGGTTGCCCTTACACGCATTGTGATTCAGCATTTGACTGGCATTGTCCTTAAATGTCTCTTTGGACAGGTATCAGAAATGAATGTAATAAAGACACTCCAGACTAGATGCGATCTGCCGTTAGTATTATTTTCCAGCTTAATCCGCATACAGTAGATATAAAAACTAATAGCATTAGTTCAGTGATAAAGTAATAGGAATATTCTCATCATTGTTAACTGTGTAACATAGTGAAATATTATTGCCTGCAGGACTGCCTAGGCAACTTAGAGGGACCAGTCTACTCTGGAAAGGCCAGATTTATGAGGCAATAGATTTATTGCAAGATGATATCCTTGTGGCAGACCCCGGAACAAAGTAAGATAACTAATTGTGTGATAGAGTGCTTCTGAACCCCGAAACTGAGAACATTATGCAATGCATGCATTTTTTTAATATGACTTATAAAGGACTCATAAGGCATTTATTCAATATATGTTTCATGTCCTCTGACATTGATTTCTTACAGTACGTGTGGGTCTCACAGGTCTTAAACTGATTACTGATAGATGATCATAATATTGGTCTAGTAAATACAATCACCTTGTTATAGTTACCAAACACATATAAATGGAGCACAATGACTAGTTAATGTGTGAATAAATGCTAGATTAATGTCAGTGCACACTAGATTAACTAGAGATAACTAAATCAAGTGCCTAGGATTAGATTAGTCCCTTAGGACATCAATCTCCAGGGGCAAGATCGGACCTCACTGCCAGACAAATAACCTCCCCGCTCTCTGTCCCCAGGTGCCATTATAGTAGCCTGGCCTTCTCCCTGCTGGCCCATGTCATGGCTGACAAGGTGACAGGAACTGATTACGAGAACTGGGTATCCAAAAATATCCTCCAGCCATTAGGCATGGAGGATACCGGCTTTAACATCACTACAAAGATTAAGAGAGAGATGGCAGTAGTGGTTTACTGAAGTAGCCAGCCCACACCTCCTAATGACCTTGGCTGGTATCGCCCCTCGGGACAGATGTTCTCTACTACGGCTGACATGGCCAAACTGATGATGGTTCTCCTGGGGGCTTATAAGCATCAAGTGCTCCGGGAGGACACACTGAAAACCATGTGACACCCATTCTGCACTGTGACACCAGCTACCAAACAGGCACACCATGGGAAGTGTATGAACAGCTGGGATATGAGATTTTCCGTAAAGATGGAGATGTCGACGAAGTGAGCCGTCTTCTCATTTGTACCACACCTTAAGCTGGGGTTGGTCATTCTGATGGCCGGGATTAAACCTGCTGATGAAGATCTTGTATCCAAATCCTACAGTTATCTCATCCCTGCTATGGAGAGGGCATTCAGGGATGCAGCACAAGTCCTTGTACCTCCTCCTGATCCAGGTCCCTATATGGGCCTTTTCACCTACAGTAACATGACCTTCTGTGAAATTAAAGCAGGTTCAGATGGCATATTGTCAATGCAGGAGTTTGGGCCACCTGTGGAAAAAACGGTCACTTTGGAGTATAGCACGCCAACCGATTTTCACCAGTTGAGGAGACGCTTATGGCCATATGTGAGGTCATGTATGTAGAAGATGACAATTTCCTCTAAAGTCTTGTGAGATGAGAAAAAGCAACCGTTCGAAGAGATGGTCATTGCCCTTAGTGGTCACAGAGGACATACTGGTTAGTAGCTGGTATGGGTGGGAGCTGGCAAATATGTAAAGTATTATAAGCCAATGCTTTTGTCTTATACATGACATTACTCTCAAAACAAGCCAGTACTTTAAGATCAATCAGAATTGATACAACACCACTCTGGCATATTTACCTATATTGTAAAATTATTTATGTAGGCCTTAAATAATGCTGTACAAACTGGACTGACTTATGATTCAGTAAAATATTAAGCTCTGCCACAGAGCTGATCAAGAAACAGTCAATTCCTGTCGAGAACGGCCTTGCACCTGGATTTGATGTGTTGCAACCAGTAAAAATGGTTTGATAACTCATATTTTCTTGGACATCATGTTGACGGCAGGGTGTATGTGCATCGCCTACCCGGGAAAATGATGTGATTATTATACAGTCTGCTCACCACTATAAAAATATAAAGCTTTGCAATTAACTTTCATAACAAATTAGACACAAACATAAAACAATTCATATAAAGTTCAGCCAAGTGAAAATGTTTGTGCAGAAAGCACAAAGAAACCAAGACAGACATTCAATGCAAGCTTTGCAAGCCTTATCAGTTACAATCTGACATGAGGTTAAGTGTTTCACTAGCTGAGTGAAAGGTCAATATTGTCTGCATTTGGCCTTGAGATAGCTGGATGTGTGAACCTGTTCAAAAGGTGCATTTTTCAGTTTTACGCAGAAATAAAGGGGTGTGCAAACTCCTATTTCTATCCTCTATATATTTTTGATAGCCAAATACCTTTTCTTTGATTACGAATAATGTATGTCACAACGTGATATGCAAATACAATTGCATTGAACTGAATTGAATGGAATGTATTCTTTGCAAGAGTTTTAACTGAAATGACTAATGATACTGCATGCCGTGTTGGAATCCAGTGATATGCATCATAAAAAATATTGAATTTACACTGCTATAACTTGCATACACAAAATCACTAATAGTGTGGCATCATCATTAGTCCATTTTTAGCTATACGGTAGTGTGCAACAAACAAACACTATGCTGATAGGAAACCTAATGATTTATGAAGGTTATCAGAGTTTACATTAGTTATCTTTGTTATTAAAGATGATGTCATAAACCTAAGGGAGAAATTAACCTTATTAATTACACATGAAGACTCATGTGTGTCAGTTTCAGCAGTACATAGTTATACTTGTGTGAAAGTAATACATAAAGCATGATAAGACCTGCAGAGCATCATTGGAAATGAGAATAAGATTAATAGAGATGCACCTTAATATTTTAGTATATTAATAGGAATAAACATGATGAGCATTATGATGATATTGTGATAAGTGAACATACTTCAAATGACCAAAAAAATAAAAAATAAAAAAATGAAGGAAGCAATATGAAAAAACTATTATAAATAAAGCTATGCCTATTAATATCTATAATCTATATAATATCTATTATCTACATTGCTCAAAAAAATAAAGGGAACACTAAAACACATCCAGGATAAATGAATAAATGAAATATTCTTGTACTTTTGTACAACAAAATCACACACACAAAAAAATGAATCAATGGAAATCAAATTTATTAACCCATACAGGTCTGGATTTGGAGTCGCACTCAAAAGCAAACAGGCTGATCCAAATTTGATGTAATGTCCTTAAAACAAGTCAAAATGAGGCTCAGTAGTGTGTGTGGCCGCCACGTGCCTGTTTGTACAAACACAGTTTGTATTGATGTGCCATCCTGGATAAGCTGCACTACCTGAGCCACTTGTGTGGGTTGTAGACTCAGTCTCTAGAGTGAAAGCACCACCAGCATTCAAAAGTGACCAGAAAGCATAGGAACTGAGTAGTGGTCTTAGAACCGCTCCTTAATTGGGTGGGGTGTCTTGCTAATTGCCTATAATTTCCACCTGTTGTCTATTCCATTTGCACAACAGCTTGTGAAATTGATTGTCAATCAGTGTTGCTTCCTAAGTGGGCAGATTGACTTGGAGGTACATTGTGCTGTTTAAGTGTTCCCTTCCTATATCCATAGTCTGGTTATAAAATGTGCTCCTAAACAATACCTCATTTATAAAAAGTATTTCGTAAACGCACATTTACATCTAACAACACTGGAGTAAATGCATTTTTAAAAGATTTAATCATTCTTTCCATGATTAAAAAGTCATTCTCTCTGAAAGTCACTGAAATCCTGCTGTGATCCTGAACTCTTTGTTTTGAAACCACTACACGGAGCAATAAACAGGTGTTTCCATCACTACCATGCCAATCAACCTGCAGTTTATTAACTAACCTAATCACAGGGTGGAGGTGATAAAGTGCTTGAATGATCTTCGAGGTTGTGTTTTAAAAGGAGCGACAGAAGGACAGGGCACAAAGAGTTCACCAGACATTACATATCGTCCTGGGCGCAGCTGAAGATGAAGGTCTTGCATGTTGCTCTGTTGATTCTGGCCTTTGGCCTGATCTCAGATGCTGTGATTGTTCATGTAAGTGTGTTTACTCTTAGATTTATTATTTAGCTGATGCTGTTAACAAGTGAGACAGAATCTGGTTTGATTATTAAAAAATTTAATATTATGGTGACTGCGCTAGCACTGTTAAAGTTCTATCATCACACAGAAGTACTACTTCAGTGATGAGACAATATAGAATTATTAATAGATAAGAGTAGAGTAACAAATTTACTAATTATGATTTTTTTTTTTTTTTTTTTTTTTTGCCTCTTAGTGAAGCCTTTGTGTTTCTATGCAGAACCTTAGCTTAAACCAGAGTGTTTCCTTATTAGATGTTTCATATAAATCCCTTACTCTGCTGAATAGACCTGTTTTGGTCTGAATTCTGTGTGTAGAACTGGGATCAATGTACACAACAGAATGACAAATGTTCTGAACCTATGTGTGTATGTTGTACCTGACTGGTTCTCTATAGAAACTAATCATTTTATTCTATTCTTATCCAGGAAGGAAGATTTTCTTTCTCACTCGACTCGGTGAAAAAGCTTTGGGGCATCCTAGCTAGTGAAGAGCCACTGAAGGAGCCCTACAGCGCTAAGAAACTGTGTAAAAACCCACTTCTTCCTGTGGAATTTAAGCCTCTGTGCCAAAGCAAAAATGCACAAGTTCATTTCTCCAGACTTGGTAAGCAATGTAGAATAGAATGGTTAAATATGGAAAAATGACACTAATCTAGCTATATGAGGCAGTTGTTTGGCAGGATTACTAGATATAGTGCTCTACTAGGGCATGAAACCACGTTACTCAAGTCAACCTTTTTTTTTTTTTTTTTTTCCTCTCTTTTTTTAAATACTTAAATGTCTGTTGCATGTGTGAAACGTGTTATACAAACTAAAGCATTTTCTGATGCTTCACAAAAATCAGAACTATTTATAAAACTTTAGTTCCATCATGGTATCCTTTATCTGCTTTAACAGCAAAACAACTCGAGTATGGCACAAAATGAAATGGCATATGAAATGGTAAAAAATTGGAAAATGATCAGGATGTTTTTATTTTTCTGTATAAATTTGGGTGAAAATCCCAGGAGACGAGCAACTTCTAAAATGCTCAAACCAGGCCATCTGGCACCAACGGGCACAATTCTGGTGTGAATTTTAAGTCGCGCTCTTAAATGTGTGTGGGATCTTGTACATAGTGCAGCTATGAACACAAACAGACTGATCTGATATTGAATTGCATAAATGATCAGTTATACGGGTGTTCCTATTAAAGTGGCTAGACTCACAGGGTGAGGGAATGTGAAGCAGTCTGTTGTATTAATGGTTACTGAAAGTTGAGTAGGTCAAAAGTTTAACCTCACACCATGTGTTCTATGTGTTGGCCTAGTGTGAACTGAATGTATTTATTTTTATTACCTGCAGCGCTTCTCTCCAGGATGTATGATCTATGTGAGATCTGTGCATTTGCCGCTTGCACTGGTTGCTGAACATGATGCAGTATCATGCCGGAACTTCAAGATCTGAAATCTCTCTCCTATACATACCTCCATGTAATGTCTTTGTGTTGTAATCATTATGTATAACCACCATTTAAAAGGAACTTCAAATGTACCTGTATTGAAACTGTTATGATGGTTTTCTGATTCAACACTTTACAATAAAAATCATGTATCATTGGCTATCTTTTTTGTGTACTTTATCAGCACTTATTCTGCTTCAATCATTAATATTGAATCAACAATTATGAAACTATAATATAAATGTATGGTAAAATTAAATAATAGAAATCTCAGCTTGTGTTGGTCATAGAATACAAGTGATCAATCATTTGACACCATGGGGATATTAATGTCTTTAAAAAAAACATGATGCTCTTTGCCATAAATAGTGTTAGTATGTAAAATAAGATCCTGCATATTACAGGATGCCCTAAACATTTGACCCTTTTTTGTACTGTTACAATTTGAAAATAAAATGCATTTAATTTGGAATACAGTACTGGTCAAAAGTTTGACATGCCATCTAATGTTTTTCTTTTGTGTGATTTTCTACATTTTAGAATAATACTGGAAATGTCACAGCTTTAAAATATGTATGGCATTAAGCAATAAGTCAGTTGCTATCTTTACACACGAAGCTCAGCTGTTCTGGAATAGTTCTTGCAAGAACAGTATTGTCGAGCACCGTGACATAAACAATATACAGGACATTTCACCTCTCTAATCTCTTTTTGGCTGTACGGTGTCCTAGTGGTTAGCACTGTTGCCTTGCACCACTAGGGTCCAGGTTTGAGTGCTGCCCTGGGACCGTGTGCATTGAGCTTGCATGTTCTCCCTGTGCTTGGTGGGTTTCCTACGGATACTTCGGTTTCATCCCACAGTCCAAAGACATGCAGATTAGTGTAAGAGGTGTTCCCATCTCACCATGGGCCTCCACGGTCTCTAGCTGGACTACAGAGTTTCCAGGATGGATGGATGGAACCTCTTCTTATTTAAAAACACGAGGTGCAATGATTAATAAATTACACAAGGTGTCACTGTAACATCATGAAAAATTCTAAGACGTCCGAATTCGCCGATTACTAACACTACCTGTACTAAACCAGGTCTTAAAACCACTAGTAATTAAAACTGCTGTGACATTCAAAGTATAATAATACGATTTTTTAAAAAAAGTTTATTGTATTTGCCGTGTAGTCTTTACCTGTAGTATTTAAATCGCTGCTTCGTGTTCGTTTAAATTCCATTGTCCGAAAGTTGCCGGAAATCACCGATGTAAGCCGAGACGTCAGTCCTGTAGGACTGCTGGCGGCGGCCACATCGCCATGTTGAACGAAGTCATTCTCCTCAGTAGAGAGCTACTCGTGAAATAGCAGTTCTAAAGATCGGGTCTTATTAATTTAAGAAAGGGCACGTCGTCTAGATCGCCCTGGCAAGCAGAGACGACCTGGATCCTCGGACACCCCGAGCGGGGAGGGGGAGCAACCCCCCTACCTTCAGCAATGAAGATAAACCCCAATAATCGCTAGCTAGCTAACGTTAGCTTGCTACTGTATCAATAAGCTAGCCGGACTGTTAGCTAGCTAGCTAAAGCTTTCTATCCGTGCTAGCTTTTCCGCTACCGGCAACTCGCTCGTTTAGGGCCTGCTGCTGGCGCTTTTATACGCGTTATTTTAGAGCTACCGGTCTACAAGGATAGCTGTTACTGTAAATAGTCGCCTTTGGTTTTTGTTTGGTTGTTTTTGTTTTGCAATGAGTTTGCCGAAGCCAGCCGCTCCCGCCGCCGCCGGACCTGGACCCGGGCCGGCTAACTCCTCTCAGCTGCGGACTCAGCTAGCCACAGTGCCGCTGCCGGGGCCGCCGCTCGCCCAGCAGCCTCCTCCGGTACCACCGACGCAGTATCCTTCCCTGAAAGCATACCTGTGCCATTAATAGCTAAATAATCCTCCAGTTTGTGTGTTGTGGCTTTGTTGGGCTTTGTGTTTGTGTGGTGCCGGGTGTCATAAGTTATACTGTATTATAAAACTAACGTTAGTACGAGTTATGTTTGTTGTCAGTTTGAACACTACATGTTTCTAGATTTGGTGTATGTGTTGTGTTAATTCTTAGTTACAACATCAACAAAAAACAATATCATATAGCAACTATTTATTTTTTCTGAGTTCTCAGTGTAAATCCGGTCAACACAAGGCTAGCACCTGACTAGCTACCGTTTATGCTAGGTGGATATGTTAGGGGTGTTGTTATAAACCGGACAGCATGTTGTGTTTTTAGCATTTGGTGTAATGTTGGAATTGTTTGTTTGGTGTACTGTCAGGAAACCAGTGGTTTATGGACGACATTTGTTTAATGGCGTCATTTTAAAAGTTTTAAAGACACTTCAGGCAGAGTGTACCGGCTGCTGTTGTGGTGTAGCTGACTTAGCCGTGCTAGGCGGGTGGGATGGATGTGGATTCAGGATTTAAGGCCCCTTTTAGTTTGACATCTCTCATTTGACACTCGTTCACAGGTCATTGTCTTCAAAACGTTTTCAAAAAACACTTGCTCAAACAGTTTCGGCTTATATCTATGAAAACGGTGTTTCAGTTCTGTCGAACTCTTTCCAGTGTGTTGTACCGCAGTGCGTATGACACTTGTACACACGCTGTTTGCGGATGTCTGTGTGGAACATTATGACATTTTGGCCTGGGAAAATCCTTCACTCTTACAAATTTGGACATTTTCTTCCTATGTGTCTTAAACCTATAGAATTTATCTAGCGTTTCCTTTCCACATATTTTTCTAACCATAGATCTCAACCAGAAGCAAAAAAAAAAAAAAACTTTGGTTATGCACAGTAGTGGGGAAAAAAGGAGACATATTTCAACATTCAAACAAAATTTCTATTGAAATCGGCAAGTCTGAATAGAACAGGCAACATTGTGATGTAGTGGTTAGCACTCTGGTCCTGCACCTCCAGGGCTGAGGTTTCGATTCCTGCCTTGTGTGTAGTTTGCATGTTCTCCTCGTGATTGGTGGGTTTCCTCTCACAAAGACATGTGGGTTAGGCTAATTGGCATTTTCAATATTGCCTGTAGTTATGTGTGTATTCGCACCCTGCAATAGATTGGTTCTCCACCTTGTGCCCAAAGTCTAATGGGATAAGCTCCAGACCCTGTGACCCTGTATACTGGATAAGCGATATAGATGATGAATGATGAATAAAACATCCCGGGATGTACTGTTTATAGGGCTGGTGTGATGGAAAGCAGAGGTTGTTATTGTCGCAAAGGAAATGTATTCCAATACAGCAGGTCCTGAATTATATTCCACCGCACAACAGGTCTTAAACTTATAATTCCGTAATGGTTGCACTTTTTCTTTTAGTTATTAATGGAAATGTTAATTTTTACCATGGGATAGCTACATTTAAAGTTTCAAAATTGTGAGGCATATCTGAGCAGCTATAAACATTTATTCCTTGCCAAGCATGACGATTTTACTTTGTCTTTAAGTTAATAGGACAATTTTGTCATTTATTAAATTTGTCATCTATATAGAAAAATGAAATTATAATCCTCTTTGTTGTGAGAACATGGCAGAACTGGTTACAACACCCTGACACTTAATAAATGTTGAAGCAGCATTTTTTAACGGAAAGCTTTTTCTGTATTACTCATTATACGTTTAAGCAATAATCACACAACAAGAGGTAGTGCTGTATTGCTGGATATAGCACGGCTGTGATGTGATCATAGGTACGAGGATGAAGTGTAATTAACAGGTTTGCAAGTCATTTTTTTGTATTCTTACTGGTACTATGCAGCCAAAAGGTGGGGAGAATAAAATGTAGAGATAGTGGACAGTCCTGTAACTCTTGTAAGGTTCTCTTTATGTTTCCACTTATTCCGCTTTAAGAATATCAGTTCTTTTAACCTCCAGGTTAAATCCCAAATGGCATTAAATAGAAATCTAGTGCACTATGTAGGGATACAATCCTTTGTCACAGACACCAGGTAGTGTCTTTTGATCAGGGTTTGGAGAGTGATTTGGAGTTCAGCCTTGTGTTAGAAGCCAAAATAAATATACAATTGATAGTTCAGATGTAATCAGATGTGTTTTCTTGTTGAAAGTGCCTCTGCGATTGGTTTTGAATGCGTTTTTCAGTAGGTAGTTTCTCTCTCCTCACTACTGTGGACCGTACAGACCAACGTTCTCCATGTTGTGAATTCCAGTTAGTGTAATTAATGGTTGTTGGAGTGAAATGCTAGAGTGCTTGGTCAAAACTAATCGTTGTCTAATTCCTTTTCATAAACACTTTTTATTCACAATTTTATTTCCTGATTGTGGTGCACGAGTGGGCCTTACGATTCCCTGTGAATGAGTTGCTACTTTAGAACAGATAAGCTTATTAATATAAACCTTCTACTTGAATTGCAGCTAGCACTCTTTCTAAGTTTGTAACACTTATCACTTTTGTCGATCAGGAGGCCAGCCTCGGCCTCATCTCTTTGCTCATCTGACCAATTCAATTCAGTTTTATTTATATAGCATTTTTAACAAAGGGCACTGTCGCAAAGCAGCTTTACAGAATAAAAAAAAAATACAGAAATGTGTTTGAAACGTCTGAGGAACTGGGTATAAATCAGATGGTCCCTGATGAGCAAGCTGAGGGCGACGGTGGCAAGGAAAAATTTCCTGGGATGACAATAGGAAGAAACCTTGAGAGTAACCCTCATTTGTGTGAAATCAGATAGTATGAATTGATTTGCAGTCATACTGTGTATTCACAGTGAGGCTGGAAGTTCAATATAACAGGAGAGGTGGTTAAGTTTATATTAAGTCCCGTTTCGTTATTCGAGGCTAGAGGATTAAATTGTTTGTAGGAATTTCACTTCTGAACTGTTGAGTGACTGCGGTCACAAGTCATTAACAATTATCTCCGTTCTTGCCCATATCTTCAGGGAAATAATCACTGATTAATGTTGACAGTTCTGCTTTGTTGGATGAACTAATTTTATTAAATAATCTAATTAGGTTATTTAAACAAACATTCTCTGCTGTTATCCATATAACACGAGTAAGCGGTCTACTCTACTTTGATGATATGACTGAGCAGTAGCATTGCGACCAGTTGAACAGCTGATATGTTCACAAACAGAATCCATTAGGTGTATGCCCCCTTTCACTATGGCACATAGCTGTTCAAGAAGAATTTTATTGTGATGTTACTCATGTGAGCAAATGCGAATTTCTAAAATGAGATAATGTTTTTAATGTTTTGTGATCTTTGATGGCAGTCATCCATGCTAAGGTTAGGAAGTAGCTTAAAAATTGTTTGTCTAATTATTTTGGCTTGTATGATAATTAAAAAGAAAACTTAGCATCTTTCATCTTTCATGGATGTGTCGTTATGTCACATAGCCAATATGTCGTCACTTAGCCAATATGTCGTTTGTCATTTCTGCTCTTAGCACTGAGCCACATCTGCCAACACTTTAGGGTTATTGTGTAAAGAGTATGTTTCATTGCCTGCTAGGACTCTTGCTTTCATTATTGGTGATGCTGATAAAGTGATTTTTATGGTGCCCTTTCAGTTTCTATACACAAGGGACTTCAGGGATCAGGGACTTGTGGTGAGATTTCTCATGAATGAAGGCGTAAAACTGATTGACATTTACAGGAGACTTCCAGCACAGTGCAGTGCTGAGATTCTTAGCTGCAGTAAAACGTTTGAATGGTGTAAATGTTTTAAAGAAGGCCGTACATCCATGAATGACACTCCTGGCCGAGGTGGCTCGGAGCCCATTGCAGTCATTGCCATGAGCATTAAGTGAGTGGAACACCTGATTATGAAAATTGCCCGACAACTTGTGGCCAACTTGTGGAAGAGACACGTCTGACTGTGGGAACTGTTGCACGTTACAGGAACTTGACTAGGTGTTAATGTCACAGAAAATCTGTACGGTCCTGACCTTGCTCCAAGCGATTTCCAAACATTTGGGCCATTAGAGGAGTTTCTGGGAGGCCAGCGTTTCAGACATGAAGCAGCCAGCCTGATCACAAAATCTGATGGAAAACTTTTTGTGAAACGGTGGGATAAGTGCATTAGTGTAGGTGGAGAATCATATAGAGAATTAAAGGTAGATTTTTACTCTCATGACGGCATTGTTTTAAACTGTATTGAAAGTCTCGTTTTGACTTGAACACCCCTTGTATGCACTATTCTGCTTGGCGAACCTTGGTTTTTATCTTCATGCAGTAAATGAATAACACTACTGAAGAGAAGTTGTGAAGGATTCATGGTATAGCATTGACCTATTTTTATTAGTAGTAAAGTGCTTCTTTAATTTACACTGGGTGGAATCTGATAACATGTCATAGAGGGTCACAGTGTTATATGACTGTGTAGATCCTATTTCATTTAAAGATGCCATTTTGTGTCAATTGGTGAGTTTACTGTACAAGTGTTCAGAGAAAGTCCCTCAGGGTTAAGTTCTCAGTCCCATTCTCTTAACGGTACACATTGTAATGACGTGACAGTAACTTGTCCTGACGTTCTGCTAATCAGTTATTTATACATACATTAGTTAATATATGCATGTATCCAGGTTTTAACCTACATATGTTATACTTAAATGAAATTCTCATGAAGTGTTGCCTTCATTTGCCTATCAAGTTTCCTGTTTATTAGTTTATTGTATTAGTATGGCTGCAATAAACTTTTAATAAACTGCTACTAATTTACCAGCCAGGACTTTTTACTGCTCCCTAGTAAGGTGACTGTTCTTTATCATTTACACTGAACTCTCAAGCTTTACTTGCCCCACTTTATATATGAGGTACAGCACCTTGATACTTGCATGCATAGAGTTGGATATTCTTAATATATATGTTGTATTTGTTTGGATACTAGTACAGATACTGTACCTCACACGATTCACTCCATCTAGTCTAGACTCTGACTAGTCGGAATAGAAAGAAATGGATAACCTCTTTCCTTGGCTCAGGATCTGATTTATTATAAATCAAATGGAAAACTTTGCAGCTCATGTTCACCAAACTGCATGTCAACAACACTTTCAGTTTCTGTTGCGAGCTGAACCTCTCACTGTTTACCCAAAATGATTTTGGTTAATAAACAGTAAGTTTTTATCATGTTGCCTCTATCACTCTGCCTTTTAAAATTAATAAATGTAAACATATAAAAGCTGGATTTGAGTTGGAAACATTCATATTACCAGATGGCTGCTGTTCCTTTATGAAACCCTAAAAAAAAAACTCTGATCATAAGCTAAAACCTCCAGCAGCACACCTAATGCATTAACATTAAATTTGGTGAACACCCCTGTATAAGCTGGCCACACTGGCAAACATTGGTTTGCTAAACATTGCTAAAATCCCAATCAAAGCAGCGTCCATGTTCTTTTCCGATGAGAGTAATTCAAGTTTAGAGATTTTGAAGGAAGTTTTATAACATTAGCCAGACATGGCATGATGAGAGGAAGGTCTGCTGTGGTTTGTTCCTCTTGCAGTCAAACCCAGAGCAACTTTCTCCTCTTAAATGTTTTCCACTCTCATTCGGGTGCTTCATTAATTTCGTTGTGTTGTTGGACTGGACAGCTAAGTCCTTTTTTTGTATATATTGCATTCAAGTGTGCAGTCAAGGCTGATGAAGTGGAGCTACGCTTTTGATCGTGTAGACATTTTTACACCTTCTCTATGACGCTTGGAGTCAAGCCTCTCAAAATACACCATATGATCCCTGTCGCTGGGTGTTGTAATCAGCCTGCTGCATGCTTACTGGCTCACTGACGATTTACTTACTTGGGTATCCAAATGTCTTACAGAATGATGAGGCAATTTTCGATACTCAAGGGAATCAAAGCAGTTCGATTGGTGCCAGAAAGATATCAAGGTTTGGTATGTACACTAAAGTCTTCCAGGATCCTAAGGCCAGACTGACCACCAACGACATGCAGGTTTCTGCTACATTTTATAATGTAGGTGTTTCCTAATGCACAGAATAAATATAATAAGCATGAACTTAATACGTTATATTTTCTGTTGAGGACACGTCTTTTGGCTCTAACTTGTGATCACATAATGTTACAGTGGATGTTGGCCATAACTACATACTGTATAATTTATCGTAGATGCTCAGTTCATGTTGTAGGTCTTAGTTCCAGACCAGCAGATTGTTGTTGTGCATAACAGTTCATGTTTGACGCAGACAGTTACACACAGTTAAAGTATGTGGATTTGAGTTTCCCAGACTTTAGAATTTGTCCACTCCTGTTAAATAATATCCTCTCCCTGTGACAGGAGGACCGAAAACCTCAGCTGATAACTAATGGCATGCTATATAGAAACTTTGTTAGAAGAGGATAATAATTGTGAGCTGGTTTGCATCCATTGCATTTCCATTGCATTTCCATGCAAACAAAACATGAAACAGAGCAGTACTCTAGAGCTTTTACTTGTCTAGTGGGCTAAATAATGAATTTATCATGTGTCTACTGCTGCTGTTCAAAGTTTTTATTTCAGCACAATCTCCTCACTCTCCTTTTGTTTTATTCTTTTAACATTTCATTTAGTGCTCTCTTTTAAAACAACCTTGAGTGTGAGAATAGTTTTTTTGCATGGCAGCTGTGCAATACAAAACAAGGTGCGCAGATCCTCAACCAGCAGGGTAATATAAGGACAAGGGGTTGCCTGGTGTCATGTTGATTTTAGTGTCTGCAGTTTTGCTCGTCAGCCTTCTTGTAACCCTCAATGACTAATGTGAGCCTTCCTGACGATACTATAATATAATATGTTTGCAGCAGAAAAGCAGGGAATGCCCCAAAGCATTTAAAGCTGACTTGCTTTAAGGGTCCTGTTGGTGATTTGAGTCCGTGTTCAGCCTGCACATTGTTCCACTGAAAGAAGAAAAAAAAATAGGGCTGTTTAGCATTCTGGCATGAGATTCAGGAAGTGCACTCAATCATAATTCAGTCTACTTCTTCAGCCCATCCGTCACAAGAGCTGTAAAACTGTTCTTTCAAAAAAACAGATTGTTTTATTTTTACTGGGTCAAAACATACAGCACACCTAATATTTTGTCTAATATCCCTTGCATCTGTTGCACCTTTATCAGACGCTTTTGGTAACTCACATGCTTCTAGTAGAACTTTGGATATATGTACAGTGTTGCCACTTTTCTTGGCAGAATCAGCAGTGTTATTAAAATAAAATTAGTTGGTTTTCTGCCACTTGAAGCTTCTGGAGCATCAACGCTATAACAAAAATGGTGGACTGTGCTTAAGTAAGCCTGCTTTATCGATTTCACAAACAGCTTCCTTCGTGACAGCAGCCTCTTAGTCCATGCAGAAGCAAAACAGTGACACCGGTACTCCAGCAGTCTTGGGACTGAAATTCACATCCAAGTGCCAAATGCAGATAGAGTTTCTGTTTAAAACCATTTTTTTTTCACCAACACATACCGAAAGGTGGTGTTAAATTATTCTGTTGGCCAGTGAGTTAAAAAGTTTTTTTCAGATACTGTTATCCGAGCCAATTTCCTCTCAGGCAAAGGTGATGTTTGGGTCATCTTCTAGAACTTGGCAAAGTGGCTCCATCACCTAATAACTCGTACTTGCGTACAATTGCTTGATCTGATCTCTGAATCTGCAGTCGTTCAGTAACGGCTACAAGAGACATTCATAGCTTCGTAAATATGCCATCCTATTTCTCAGATCATCAGAAAATCCCAAATAAGTTAAACCTTATGCTCTAAATCCCTGGGGTTCTTCTTCGTTCTTGTCCAGGAAAATACCACTTTGGAAAAGTCATTGAAAGTCCAATATTGTTTTGATATTATTGTTCATGGTGACTGTTTGAACATTCAACTACAACTGTACCGCTTAGTTTTTTTTTAATTACTCTAAAGTTTAATTACTCTAAAGAAAAAGGTTTTAGGCATCGTTCTGTGTAGTTTTAAAACTGAGCTCAACTGGGTTATTATTTGAATGGTAATAGTTAAAAATAACATTTGCAACTGTAATGTTTTATCATTGATGTTGATGACGTTAAAACCAGTTTTCAGACCTGATCTATTAGTCCAGTTCCTGAAGTTGTGTGTTTGAATTTGTGACCTAAACAATGTTGAATTTTTTTTATTTATTAAATTCAATTTTTTTTTTTAAGGGATGGGGTTATTGACTCGATTCATTGAGTCACAATTTTTCGATTGTTGTAGACTTGCACACATTATATAATGTTGCCAGTTTGCTTGAAAATGTAAAAACTGCATGCACATGCTCCAGGAAGTACTCACAACATACTCCCATATTGCAAGATTATAATAGTTCTTCTACCCACTGTACTGGAGTGACGAGCAGGTGACAGGAAAAAGAGATTAGCATGTTGTATGAGCGATGACATTTAAACAATCAACAATACAAGTTACATACAATTTAAATGTTTGAGATACTTGTAGTTTCATTTTTTAAAACCTGTAAGTTATCTGGCTGTTGGAGACAAATAATAAAGAGATAAACATTCATTATGTCAAATTAAACTCAGTTAGTATCTCAATGCTCAGGATTCGGGTTGAATCGACAGTCTACCAGTTACAGTAAATCCTTTATATCATGAGAATGTTGTCTGAATCTGATTGAAGTGCAGTAGGGGAGGAAGAATTCCTCCAACCTCCTAACAATAGCCTTGTTTGTTCTGCACTCTGGCTTTTCTGCACCACTGCTGGCGTGGAGATGGGAGAGGCATCTCCATCCGTAGAAACTCTGTTGCTTTAAGAGACGCACTCAATCACTAGTGCTTAATTTCACAAGCTCCACCATACATCAAGCCATTGCAAGACATGCCAGCTTTTACACATTTTGTGTAGGAGCCCCGACATTCTGAGCAGCCTCTCCAACACACAAACAAACAAAAAAAAACCTAGAAGAGCCCGTTGACATCCTATTGCAGATTGACTGATTATTTTGAACTCCCTGATGTTAAACGACCCCCTGAAACACTGTTCTTGTTTTTACATGATTTTACGGCCTTGACTTGGCATCCTAACATTCTCTAAAGATCAATAGAAATGGTTTTGAGTTCACGAATGTGAAATGAAATGGATCACTAGGTTTTAATCTGTTTTTGTTTGTTATCAGAATCTATTATTAGTCTTGACCTAAGAGGTGATTAAGTGCTGCATGATAACATGTTTCTGGAGTTTCATCGAGTTTCTCACCTGCTGCTTCTCACAGAGCAGAAGTGTGATTCTCTCAGTAATGGGAACAGGCATGTCTTGACAACATTTCTAAATTCCAGTTTACTCAGCACGCATTCAACTGCCTATCTCACCTCAGCAGCCCTAGCACTGCCTTTGTGCAACCACTGAGTGAGAGTGGAAGATAATACAGAAAAATTATGATGATGATTTGACATTTCTCTGTTAACCTGAAGATCCCTTTTTAGTAATGTAAAAAATAAATGTAAAAAATTAGATTTAAAAAAAAAATGCTCTGATCATAATGTTTTTGTGCATGAGCAGCTTTATCTGTCGCCTGCATGTGTCTTGTTTGTCCTTCCACCTTGGTGATGTGTTTAGCCTTAAATGGTTGCCCCTCCAGAGTTTTCCTTAATGCGTTGCACCCCAGGATCCCCAGAGTGCAGCCATCGCTGGATGAGCGACTCTTCTCCCCGCAGCCTGGCGTTGCCGCCGTGTACAGTGTGAGTTACATGCTACTCATTTTTTCTTATTCTTCTGCAGAACAGTTGTTAAGTTACTCTTAAACATGGCTTTTACTTTCTATGAAGTGCTTCTGGGATGTAATGGGAAAGAACCTCTGAAGCACTTATGGTCTTTGACAACAGTAGTGGACTTTTCACTAGTTCAAGGATGTGATTTACCCTTTAAGACCGTCGGGAGTGCTTGTGATCACATTTGCATATTTGAAATTGAATGGCAATAAAATCATAACCAAAAACACTGTTTATAAAATGATAGCATCTGACAAGCTAACTGGTATATATGGACCAAATAAATTTAATAAATAAGAGACACTGAGACACACTCTAGCGGAGCTCTCCTGTAGCAGGTCGTAAAGGGTTAAAGAAAACGGTGCACCTTGTTTTTTATGTGGCTGTAACATTACTGACGCTCAGGGTTCGGGAAAAGAGGCGTAAGAAAGAAGGGGAGAAAATTAGTAAAGAGGGCAAAGGCAATTTTATGCGTTGTCAGCACTGCTTCTGAGAGTCAATTGAAGCAAACGTTAAAGATTGACACAGACCATACATGGATCTGTACTTTATATTACGTGTAATAGAATGCATGTTAAAATGAAGAGGGGAAAAAAGTAAAGTAAAGTCACTATAGCAAATACAAGGTGTTGTATAAACATTAAAATGATTGAACAAGGCTGATCCTGTGTACACGCCCATCTTTGGCTGACACTAATGAATATTAAAGATTAACAGTCACATGACAGGGTATCAAAACAAACAAGATGTCGGAAATCTAAACAAGTGAAGGATTTTCTTAGCAGATTCTGTAAAATCTGCACTATGTTCGCCAATACGGTTGTTTTGAAGAAAACTTGTCCTCTTAAATTTGTCTTTGGATTTAACTTGGATTTTAATTAGATTTAGCAGGTTAGATAAACGTTTTGGTGCTCTTCCCATGTAGTGACACCTTTTCACTAATGAAATTTTTTGTTTGTGTGTAGTTTTTGTGGAAACGGAATAAAAGTTTCATGTTCGAACTAAAATAGGTGTTAAATCTGTAAAACCCCATAGGCTCTCAAATTGATGTTTTATGGTAAACTGTGCATCATGTGTCCCTGCGTCCTGCGCATTTACATTCTGTTAGAGACGCTACAGCTTAACAGTCATTACCGGTTGGTACTATATGATATGAAAAGACTCCAGAATGTATTAAATTGAAAACATTTTAATTATTTGTTTTTGCTTATTTAGAGTTTTAAATTTGTTAAAAGGACAGCACGTAGCACTAACAACATTGATTTGTTTGTTTTGTCACATTTTGGTTGAATTTTGTCCCAAACACCATGTCACAGTACTACAGTTTTGAATGCGAGTTCAAAATTGTACCATCCTGAGAAATTCGTTAAGGGTAGAGGTAGTGTTAATCCCACTTGAATGCCCAATCCTGTCTGCTCTTTTAGAAACCCTGTCTAATTCTTTTTGCTTCTTTTGAAAGATTAATCAGTTTCACTCGCTCTTATAAAATGCATGACAGATTTCTTCAGAAATTTGACCGGCCCCCTTCTGCTACTTTCAAAAGTTCAACCAGTCTATCAAAGTAATCTCACTCGCTCCTGTAGAACGTTGTAATTAAATTATTGAATTCTTTTCACTCCTGCAAATAAATTAAATAGTCTTGATCGCTCCATCAGAAAGTTTAACAAATACAATAATTTCTGCTCACCATCTGTTTCCACCTTGCATAAAGTTCGACCATTTTCTGCCTGCTCTTGCTGTTAGTGTAAAGAATCCTGCCCATTTCTTCGGAGAGATTGACTAATCATGCCTGCTTCTGTGGTTATTTTGACCAATCCCACCTACACCTCCAGAAAGCTTAGCCAATCCCATGCACTAATTAGTCACGTTAGTTTGACATTAGATCCCACCCTCTCCTGCAGGATGTTTGACTAATCTCATGAAGTCCTGTCCCACTCGCTTAATAGTGGTGTTATGATATTATTTTTGTTGTGGTTCTGTAAGCATAATTTTTTTTTTATGTTCAGATTTTTTTTTATATATAGATAAGAGAACTGCTAGTAACATTTATAGAGGAACTATAACATTATAATTGTTAAATGTATGAGGTAAAATTAATTTAAAAAAAATATATATATTGGATCTCTCATACTCGAATCGCTACGCAAAGTAATCATAATATGCAACACAATCAAACTTATCTGCAAAAGTTTTATTTATACCTGATAACATTGTTGTGTCTGAGTGCATGAACTTCCTTCACTGCTTTTTTGCAGCAAAAACACAGATGCTTTCTATTGGGTAATCGTCCCTTTAAAGCTCATAACAGCAAAGTTTGAGTGACTGCTGTAGGAGCTGTGAGTAGACTAAACTGCATATTAACATTACCCAGCTTTTAAATCAATACGGCTGCTTTGTCACTGTACTGCTAATTTGACCTTAGTGGGCATAAAAATAGTAATGTTAATTGAAATATTGTGCTGGAGATCACCCACAGATCTGGTGCTTATGGGTGTGAGACAGCTCTCAGCGCTCCCACCAGTTCCCATCCCCATTTCATTCACACATCTTTTTGAGATAATCACAACGCAGGTAAGCAGTTCAGAGCAAGCTTTCTGAGCCCTCAAATCTACTCCAGCCTATCCAAAGTGAACTTTTAATACTCAAAAGGTGTTAAAAGCCTGTTCAGACAGAAGTGTTCTCTTCGGGAGAGAGCAGTGCAGTAGCAACATGCTGTATGGACATTACACCAAGGTGTGAAAGGGGAGCATTTTTTTTTTGCATATGCATAGTTTAATAAACATAGCATGCCATTGTCAAACAGTCATAATCATGTATTTAATTTGTTGGTTAATTCAGTGAGATTTTTTTCACCTGATTGACATGTAACTGTCAGTAGGCTTTTTTTTCGAGCCAGTGTGGCTCTGTTGCAATTGTAGTACTACAGCTCTCTATTTCCCACCTCAGTGCTATGACTGTTTATGACTGACAACTGCCTTGAGTGATTAGTGCGGAGCTGCTCACATTGGTCAAAATATTAACACGTCTACTTTCATGGTCTTTCAACACACTTGTATTCCATTTTTTAAACCTGTGATTTCATCCTGCATCCACAGTTCAGACTTTGTTTTTCAGTCTGTGTGCTTAAATAACTCGAGTAAAATGAGGAAAATATTCATCTGTGAGACAGATGTTTTGAATTAATCTGGGTCAGTCATATGTTCATTAATTGATTTAATGATCATCCGTTAACCTGGTACACCATAATTTAACACAGAAATAACCTAAATAGCTAAATAAACATCTGGTAAATGCAGTTATTCAAACAGCAAACAGAGGAAATGATACATGCATAAAAGGGAGTGTCAGGATTCAGTCAGTGAGATTAGAGCGAGATGAGACGGTGGATTTGAGGCATTAGCTCCAGTACAGTCAGGCTAATGCATATGATGGAAAACATTTAATAGAACTTTAAACAAAATAGTGTTAGTCATTGGTACTTGTAATATCTAAGTCAATATTGATTGTACTCGATCTCTGTGTTGTCGCCAAAGGGTAACATTTATCTCGACATTGGATCCAGCACGAGTTTGTCCTACCCCAACATCATTTGAGTTGATCGTTCTGTCCATAAGAGTGATTTCCCAACTGCTTCCAAATGCCTTTGTGACTTTGCTTTAATGAGCTTGGAATAGATTCTTCAGATAGAGGCATGAACCAGTCTTTGGTTACCTTGTTTACAGTGTCTTGTGGCCTAAGGACAGCTAGGAGAAGATGGTCAGTAGTGTCTGGGTAGTGAGCGGGAGGGGGGGGCTGGTAACATTTTGATCTGTATTTTGTAGTGTATCAGAGTCCTGTATCTGGTCTTACGACGTTCTAGCTGCAGGGGTTCATAAGGTTTATTTTCTTATGTACACTTTCTACATCTCTGGCTTTTTAACACTAGTCTCCACCCTGTAGCAATGAACACTTTGGTAAGTTATGTAATCCCGTATCAAGCTACATAAAATGATTTGTAGCTTGGGAAAGTAGAGATGCTGTCGAGTAAAAGCGCAAAAAGCAGAGTGTTGAACTGAAGTTTAACTGCCAGGTCAAATGACCTAATGCACTTTTGTGATATTTTTTGTTTGTTAGACCGGTCTGTTCTGAGGGCAAGCACCACACATGAGGGTACATGGCTTAAGTTGAAGAGATGAAATTAAATCAGCGTTATTTTTTCGATTTGATTTCTTACACAGAATACAGGACCTCATGGTACAGACACAAGCATGCGACAGCATCTCCAGATCAGCCAGGCTAATCTCCTTATCAGTTACAGCTGTGCAGCTCCAAATCCGGCTTCCACTGGTCATGGAGCACGATTATTTTACGTTAAATGGTCTTGAAATAATTCACAAGGCACTTGGTTCAGGTCTCAAGCAACTGACACTTCAGTGTAAGGTGTTCGCCTGGAATGTAATGAAGTTCCGGGATTATGGATGTGCAAGTTTGACAGAGCAAATACAAGTCACATCTTCCATTAAATCATTCGGGTTCCCTTTTTAATTGATTAAAAAATATTTTAAATTAATGCAATAATTAAAGCTTGACAGTGTTTGTATGACGGATTCAGACATAATACAAGTACGATGGTTGCGATTGTTTGTGTTTGGACGAATTACATATCTGTCAGAACCCTTGCCTATTTTGTATTCTATATGAGGTTTAATAACTTGTTGTCTCTTTTGAGAGCAGAGCAGCGAAATGCCCTTTTTTTATTAATCTTGGGTTGACTTGTCTTTGCTGGCACACAGACATGAAGGGAGGTCTAAATTAACAAATTGTAATGGCATGTTTATTTGGGTGACTTCACTATACTAGAAGTCAGTTTCTTTGCCAATGTAGCTTGTGTAGTTTATATAATTTAGTTTACACTTTATAATAAGCGCAGTTACCGCTAATAATTTGTTGCAATTATGAACGGTTATATGACGGTAGTTTTGCAGCTTGTCTGTGGGTTTTAAAAAGTAATTAAGCCAAGAAAAACTGACTACTTTATAATTCTGACAGTTCCAGCTACAGCTGACTCCAAATCATTGCAGCTGGTTGTACCAACACACATTGCGTATGTCTGACCACACCTTCTTCCTTCCTCCTTTCTCCCCTTCCTTTCCTCAGTCAGATACAGTACTGTTGTCAACTGCTGATATTTAGGGGGCATGATAGGGCGATGGCATGTTAGATATGACCTCACAAGTCTAACTGCAATTTTAATACCTTTTGTGAGACTTCCGCTTCTTCTAGACTGGACTGGTGTTTGTGGCTGGGAACGTAAGTGCAGTCCAAAATGCAGTTACCATTAAGAGATGCGTAAAACTTGCCATGTCTGCCGTTCGTGCAGCCTGACATGCAGGTTCAAATCAAATCTGTGTGCTGCACTTGTCTGGTTTTAGGTTAGTATTAATTCCATCATGTCGTGTTCTGGCAGTGGTGTAACCAGGAATCAATTTTGTGGGTATGAGGAACTGAACAAAAAATAAAATCCTAATTATTTGTATTATCTTTGATTAAATTGGTAAGTTTGACATGCTATATGAAAAAAACTTAATAATGTAAAAAATTTTAATTAAATAATTTAAGGCACAAATTTTATTTAATAATTTAATGCACAATGTAATCTTTCCATATCAGTAAAGTTGCCATGAAATAGATTCAAATGCATTTAAATAAGTGACTGTTAGCAGTATGGAGAAATTACAACTAGTATCATAACTCCTAATCTACATTTCTTGCAGCTGTCTGTTTGATATTGCAGTTGTTTGGATTACAGAATAAACATTAAATGTTTGTGTCAATATTGTCCCATGAAGCATCTCGTATCATGGTTTTAGTGTACCGTCTCACGCTTAGCCCTGACTAGTGTTTAACCCCAAGAGCTGTCTGACTCACCAGACTGAAAATTGCACCACTTGAATAATAATGTTATTTTTTGTAGTTAAGTTTCTTCCCAATTAAGACATGATGGGAACAGGGTGTTGGTCTTTCTTTAATTTCTTTAAAACTTTTTCTTTGGTGGGTTTCAGGTCCAGAGACCCCCTGGCCCTCCCTACACAGCCCATGAAATCAGCAAGGGACACCCGAACCTTGCGGCCACGCCGCCGGGCCACGCCTCCTCGCCCGGTCTTTCTCAGGTATCAGTTTCCACAGTATCCACTGCGCATCTGTATGGCCACCCTAAAGCCTGGGAGGCGGGAGGAGGGGTGAGTGCACCCATGTATCTGCCTGACTCTGTGTGTGTGTGTGTGTGTGTGTGTGTGTGTGTGTGTGTGTGTGTGTGTGTGTCTACACCACTTATTATGAATTGCACTGCATTCAATTATATTTTACCGTTTGAACATAAGCATGTTTGTGCTTGCTTCATGTTTTGGTATTAACACTGCCTTAAAGCAAAAGAGCCACAGAAATTTCCTTGCTGCATTTTCTGATGCTCCCAATCTGATGAGTCACAGGTGTTTCCTCAGAGACAGGAGTAATCTAAAACCTCATTTAAATTAATCATCAAATCACAGTATGATTCAGATTAGTAATATTATTGTCATGTCTGTATTCTAATATTAGCAACATCCAGATATTCTTGTCATTTTATTAAAGACAGCAGGGATGAGTAAACACTTTTTTTTAAAGAGCTGTCAACTTAATAACACACACACATTGGACCTCACTTATGCTAGTATAAACAGATTCAGGTGTAATTCAGAATTGTGTATTGATTATTGATGAAAGTCTCAATTTTGGGAAAGCGTTCATGCTTCTGAGTTTGTGTACATTTACCCATAAGAACTGAACTGTATGTTCGTCGGCAGGTTTCTAGTGCTAATTTCTGGTCCTAGTTTGTAGAGTCCCAAGGTGGCTTAGAGCGTTGCCACCAAATGTTTGTCCTCTCTGAACGTGCTGCTTGAGCCATAGAAAAGATTGGGATGAAGGAATTCCCTTTATGCTGTTTGCCATCCGTGATGCTGTGCAAGAGTCATTTAATTTCAGTCCTGCTGAATTTTTATTTATATTTTTTTCCATTTTTAAATAAACACCACTCAAACATGCAATGGTACCCCCCCCCCCCTTATTTTTAAACTGAATCTCGTCTGAAATGACTTTCTTTAATTGATCCACCTTAAAGCGCCTCGAAATTTATAATTAGTTACCATTTGTTGTATTTGGGGGTTTACCGCCAGGTTTAAATACCTTCTGTGTTCCGATTACACAGACAAGAAATCTGCGTAGTGAAACTTTTGTCAGTGCTAGTCATTTTGTATTAATATCTTTCATGAAAGAAACGGTCATTGAAGAAAGTAAGCCAGTATGAATGTATGAATGAGGTCCGTCATTCAGGGAGAATTCTGCTGTTTAAAAGGACACGCTTCAGTGACTCAGCAGCTAAGCTGGTTTCGTTTGCCACGCTATCTTCTTTTGATGCTGTGCAGCCCTTTTATACATGAAAATTCTGATGTGTGACGTGTACTCCCTCGTGTGTTGCATGACTTCCTGTGATATCCGCCAGCCTTTCCAGCACTGAATCAGAGATGGTGATATTTCTGGCTGGGATTTGCCTGGACACAAAACTTTGAAAAAGCACAGAGAAGCAAATTCCCTCCGTAATGTTGCAGTCAGAGGCCACAATTACCTGGATACATTACCACCCACCCCCTTCCAACTACCATTTTTATGTAAAAATATGTACTTCATTATGAGTAACTGTCCCAAAACAGCAGAAACTATTTTCCTTTTTAAAATGTTTTGCCGTGCACAATTAGGCCCAATGTTGCTAACTTAATTTTAATACAGAAATCATCCTACTTGGATTATTATTAAGCTCAAAACACTAGTGCATTTGAAAATAGCCTTGAATTTGCCTTCTTTGTTTGTGCTAGGTTTTTAACTGCGCTCGTGCATGCTGTGTGTCACGTTGAAAAATCGACTTCTGTTTATCTTCAGGCACCAGGTCTCCATACTTCTTACTGATGTTTCTGTGTGCACTAGCGTCTCGCAAACACACTCCAAGCATAAACACTCGGTACACTCAGCTGATTGTCTCTAAAATAGAAAGTCAGTCATGGTGACTCAGCTGTTCTGGAGCTTGTTCCGCTGCTTAGCCGAGCGCTCAAATTTCCACTCTACGCCCGCACAGCTCTGTTACTATTAATAGAAAGTCTAGTTTTCATGGTCCAGAGGCTGACCTTTGATCATGTGGAGCGACCTCTGAACTGCAGAATGAGGAGTGATCGAGGGTTGAGCTTACCTCTGTTGCCTCGTCCGCCTCTGAAATCCCTGTGACTCCACCGTCTGTGTCTCTCGCTCCGTCTCTCCCCCTCTCACTCACTCACTCACTCGCTCGCTCGCTCGCTCTCCTGAAGGCAGTGCTGAGGAGATGGCAGATTTGTCAGTGTCAGCAGACCGCAGTGTACTCCGAGGCAGGGAGTGGGCATTCTTGCTCAGTCACCTGCACGCGCACAGAAGCTTGCACAAAAGCGTGCTGAACGTGGTCTGCTGTCAGAATTCTTACAGAGGCTGTTTTTTGTCTGTTTTCTAACCGCTACTGTCTTGTGCATCTTTTATCACCTTGTTCCACGTCCTTTGTCTTGGACCCCCGTGACTCTGCAGTCGCCATACACGGCAGGTCAGAATGCCGGTACAGCTCCGCTGGTCTACTCCACACAGACGCAACCAATGAACGTCCCGCCTCAAAGCCGCCCGGTGAGTATGTCCATTCCTGCAATATTTGCATATTAATGTATATATAGTGTGTGTGTGTGTATGTGTGTATGTGTGTATGTGTGTGTATATATATATATATATATATATATATATATATATATATATATATATATATATATATATATATATATATATTTCTCCCTCTTTTTATCTTCTTAGAATATGTATGAATTCTAAATAGCTTTTCTTACCACTTTAACTTGTTGCTATTGCTAACTACGCAGTTAGTCACAGTGTTGTGATGCAAGTGGAAAAAGTGCTACAGTATGTTTTAGTTCTCGGTTTCAGCTCAGACAGCTTGGCCGTTACTACCTGCCTCTCACAGCTTGTGGTTTTTAAAGTGTGTCGGTGTGTTTTCATCTCTCTCTCTCTTTCTCTCTTCTTTCTTAACTCTGCTCTCTGCCACGCTCGTCCCTGCTCAGTTTGCCCCAGGGCCTCGTCCTACCCATCACCAGGTAACGTACGCCATTGCAGCGTAGCACCTCACTTCACACTAAAGATTTTGCTATGTTTTTGTAGCTAAAGCTCACTAAAGCATTGTGCTGTTGCCAAACTGCCCTTCTCCCCTCTACTGATATCGATTAATCTGAGCTGAATAATGTGCACTCATCTCATTCTCTGACCTGCATGCATCCTCTTAGATCGGTGTCTTTTGTGAAACGTAGCAGGTTAGAGGTGTATAGACTTGTGTATGAAGAGCAATGTTGGTTGAAGTAGATGAGACTGACTAGATCAGTATAAAACAATCTGACTGACTAGCACATGCACACGATCTACACGTTGACTTCACCCAAAGGTTGACAATTCAGAAGCAAAGGTACCTGGAACAAGCAGATTTAGTGTCCAGGCAAATAATTTATTTTCAATATATTATTATTTTTTTTTTTACTTGTTAGATTAATTCACATGAACAGGTGATGGATGTTTTTTTCTGAATCAGGAACATGAAGGTATGTGTAAACACTGTAGGTATTAGGAAAACCCTAATAAATCAGATTTCTTTGCACAACACATTACCACATGGTTTAATATTTTGAGAGAAAGAAAGTTGCCAGCCAAAGATCACAGCTTTGTTTGCTTATGTACTCTTTCCCTCAACTAGTTCCTCATATTTTACTGACTCCCGGCTGCCGACACTTGTTTAAGGCTATGCAGTTAGGTTTCCAGGCAACCAGAAGATAGGAATGTTTCTGCACATTGGAGCTTATAATTGCCTGCTGCGTTCGCTAAAGTATTTTGAATTTGTCCACCACTGATGTTGTAATACTTGTTATTCAGGAAGAGGTTTTGTTTTCCACATTTGCACTATGTAATCAAAAGTAAGTAACATGATGTGATTTATTTGTGTTTATTTGTTTCCTTTCTGTAGTGAAGGCTATTTGTCGGCTCTGGAATTTTCTTTGAGAAGGGCAGCCTGTTTTTTTTTTTTTTTTTTTTCTGTTCTGTTAGCTGATTAGTCAAATCACTGGGAAATGTGAGCATTGATTTCTGTACAATAGCAGGCTTCTTCGCTACTTTTTCTTTTCCTTTGTGTTGATGTGTCGGCGAATGATGGGTGATTTTTTTCTATAGAGAAGTATGTCATCAGTGTATTTTTCCTACTTGAAGAAATAAAGTGACTAAAACGTCCTCGTCTGCACTTTGCTCTCTTGCACTCCAGTTGGACAAGTTTCAGTGAGGAAGTAGCATGCTTAGTCGGCCGCGTTTATTCTGAATGGGGGTTAGTGGAGCATATTTGCTCAGGCCTCTTGCGGATGAACAGCACACTGCTTCCTTAAAACTACACCGTCTAGTTCTGTTAGAGGGGGAAGCACGCTTTTTCCTGAAAGCAGAGCTAATCAGATTGCAGACTTTTTGCATGCTCTTAATGCCACTGATAGCTCTTTTGTGTATGTGAATGTCTTAGTCTCTTTGTCCCTCCATACCAACTAGTGCACAGTCCCATTAGATTCTTTCTTTTTCCTGCTTCAATTTTCAAGGGAGGATTCAGGCCCATTCAGGTAAATTGCAGTTTTAAAAATGCATGGCATGAAGTCCCTATTGCCCAGTGAGGTTTTGTGATCTGCTCCCCTACCCTGTGTACTGCAGCCATGCTCATCCCTTTCTCCCCCACTCCAGAAGCAAGGAACTTTATAGGGCTGCAACAGATGTTCAGTAACTCAAATCATTACTTTGAAAATGAGAAAATAATTATAAAGTTATCAATAGTTTCACTTTTAAACCACTAAATTCCATGGACTCAAGTGTTTGCCAGAGAGTGTTTTACTTTCTGAAAGTAGCGTGGCATCAGCAATTTTGTGTTCCCCTGTAGACGAGTAGTTCCATCTACTTGACAACATGGAACAGAATTGAGTAAGTCTGCAAAACCTGATGAAAACGTACAAAATTTGTGATATGGTAGTATTCAGTGTAGTCTTTTCTCATTTTTTGAGTGTTTATTAATTCCAAAAACCTCTCAGCCCAGTTTTATATATATATATATATATATATATATATATATAAAAAAAATAATAATAATATACAGGGGTTGGACAATGAAACCAATTTAGTGTTGGAGGATTCTTGGCTAAATTTGACCAGCCTGGTGGCCAATCTTCATTGATTGCACATCCACCAGTCAGAGCAGAGTGTGAAGGTTTAATTAGCAGAGTAATAGCACAGTTGTGTTTAAATATTGCAATGCACACAACATTATGGGTGACGTATCAGAGTTCAAAAGAGGACAAATTGTTGGTGCGCATCTCGCTGGCGCTTCTGTGACCAAGACAGCAAGTCTTTGTGATGAATCAAGAGTGACGGAATCCAGGTTAATGTCAGCATACCACCAATAAGGACGAACCACATCCAACAGGAGTAACTGTCGACGCAAGAGGAAGCTGTCTGAAAGGGATATCCAGTGCTAACCCGGATTATATCCAAAAAACATAAAACCACAGCTGCCCAACTCACTGCAGAATTAAATGTGCACCTCAACTCTCCTGCTTCCACCAAAACTGTTTGTCGGGAGCTCCACAGGGTCAATGTACATGGCCAGGCTGCTATAGTCAAACCTTTGGTCACTCGTGCCAAACGTCGGTTTCAATGGTGCCAGCAGCGAAAATCTTGGGCTGTGGACAATGTGAAACATGTATCGTTCTCTGATGAGTCAGTCCACCTTCACTGTCTTTCCCACATCCGGGAGAGTTGCGTACCACCCAGACTGTTGCATGCCCAGTGTGAAGCATGGGGGTGGATCAGTGATGGTTTGGGCTGCAATATCATGGCATTCCCTAGGCCCAATACTTGTGCTAGATGCTGCCAAGGACTACACGAACCATTCTGGAGGAATTGTATTCTGGAAACATTGTATCCTGAAGGCGGCTCCGTGTATCAGGATGATAATGCCCCAATCCACACAGCAAGACTGGTGACAGTGGTTTGATGAACATAAAAGTGAAGTTGAACATCTCCCATGGCCTGCACAGTCACCAGATCTAAATGGACACTGAACCACTAAAGGCCTGCAAACCTTACTGTAAAAATCACTCACTGTTTTTTTGTAAATGTTAATCATATGTAATGCTTGACAAAACTTTCATGAGGTGGAAACAAATTGCACATATTGGTAGAGTAAATCTTCCCGTATACAAATACATATAGGTGAAAAATTCTATAAATTCGAAATAATTAAATTATCTTTTATTCCATCATGTATAAAAGTTGGTGCCTTCTCTTTTCATTCTATGTTGTGTTTTTGTGTAAAAACAATAAAAATCATCTAAGCATATTGGATCTTAGTATTAAGCAAATATAACCTTAGAAAGACAGCAATATATATAAAATGAAGCCAAATGTAATAATAATAATTTTTGGGCAATGCTACATAACTCATTACTGCTTCCACAGGATTTAACAGAGTTAAGTGGCAGCCAGGTCCTGCTAATCATCAGCCCATGATTAATTGATCATCAGCAGGTGTGCAGACATTTGTAAAAGCAGACTTTTTTTTTTTTTTTTTTGTGCTGGTCTGGAGCATTCTGGTGTGTGTCTCAATGCCAAGAGGGAAAGACATAAGCAGACCTTTATGTGTTCAGTCTTCTTCTAATTGTGCTGTCATGAACTTTAACATTTAACATGCTTAATGGGGCCTGTAGGGAGAAAGCATGACTGAGGTTTGCAGGACTGTATCTGAACAAACCACAAAGTTTCTGGTACAAAATCTTCTAACAGATGAGAACCCATCTGTCCGAAAGCTAAAACGTGTTTGAAATTGGGTCATGCAAAGGGACCATGATCCGAAGCACACCAGTCCGGGTCTCAACCCATTTGAAATGCTGTGACAAGACCTTAACTGAGCTGTGCATAAGCAAATGCTCAAAACCCCAATGAACTGAAGCAATGTTATAAGAAGAATGGACTATTTCATAACGATTACTGCAAGTTATTGCTACTAAAGCTGAATCTCCAGGCTATTGAAATTGATAAAACTTTTGTAATCAATAGCAAGGTGGGAAAAGTTATGTGCTGTATCTGCCTAATACAACAAATTGTTTTTACACAAAAACACTTTTTAATGAAATAAAATAAAGGTATTAACTTTTAAGCATGACTGTATTTTATATATCTTAATAGTAAGTAGTTTTCTTGCTAACAGCTATTAGCTGTTTCAAGTTGTAGGATGTTGTGCAGTGTGCGTTTTAGTAGGCAGTTCAGACTCATTGAAGAAACATGAATGCAGAGACATGAAATAGAATATAGTGTAGTCTGTTTTTTTTTTTTAAGATTTAAGCATTTTACGAGGTGATATTTCACATGGAATTTTCATATGCTTTGTATTTTTCTACTGTTAATTTTAACTACTCTATTATAATATGTGAAATCTTGAATATTTCTTCTACAATATTCAGCACAGTGTTCAGCAGGATATTTGACTAACAATTAACGGTTGCAGCCCTACTATTTTGTGTTTTTTTTTTTTTTTTTTTTTGGTAGTTTCTTTCGTTCCCATTTTCCCCCCATTTTTCCCCCAGCTTCCAGTGCTTCATAAACATTTAAGACATGCTATGGCTTGCCTATGTACTTTAAAAGAGCATTACAAGTGTAACCATTTCCTCTTGCTCAGATTCATTTATATTAGCTACTTCTCAATGATTATTCTAGTTATTTGTTGTAATTGGTTTGAAAGACATTTAATTTACCAAAATTAAATTAAGACCAGTATTGTGCTGTTGGTAGAATTTATTATCTTGACCCTTGTATAAAGTCATTTCAGAAAGGGAGCCTGGAAGAGTGGAATGCCCATAAACAATAACAGTCAAAACAGAAACCTTTTTAATTGTCCTTTTTCACAAGCCCTAAGTTTCCTGATTGTATAAAAGGTCAGTCACCACTGTACTCCTGTCACAGCCAGATAAATTGCAGGATGTGTCTTTGGAGTACAGTAGTTGAGTTTTTAATTGCCGTGGTATATCAGTAGACTGAGTCTGAAATGCACGTACAGTTCTGGTCAAGATTGGCAGTGAAAATATTATTCATGTTTTTAATGGCTAATGAAAACACATGAAACATTTTTGTCCACTTCTCATGCTAGTTTAATTGCCCCTGTTTTAGTGCATGGCTATTAGAATATATGAAAATATATATATATACATATTTTTTTATATATATATATTATATATTTTGCATGCCTTACCTCACCTGGTAACGAGTTTTATAAAATGGTACAATTGTTTCAGAACCTATTCTAAGTGCTTTTGCTCTAGCATTCACAAGATATAAATGAACCACTCCTCAGGTCCTGCAAATTGTTCTAATTCAGAGTTTGTACTTTGTCCATGGCTGAGTGTATCCATACCTGACTGAGCCGCCTGCTTTCATGTCCCCCAGTTTTTCCCGAGGACTCAAATGCAGCCTCCGCGTCCCACCATTCCAAGCAACAGCCCTTCGATTCGACCCGCCTCTCAGGCCCCTAATGCCGCTGTATACTCGCCAAGCCCACCCATCATGATGTCCATGACACCGATGCCTTTTGCTTCCCCCCAGGCTGCCCAGTACTACATACCCCAGGTCTGTAAAATACACCATAAATTACTTTGCATTTGCGTTGGGAGTAACACGGGTATAAACAAAATGGAGTAGGGGAACTAAAAACACCAAGGTGAACTTCGCTGTACCTTGGGGATGGTAATAAAATGAATACTAGCAACAGTAAAGTTAGAATGCTAAATATAAGGCAGTCAATAAGGACGATTTGACAGCGGCACTTGGTTCAGTACGCTCTTGTGTTAATCGATATGGCCTTTTAGCAAATTACCTTTTTCCTCAGTTAACCCTTAAATACAAAATGTTAATGCTTCAGGTTATGTAAATGCTGTTGTGTGCATGGTATCTATTTATATAAAGAACCATTTTTTAATGCAACAATCATGAGACATTGTGTTTTCCTTTTATTTCAAAACTGCAAAAGATTGTCCATATCAATCGAAAACAAAATGGTGAAAAATGTATCACTTTGGTGCCCTTCGATAATTCCTTTTAGTATTTGTTTTTATGTGATCGGTTACAGTATCGCCACAGTGCTCCTCCATTTGTGGGGCCTCCTCAGCAGTACTCGGTTCAACCCACAGCACCCAGTACCTTCTACCCTGGGCCTTCTCATGGAGAGTTTCCTCCAGCCTACGGTAACTTTTCATCCTGCTTTTTCACTCATAATTTCAAAACACATCTTTCTTTTGGTTGGATGGACTTTTTACATGATGGCGTCTAACAGAACTCATACTGTTTTCATCATCATTAGCTGCGGGGACTCCATACTATCCTAATCAGACCATGTACACCCCGTCTCCATCCATAATAGTGCCTACACCGCAGCAACCTCCACCTGCCAAGAGGGAGAAGAAAACAGTATGTTTTCTTACTTGTTGCTTCAGTGCTGATGAATGTACTGAATAACGAGTTTATTTATGTTTGACTCTGTGCTGTTTGTTTTCCATTAAGATCCGTATCCGAGACCCCAACCAGGGAGGCAAGGACATCACGGAGGAGATCATGTCAGGAATGGGTGGGAGTCGGAACCCCACTCCACCAGTGGGACGGCCCTCCTCCACACCAACTCCTCCACAGGTAACGTATCCAATCACACATGCATGTAGAGACGAAGCAGCTTCCACAGGCTAATAGCTCACTCAGAAAACGCTTGAATGCAGTAGCTCTTTTTTTTTTACTCTGTAGTGAGTAGTCACTCACTGATATAATGCTGGTTTATTTCTGAACTTAGTAGCAGCCAGTTCTGTTAAAACTGTTAACCATATTTTGACCTGATTAGGCCTTCTGTGTGTTTTTATTTTTCTTTCCATTCAATAAGTAAATTAGAATTGTGTTGCTTGGATAATCATAGTCTTTTTCCTCTGAAACAGAATGCATTAATGCACTGTATCTGGTACCACCTTTGTCCATGAATGTAGCCATTACACTACTTTAAAATATCTTTTTGGATGTGTTTAATATGTGTGACTTGCCTTACCTATGCTTTCATCTGCCATCATCTTAGTTGTTCCTCACAGCTGTTTGTGTCATTCTGGTTTCCCATGCTGTTCTCTGTACAGAGATGGCCCAAGGAAATGCTGTGTAGTAATTATGCAGCACATAGTTAAAAATCACAGCTACACGGAGGGAAATCTCTCTGTAAAGGGAACACTCACTATTGGGTTGTTACTCTTACTTTGTGTCTTCTCTCCCTAAATGTTAACAGTGTTCGTCTCTCCTCTCTTTTCCCATTTCTCTTGTCTGTTTGTCTAATCCCCAAATCACCCCCCCCCATCCTTGTGTGTGTGGTGTCTTTTGTCTTGTCACGCCCCCTCCTCTATTTATCCCTGATGCTTGTTTGTTTTTGTTTTTTTCCTTTTCTCCAACTCTTCCTACCCATTCCTCTATTTGTGCTACATTTGCCTTCTACCCACAATTTGTCCGTATTACATTTTCCCCTCTTCCACTGCGTCTCTTTCACATGTGTGTGCAATCGCGTTTTCCTTCTTCCTCTATTCTTTCTATTTCTCTTTTGCTAGTTTTTATGTCCACACCCTCATTATCCTCACATTTTCTACCTCAAATCCCAGCAGCTGAACCAGGTAGTGGAACATGGGCATGTCATCTATAATGTGGACAGTGCCCAGATCCTTCCTGTTCCTGTCGACTTGAAACCAGGTCAGTCCCTTCCTTGCTGTTCCTTTCACACCCGCCACCCCCCAGCCCACACGCATGACCATTCATTTTGCAACCGGCCAGTCACTTTGCACTTTCATTCCTGATTTTGTTCTTTTAGCCACTGACCCAATGTTTGTCCTTGTACACATCTGCAGAAATTTATTTTATATATATATACATATATATATATAATTTATTTTGTATTTTTTTTATGCGACTTCTACTACTTCTAATAATAATATGATGATGATGAAGAACCTTTTTTTTTTTTTTTTTTTGGTCATCACTCTTGACCATTTTTAATTAACACTGTCTCTTGTGATTACCTCTCTCCGTCTGTGCTGGCTATAGATGACAAGCCAAAGCTTGAGAGTGCTGTACTAAAATCTTCATCACCAGGACTGCGTGCTGTGGAGCCTCCTGTTCAAAGGCGAGAGCCCAGCAGCCCTGCCCCTGACCCATGTCCACCAGAGAAATCCGAGCTTCCTCCATCAGACCCAGATGTGACCCAGAGTGTAGTTCCTGTTTCAGTTCCCTCTCTCAGCTCCTCCAAGCCTGTCTCAGCAGTGGATGCATCAGAAAAGCTTACCCCTCCAGCAGAACCCCTTCCTGCACAAGCTGTGACACCAGAGCCAGATAAACCAGTGTCTGAGCAAGTGCCACCAGAGGTGCCAACTTCTGCAGCACAAGTTCTAAAAGCCGTCAACGGTTTGGCTGAAACGGACCCTGCTCCTCCGCCTCATGACGACTCTGATTTTCAGCCCCCGTCCCAATCAACCCCAGAGCCTAGTACTCTTCTGGAGACCTACAGTCTGGATAGAAAAGCTGCAAGTCCTCCAGCTTTGGAAATTGTTTGTTCCGGCAGTCTGAGTCCTTCCCTGCCATCCACCATCACTGCTGCTGCTGTTCCTGCACCACCTCCAGGTCTCACTCACCCAGGGCAAGCTCTTGTAGAAGCAGGTCCAGTCCTGACCTCCTTGACTGCACCTGAGCTTAGAGAAGCTGAAAAAGAGGCTGAGGATGCCCTGGAAGAGAAAGTGGAGCCCACATTACAATCCAACCTTAGACAAAGTTCAAGTCAAGGTATATAGCAAATAAATAAATTAGATTTGTTTAATATGATATAACTGTAAAAGGTTTGCAAAGTATGTGCTTATATATTATGTTTGTTCAGTTACAACTAGTGTACCAAAGACATGGAAAAAGCCAAAAGAGGATGCTCTTGTGGAGCAGGCACATTCTCCTGACAGAGAGGTGAGATTAGGACACATTGTTGGCCCTGTGTTGTGTTTCTATTGGACAGTTTCATTTATAAATTTCTTGATTAAATAAAAAAAGACTCTTTCAACATTACTGCAGTAATATTCAAGACAGTATTTCAACATTGTCCAACATGGTTTAGGAATGTGTTTCTTGACTGATTTTGATATTCTGAGATCTGTTTGCACACTGGCAGTGCTAATTCTCTACATCAAAATATTGTCAGATCTCTTTTTATACATCAGCCTTTCTCATACCCTTACAATACAATGATACAATACTGTGCAAAAGTCTTGAACCACCGTATTTTGCTCTTAAAGAGCCAGACTTTTTAATATTTGTAATCTTGCAATCTTGATGAATGGTTTTTGCAGCTTTCTGAAGGCTTTCTTTCCCCCTGTACATGAGGAATGCATTTTGTTTGTTACACCATTGAGTGAACTATGAATCATTCAAGCATGAAAACCATTTAACTTAAGGCATTGAACCATTGGGAAGTGTGTGCAGATGACAAATGATTAGACCAGTGATGAGTATACTGGTGATGCTGAATGCTGAGTTGGAAAAAATGAGGTTGCTGCTGAGGTGGTTACATAAACAACCCATGTTTTTAATTGTACCTTTTAGGCATTTTGCACTTTCCAAAAAAAAAGGTTCCCATTTCTTTAATTTTAACCTTCCAATTTGAATTACATTTAATATGAAGAAATTAGTGGCTTAAGACTTTTTCCACAGTACTATACAAAGTCCAAAGTTTGTTTTTAAACTTTGGTGCAACATAATAAAATTTACTTATTACTTGGGTGGAAATAAAGTATGCCTCTTTAGACCTAAATTTGCAAATAACTTTCAGTGGCTCATGGAAATGCTATACAAAAACCTTTCACATAAATCATGTTTCCCCGAACTGCCCTTTGACTTTCATTATAATGGATTTTGGAGTAAACAAGTTTTCTGCTTGTGTCCTATAACAGGGAGACAGGTTAGTTATTGTTTGGAGTAATTGTATATAAACTACAAATCCTATAGGTAGAGATTGAATTGAAAACCTTGGAGTTCTTCCTTAATGAACTATTTATTTATTAAAATGCCTACCCTCAACGCAGCTGGAGGTGTGGATCCTAGCTTTAGACTAGAACTTCTTTGTAGTTCGAGATGGTTTTATCGCAATACAAGCAGTCTTATTTTGTGTGTGTGTGTGTGTGTGTGTGTGTGTGTGTGTGTGTGTGTGTGTGTGTGTGTGTGTGTGTGTGTGTGTGTAAGGATAAGCTTGAGCCAGCCATAGAAGCCACAGTAGAGAAATCCAGCTCGTCATCCTTGACACTGGATCATCGGGCTTCAGCAGAAACGCCAGTAGAAGAGAACGGCGAGCAGGAAGCGGAACCGTTGAAGAACGGACCGGAACATAGCTCTGAGGCTGAAAGCAGCGATGGAGGCTTCACACCTGCACTCGAGGAGTCTAACAGCAACACAATTCAGAGTAAGGCCTATTTTGTCTATGAGGCGATTAAGAAATGTGTTTACCTTCTTTTCACTTTTGCTTAACAACTCCCCCACTCTTCTCTCCCTCAGAACTGGAGCTGAAGAATGGGAAGAGGCAATATAATAGGGACTTTCTATTGGGCTTCCAGTTCATGCCTGCCTGTGTACAGAAGCCAGAGGGGCTTCCACCCATATCTGATGTGGTACTGGACAAGGTAATTCTCCTAAGACATTGGCTTTATTTAAAGTTTTAAACTATATTTTTAAGTCTTACAGACTTGACATACCGTTATCAAAAAATAGTACACTCTGCATTCACAGATAAACCAAAATAAGCTGCCCTTACGGCCGGACCCACGGGGGCTCATTTCCAGAGGTCCAGACTTCACGCCAGCTTTTGCAGACTTCAGTAGGCTGATTCCTGCAGGGAGAGGAGTGCCGGTAGGTTTTTTGCTTCCCTCTGTCTCTTTTGAATGGGCTGTGCTATGTTATGATACTGTCCAGACTTTTCAACAGATTTTTCTGGAGTAGCACAGTCCCTGCAAATTATCAGCCATAACTTTAAAGTCCTTATCCATAAAACCTCCTAGATTTTAGGTTACCTTTTTGAGACCAGGGCAGCTCTGGCCCCTCAGGCCATGGCTCCACTGGACCTCTGGGTAGATTCCATGTTCAAAGCTCAGCACCACCAAGTTGCCACTGTTGGGTCTTTTCATCCTGTTACTCTGGATAAGGGCGTCTACTAAATGCAGCAAATGTAACTGCTGTCGTGTTTGGCACCAGAATGTTGGCAGCGGATCCTTTGGGTGCTGTGGGTTGTTGGATGTTGATTACAAGAGTGACGCACACGCACTGAGACTGAGCATGGGAGCTGATTACCCAGAATCCCACAGCGCGCAAGAGAGAGAAAAACATTTGCTCTGTTGTGCCGCTCGGCAGACAAGGCGCATGCGTACTACTCTTATGTTGAGACCTTGCTTGTTTATCGAATTTTTATTTTTTTAATTGACTTGCAAAATGCTCGCAAACCAAGGTTCTTGCTAATTCAAGGTTCCACTATATTATTAACCTGGTGGTGGTGTTAATGTTATGGCTGATCTGTGTAAATACCAAATGTATGGTAAATATTTTAGTCTTGATGAAAATATAAGGTTGAGTGTAAATTTTATTAGACAACATTAAGATACAAGCTAGCAGTAAAGCACACTGTCATCAGTTAGTAAATTCTGTCCACTCTGTGGTCAGCTTGGCAATGCTCCCAGGCATTTCTTTTCAGTCCTACAAAACCAGGCTTTTGTCTACTTGAATGATGAAATAAAAGGTTATGTTTCAAACACAGATATGAAATGGATGTTAACAATGACTTTTTTAAAATTTTATTAAGGGGCAGAACATGTGTAGTGTAGCAGCTATGTTGAGTGATGCGTGCTGCCTTGTTCATATTTTAAGTAGTGGTCTCTCTGCTCATACCATATCTGTTGTCACTTAGCAAGCTGACTTAAATTCATGTCTACCATACCACTCTAAGGCCCTATTGTTCTATTGGGCCTGTAGTGCAGTATTTGAATGTAGAGAGACCGTAGACTGTCTTGGAGTATTTTATTTATTTGGTTGTCTTTTTTTTTTTTTTTTTTTAGAAGAAAAATTAAAGAGATATGCTGTCATTGTGTTAATGTAATTAATGCTGTAATTGTGTTATGTAAGGCTCATGTATATTTAAGGCTCTTTATTGTAAATTTGAGTACTAGACAATAATGAAATGCAAACCGGTTTTACATTAAATATTCTGCTTATCTATAATGATCATATTTGCTCTTGTAGCTGCTGAATGTAAGTCTAAGACGGCCTCCTCCTCGTAAGATCATCATGAATGTGTCTGTGAACGATGACGTGCAGTTGAAGAAAGCTGAACATGCCTGGAAGCCTGGCATGAAGAGAGAGAGCGCCACAGATGACCCCGAGACCTTGAGAACTCAGGTTAGTGCCTTTACTTGCATGCAATTTATATATTTCATATTTGCTGATCTGTTGGATGCAGACATTGCCTTGGAGACATTAATTCTGATTTTCATGCATGTTCTTTAGGAGCTTTTCCGGAAAGTGCGCAGTATCCTTAACAAGCTGACACCACAGATGTTTAGTCAGCTGATGAAGCAGGTGACTGACCTCACCATCGACACAGAGGAGCGCCTTAAGGGAGTCATCGACCTGGTTTTTGAGAAAGCCATTGATGAGCCAAGCTTCTCTGTAGCGTATGGCAATATGTGTAGCTGTCTGGCTACAGTAAGTAGCATGTTACGCTACCTAATCTTTGCTATTTGACTGAACCATCAATGCAGTTAGAACGAATGTGTGTGATTTAAGGCATGCTGCAACCTTGAATTAGACGAGCGCTTTATTTCTGGGTTTGCTTCTTGTGCATGTAATCCAGGTTGTGATTATAACTGTATTATTATAATTTTTTATTTTTTTTTCTTTCTAGTTAAAAGTGCCCATGGCAGATAAGCCCAATAGCACTGTGAATTTCCGAAAGCTGCTGCTAAACCGCTGTCAGAAAGAGTTTGAGAAGGACAAAGTGAATGACGATGTCTTTGAAAAGAAACAGCGCGAGCTGGAAGCAGCTGCCTCAGTAAGCACAGTTCCCCTCAAGAGGCTTTCTCTTCATTTTTCAATTTACATATCTCGCAGATTACACAAAAGTGCTGAAATTGCAAATGATGCTTCATGTAGATAATGTTATCAGGCTTGAACCAGTCCTTCTGTAGAATGTGCCTTTGGTATTTTTATGTAAAATATGTATTCCTCCAGTACATGGATTGGTTTTAATGAGAGGGCTCTGTTTATTTCTTGGACGTCCCTTTTCAGACCACTGAGCGTGAAAGGCTGCAGGAGGAGCTAGAAGAGGCGAAGGACAAAGCTCGAAGAAGATCAATTGGTAACATCAAGTTCATTGGGGAACTATTTAAGCTGCGAATGTTGACCGAGGCCATCATGCATGACTGCGTGGTGAAACTGCTGAAAAACCATGATGAGGAAAGTCTTGAGTGCCTCTGTAGGCTCCTCACGACCATAGGCAAAGATCTGGACTTCGAGAAGGCCAAGGTAGACAAACAGAGGGCCACGTCAAAAAGCAGAACATTGTCAGTGTATGAACTAGGATGTAGCAGTAATATTAAAGTTGTTGTCTGTTGTTTAGTCAACTTGTCTGGCTGCTTGTGTAATGCTTTTTGTATTTGTAAATTTGTCATATAGCCAAGATAAAGCCCTTAATGTCTAACTGACCATGTGTTTAAGAGAGCACTTAGAATTTATGGGATTAACTGAAAAAGCTGTATTACTCAAAAGGTCTGCTGCTGCTGTTTAATACTCAAACTTGATGTGCCAAGTGTTAAGTGATTATAATGTTCATGACTGCGTAACTCCAGTGAACAAATAGCTGCTTTTTTAAAACTTGGATGTTTCTGGCACCCTTATTCTCATAAAACCTGTAAATGACTTCTAATGATCGTCATTCCCACAAAGTTTTTAAAAGAGGCCTTTACTGGAACTTCAGGGCAGAGACTAAAATCCAACCTAAAATATATTAAAATTGTCAGGAGGACGGTTATTAAAGGCACTACTACTGTTGTGTTTGATTTCCTTTTCTTTCCATTAGCCAAGAATGGATCAGTACTTTAACCAGATGGAAAAAATAGTGAAGGAGAGGAAGACTTCATCACGCATTCGCTTTATGCTCCAGGATGTAATTGACCTGCGCCTGGTTAGTGATTCTGTCTGTCTACATGCTTCGGTTCAGCAGTAGTACATATGAATGTTTTTGCAGGCAAATAGATGATATTTGTGACTCCTTTAGCACAACTGGGTGTCACGGAGAGCTGATCTGGGGCCTAAGACCATCGAGCAGATCCATAAGGAGGCGAAAATCGAGGAGCAGGAAGAACAAAGAAAAGTTCACCAACAGCTGCTATCCAAGGACAAGAGGAGACCAGGTCAGAGAGGGCATATGTGCTATAGGATAATCTTTTTTATAGCGAAGTCACCTTCCTCTATGACATGTCTCAGCACATATTCGATGCATTATATCCATTGTCTTATACGTTTGTTTTACAGTAATTCCAAGAGAAGAGACCTGGAACACTGTGCCTGTGCCTAAGAACAGTAGAACAATAGACCCCAACAAGCTCCCCAAAATCACCAAGGTTAGTGGTTTTTATGTGTCAATCAACAGGTTTTTTTACTTCATTACTAAGTGGACATGCATTGACGTAAAAATGAAAAATCTATACTGAGAACATATATAACTGAACATATTTAATTGAAATTTAAAGTTGTACATGTTGATCAACTAAAATTTAGCATGACGGATGCCATCATGTATTACTTGATGGTTATCAAACAGACCCAGGAGCCCCACCTGCTGGTGAACAATTTCACTACATAGACTAGTGTATACTTAGTGTAGGCCTGTTTGCTAATATGTTTTCACAGCCAGAAGAATCTGGCTATCACAAAAAGTAATGCAGTAATTAAGAACAAGTGATAGTAAATGCTGCATCATCTTATTGGGGAGACACCACAGTGGCACCTTATTTAATGGGAAACTTTGTTGATCTGAAAGCATGTTTTTGAGTATACAAGTTTATTATAAATTATAGCTCAAGAGGTAGCTCTAAACTACTGACGGCATTTTTGTTTTTTAACTGAGTAATAGAAAGTCTGAATAAACAATACTAATAAAAATACTACAATATAGTTGATTTGAAAGTTAACAATGCTTTTACTTTCCTATGGGAAGTTTAGTTAAATATAAATAAATTAAATGTCGCACAGTTTGTATTACAATAAACATGAATGAGAAAACATGCAGAGTCATGCTGCTGCAAGGTTCCTCCTTCACACAGGTGGGAGGACGTTCTGTTTCAGTTTCACAAGGGGCACTGCAAAGGATTGGTTAACACATTTTTAAAAACCATGCTTAAACCAGGCATTTGCATATCAGGGGGGGGGGGGGGGGGGGGGGGACTTGTTTTAATGCCAGTGTGCTTGTTTTATTGCCAATTGTCTGTTTAGTCAACCATAGACGATAAGATTCAGTTGGGACCATTGGGTCGAGCACAGCTCAACTGGATGAAGGGTAGCAGTGGAGGAGCTGGAGCCAAGGCCAGTGAATCAGGTTAGAAACAAATGCATTGTGCAGTAGTCTGTGCCTTCCTGGCTCCGTCTTGTGCTTGTTCTTTTGTGAAAAATAAATAGCAAGTTGTGATAGTAGGTGTTGTTCCTTCAGATATCTTGCGCCCCAGCAGTCTGAACCGTTACTCACCGCTTCAGCCCTCAGTTCCTGCCTCTGCCTCCACGCCATCTGCCTCAACTGACATTGACTCTAGAGGAGGCCTGAGCAGGTATTGTGCAACACTTCACATCACGATCCTCTTTTATGTGTAATGTAGGCTGTGAAGTCCAAATACAAACTGTCCAAGTATTTTAATGGTGATTTAATACGTGTTTATTGTGCGTTTCCCAGTCGTGGAAGCTCGGGACGAGAGCGCAACGATAAACCGTTGACCTTGGGTCCTTCGCGGTCTGGCCCACCATCTGTGGGTGGACCAGGGAAGGAGGCTGCTGAGGATCATCAGCAGGAGGAAGTTCACAAGGACATGCATGTCCTAGACACACCCAAACTGCAGCCCAGTGCAGCTAGCAGAAGCAAACTGGAGTGTAGCCAATCCAGGGAATCTGGTGAGCCACTGATTTGCACCCAGATAAATTCTATAGTAAAATAAATAAATAAATAAAATAAAAAACTAACAAAGCACCTGCTTTTTTATTTATGTTATGTACGTATATTTATCTGTTCACTAATCCAAAGTTGTATGTTGGCTGTAACTCAATTTAATACTTGAGCGTTATTTGTAATGGCACGTCATGTCCCCTGTGTGGCAGTAAAACTTGAAGCAGTGCCAGGTCCTACTACAGACAAGCCTGCGTTATCAGAGGAGGAGATGGAGAAACGGTCCAAGTCCATTATCGATGAGTTTTTGCACATTAATGATTACAAGGTTGTTCCTTCAAGCAATGTCCAACAACATGGATCACTTTTTTTTTTTTTTTTTAAACACATCGTTGTTACATTGTCACTGTGTCAATTTACTTGTGCAGGAGGCCATGCAGTGTGTGGAAGAACTGGAACAGGCCACGATGTTGTACGTTTTTGTGCGGGTGGGTGTGGAGTCGACGCTCGAGAGGAGCCAGATCACACGCGATCATATGGGCCAGCTGTTCTATCAGCTGCTGGAGGCCGGGAGCCTCTCCAAATCTCAGTTCTTTAAAGGGTGGGTACCATTTCCATACTATGCCATACTAATTACTAATACTATCTAATTGTCCCCCCATCGACTTGCAGTAGAAGTATGACTGTCCAATTTTTGAGATATTGACAGCTGTATGGGCGATGGGATTTTTTTTGGTATTTCTATTAATTAATGGGGTTGTTTTTGCATTTACTTGTGTGATCATACTGTAAATAGTTGAATGTCGGCATCATCTTTCACTTCTGACGGGTATTTGTTTAAACCTGGAAAACTCTATTGGAGAATCGTTTAAATATGTTGTTTTTTCTTTCCTTTGCATATTTTCTTCATTTTTCTTGTTTACACAGGTTTTTGGAAACCCTTGAGATAGCAGATGATATGGCCATTGACATTCCTCATATATGGCTGTACTTAGCGGAGCTAGTTAATCCTGTGCTCCGGGAAGGAGGAATCTCTATGAGAGAATTATTTAGGTATGGTCTTGTTTGGTCTTTACAAACATGTATGAACTAACAGAACGAGGCAACTTTATGTTACAAGTTGTTGTACAGCTATAAATGTTATGTACAACTGGATGTCAATGGTGTGTTTTCTTTATTGCATTTTTTTTTTTTTTTTTTTTTTTGCAGTGAATTTAGCAAACCATTACTCCCTGTGGGAAGAGCTGGCATATTATTTTCTGAAATATTGCGCCTTCTATGCAAACAAATGGTAAGCCAAAAAATTATAGGTATCATTTAGAAACGGTAAATTATGTTGTCATGCAATATAAAATGTGGTCAATAATTTAATGCTGTGGTGATTGATATTTTAATCGTTCTGTTTTTCTGTGCTTCAGAGCCATAGGAAAGTGGGGGCCTTATGGAGGGACTCTGGACTGAGCTGGGCTGATTTCCTCCCTGAAACTGAGGATGTGCACAACTTCATTGCTGAGCAGGTGAGCTGTTGCTTCTCAAGCTAGATTTGGACACCAGTGTAATATCTAGACTAAGCAGGATGCAGTGGAATTTTTGGCTGTATTTGATTATCTAATAACTTAAAATATAATAGTAGAGCATCATTATTTCTTTGAAGACTTGCAAGAAGTTCTGGGATAATTATACTATTGTTATATTATTATTATTATTATTATTATTATTATTTCATCAGATCATTTGACCAACCCTATTTTTGTCTGATTTTGTTAATGAAGGTTTTTCAAATTAGTTTGTAATTTACAACTCATCTGATCACAGAACCAAAGTATTTCTGGTTGTGCTGTATATTTGTCAGAGATGAATCAGTTGATTTGCTTAAACTGATAAATTTATAGCATACATCTACCTTTTCAGCGTTTAGCATCTTACCAATTGTGTTTTTTCCCGGGGCCAACCATGATGATATAAAATCAGGGGATGTAATTACCAATTATGAGCATTGTGACGTAAGATGGGCAAATCTTTGAACTTTAAAATACATGACCAAGACAACAGTTCTTTGATAAGGAAACAAGAATTTATTGAACTACTCTACGATACATAGAACTACGCTACTTAAACACACATACACATACATGCAAACAGTTTGGAGGGTGAGAGATAATGCAGTTTTCAAGAAGTCCCCAAGTTTCTAGTACTGGTGACTTTCTCAGATCTAGTAACAAGAGCAGAGCCTTGGGTTTAATCTTACTGCTTAATTTGGATCGCACCAATTTTCAGCAAGGTATAAAGCTTTGTTTACTTGCGTCACGTTGTGGGTTCTTCTCAGTGTTTCGCCTACAGCGGAAGGCCGCAATCAGAGGTGTTTACGGGACTTAGCCATTCCCCTCTGCACTGTTCCTCTTTTTCATGCTTACAGTACATTTACCATAAAGTTTGGTCTATCACGTGGGGAACATCCTGCTGACGTTTTAGTATTTTGATAAAGCGTATTAACATGAGCCCTGTTTATACCATCAACTTTTCATTCACACCAATGTTCTTCAAATAAAACAAGCTTTCATTCAATAACAAACATCCCATATCTTGCATACTCATTAATACCTTTAACTACAGAAAGGGGTTGTAAACATTGAGTACACTTCCTAGGTTATAGTAGGTATGTCAAGCTTAACACAAACAATATTGCATGCTATGTAAGGTTATATATATATTTGTCCTACTTGCACACTTTAAATGATTATCTCTGGAATAAAATTTGTATCTTTGTTCTTGAGCAAAGACATGCTCTGGAGGTCAGAACGTGAGTCGTGAAACTGTCTCTCCCAACTTCGCTCAAACGGTGTAACTCAAGCCATTGAATAAGGGAAAGTATCTCTTCGTTACACCGTTGGTCGATTAAGGTTGACCCTTGCCAACTTCCCTCTTTTGATTTGGTTCAGATTCCCGCTGCGTTATGTCACAGAGATGAAGGTTTCAGGCTGGCAGATTGATAACTCACTTTGGGGTAGCCTGTTAATTCCTGCAATATTTAGAATTAATGTTTTAATTACACTTTTCTTTTCTTTCTTTTTTTGCACCTTTTTCAGAAACTAGACTTCACTCTCTCTGATTGCTCAAGTCCACCCGACATGGCCTCAAGGAGAGCACTCTCACCTGAAGAGCTGGACAAGCAACTTGAAAAACTTCTCCTGGAGGATGCGGCTAGCGATGAACAAATCTTCGACTGGGTAGAGGTACAAGGCTGTTGAAGTAATTTCATTCAGGGTTGTGGAGATAAACTCTTGCATCACGGTGCGTTTTTACAATGCTACTGCTTTCTTCAAATGTTTTACTTTACGTCTAATTTCCACATCAGGCTAAGCTAGATGAGTCGGAAATGAGTTCACCGCCCTTCCTCAGAGCTCTGATGACCGCTGTGTGTAAAGCAGCAGTCAAATGTAAGTGTCCTGGGACAACTGAATTTGTCCATTTGTTATATACACATTACTTTAATTCCACAAATGCACATTTTATCTTGTTTTACTGTTGATGCAACTTTGTGTGTGTGTGTGTGTGTGTGTGTGTGTGTATGCGTGCAGGGGAGAGCTCCTCCTGTAAAGTGGACACGGCCATCATCCAAAAGCGTTTGCCTGTATTACACAAGTACCTTAATTCGGACACGGAGAGACAGTTGCAAGCACTTTATGCACTTCAAGCTTTGATAGTGAAACTGGACCAGCCTCCGAGTGAGTACGACTTTGTAGCATTTTATGCACACACACAATCTAAATATCATTTGCCATCATCATTATAAATCCCATACAGCTATGCTTTAAGCCGCAAGCAACATTTGAATTTATTTGAATGAGGTACAATTGGTTCAGTCAGTTGGCTTAAATGATTCTTGGACCAATCCATTGGTACATACAGTGTTGTCTGAGGTTTTATTCATTCCTTCATTTTCTGGTCCACACGTATAATGGTAGTTCCTACTTGCCATTAATTCCTAGCTGCTATTTAATACTCAAAAATGAAAATAAACAAAACGAAACCCTTAGAGTCGTGGTTTCATCCTGTGTTGTCATATACACTGATCAGCTACAACGTTACCGCCACATAACATGAACACATTCAAACTGATTATCAATTATTTATCAGGGGTGAATGCACAGGGGCATAGTGGTTAGCCCTGTGGCACCTCCAGGTTCGAGGGGTCAATTCCTGCCTGTGGTCTGTGTGAGTGGAGTTTGCATGTTCTCCCCATGATTGATGGGTTTCCTGCAGGTACTCCGGTTTCCTCCCACAGTACAAAGACATGCAGATTAGGGTAATTGCTGTTTGCAAATTGCCCATAGTGTGTGTGCGTTTGTGTGTGCGCCCCATGTAGTAAATTGGTACCCTGTCCAGGTTGTACCCCCCCTCATACCCAAAGTCTCCTGCGTTAGGCTCATTTTTAAGCATAAGCGGGATTGAAGATTAATTTATTAATTAATTATAAAACTGTAAACTGGTGACAGGATCAAAAGGCAGCTAGCCGGTCTAGTTCAATTATTAATTTCAGGCTGATTTTAGATATTATTTCAGGTTGAAGCCAAATTGTACTTTTTTTTTTTTTTTTTTACCATCAAATACACTCCCTGTAATCGGTAATCAGATAATGAATCATAGATGAGAAATCGAAAAAGTTGATTGGATAAAGATTTTGTCTTAAAACAACTCAAACTCATTAAAATTCACTTATCACTTCAGTGCTGTTATTTCAGTAATGAAAATATTAACTAATCCAAGTAAAAATATTTCAATATTTAAGTACTGCAAAAGTTAATAAATAATACATTTTGTCCAGCAGGCGATTTAAGATGCGCCCAATTTTTGACGCGTGCACAGTACACTGTCAAAACTTTCAGTTTGTTATCTGGCACATAACTGCTCATGACTTCACTTCTATTCAACATTTTGATTTCATGCTCTTTGCTCAAAACAGCACTTTGCGTGATGCTGTGACAAAATCTGGCTGGACAGAAAGACTCAAACTTTTCTGAGACTGGTTTCGGGTCCTCCAATCTATGAAACGTAAAAATGTAAATTGAAAGAGTGAGTTCTGACCAATATACAGACAAAACTTTTCTTTTATCTATATAGAGAACATTTCCTATCTTTTACTTTTTTTGGATTTTTCCCCGATTTTCTCCCTAATTTAGTCGTGTCCAATTCCTCCCCGCCACTAGGTGGCTCCCACATTAAGGCTACTACTACCACTCAGCCGGGAGGGCCGAAGACTATCACGTGTTTCCTCCGAACCACGTGACGCCAGCCGACCGCATCTTTTCGAACTGCTCGCTCGCGCACCGTTGGGGGCGGCGTAACACACTCGGAGGACAGCGCTATCCGCTCCCTTCGTTGCGCGAGCTCACAGACGCCCCTGACTGGCTGTAGAGCCGTGATTAATGTGGGAGCACTAAGTACCTCTCATCCCTCCCCTCTGAGAGAGCTCGGCCAATCAGCTCTCTCTATGCCTCCGGCTGCGAGAGGTTACAGCATCACCCGGGATTCGAACTAGCAACCTCCGGATGATGGGGCGAGCGCTTTAACCTTTAATTTAGGAAATCACATTTCCTATCTAACTTGAAAAAAAATGCTGCATACAGCATGCAACAGACTGCATACAGCATGCACAACTAGAGTGAACACACGGTAATATTGTACTAAAGAAAACCGGACTGTAAAACCTTTTGTAAATTATGTACTTTGTTTCTTGTGCTTCCTCCCTCAGACTTGCTCCGTATGTTCTTTGACTGTTTGTATGATGAGGACGTAATATCGGAGGACGCGTTCTACAAGTGGGAGGCCAGCAAAGATCCAGCTGAGCAACAGGGCAAAGGGGTAGCGCTCAAATCCGTGACGGCCTTCTTTACGTGGCTTCGAGAGGCGGAGGAGGAGTCGGAGGACAATTGACGACAAGGAGGGAAAGGACACGTTTGTGGGCGTGTACTGAAAAAGACAATAGTCGCTCAAACAATAACTGCGTCTTCTAAAATGAAATACAAGCAAACTTTATGTATCAATGGGAAGAATGGAGCGCACCTTTGCAAATGGTACAGTTCACTGACGTAAAGCGACATGATGACTTACAATTGCTGGAGCACTAAAATACATGTATTATTTATAGTAATATTTCATTTAAGTTTTTAATTTCCTCTTTTGTTACTTTTTAAGGAAAAGAAGACTTAATGCCTTTATGTGCTATAATGAAAACAGAAGCTCAGTTCAGACTCTAATTTATGATTTCCCCCTTTTTTCTTTTTTTCTATTTTAAAGACCTGCAAACAATTGTATTTAACATTTTGCAGATGGTCAAAATGAGGCATTGGTGGATATAGAAATAAATAAATAATGTTAATAATATTAATATAATAACTGAAAGTTGTGTGAAAGGCTCCCTGACTTTCAGCTTTGTTTGGTTAAGTACAGTAGCGTTTAACAGGAAATGACATTCAGGGTCTTAGAGAGGATTGGCGTAGATTTACGTCCTATTTTCAAGGTTATCATTGACATAACCTTACAAGTTTTCCTTCTGCTTTAGCTTACGCTACAAACGTCAAACGCAGCAGAACTATGCATTCAGATGACTGCTGCGAATATGATCAAAATGAGGAGTTTGAATGGAATTAAAGGTGAAAATGGCAACTTGTACAAAGCCACTAAAGATATATTGCTGAACCTAAAGTGCTTGTAATTCTTAATACCGATAGAGCAAATTTAAAACATGTAAATAAATTAAAAAGCAAAAAAAAAAAAAGTTGAAAAAAGCAAATTATGGGAGAGTGATATTTCTATGCATCAAGTGGTCTTCGAGTGCTTTAATTATTTGTGCAGCTGGAAACTGCAGTTTGTGCTAAAGTTTAGTTGTGAGGTCTATGATCTAAGAATTTTTTTCATGACCAACTTCATTTAGAAAAACATAACTCATTCTCAGGTCTGCTTTAAGATGCCTTGTTTTGTCTGAAAGCCCCACACGAAACACATCAGAGATTTTTCAGTTCTATTTTAAATTGGACAAAACAACTACACAATACTGACAAAGTTTAATTCTTCACAAGTACAAAACTCTATCTCTCTCTCACACACACACACGCGCGCTTTTAATAAATAGAATGCTGATCATGTGAAAATTAGAATAAACAGCTTTGCAAACAAATGAATTTTGGGCTACAGTCCAAAACGTCAACATTAGCAGTTAGATCCTGTATCCTGACTGGTGCAAGGTGTAATACAGCTGTTACTCATCTAGAAGTGAGCAACAGATGTGTTTATCTGTTTGCAGAAATATCGTATGGCTCATGCAAAAGGATTGATGTTTAAATCTTTGGGATAGATAGATGCATGACAGGCACATATTGATGAGTTTTCATGTTTATCAACACATGATCCCTCGTCCTTTATCACCGTGGGCATAATCCTAGCTGTATCAATATAAATATAAGCAATGAACAGAGGACCTTTTTTTTATATCTTGTTCGCTGTTTTCTACAAGACCAGTTTCATATTGTCCATATGTTTTCATATTTAAAACAAATCTAAAGAAACTAAACTCATTTAGCACCTGAACAAGTCCTTGGCATGTAAAACATGAGGGGAAAAAATAAAAGTTTTTAAAATGTAAACCTGAAATGTAAACCTATAAATTTTTGCATTTCATTAACTTTTCCTGGTGTGCAGAATCAGCCACTTATGAAGAACATGATGTAAAGCAAATGCCTAGATATTTGTGCTTGTATCTCATCAAGCTGATTGTTCCCCTATGGGGTCAGGACTAGGCTAATCAGACTGAAAATCATTCCTTCCTCACATCTCAGAAAGCTGTGAAGAAAAGTCCAGCTTCAAACTCTATAGGTTCTGGCTTCATAACCATAATGAAGAGAAATCAGTGCAGTTTCAGGTGTACTCGGTCCACAAAGTCGCTGCTAGGAGTCTTTGAGCATACTGATTCGGGCAAAAATTTTCAGTGCAGGCCCTAGTTTGATGTTCATGGTGCTCATGAGATGGTCTTCCTTCAGTAGCAGCAAGGCCTGGCCATCAATCTCCTGAACACGGAACTCCTCAGCTATCTCCTGGCAGCCTGGGAATGAAAAATGATCGATTGGATTTGTAAAAAGTCTTCAGCAACCACGTACTAATACAAAAAGGAATTAATTTTCAACAGTGGATAAATATACTTATTAGCCAGTACATGGGACTACTGAATAACGGGACAGTGTGTTCTTAATTTTAGTTGCCTGGAACCCTAACTGACTCGACTGGAAACCTAATGTAAAAACATACAGCCAGCTAGTTGAATGAATTGATAGAGTAAGTAAACCAATATGAATTGTTGTGGAGGGGGTAACTGCAATAGATATTAACCTGTCCCTATAAGATTATGTACACATATTCAACTGCAAAGTCATGAGTTGCTGAGCTAGCGAGTTGTATGACAGCGTTGCATTGCATTTTAACCAGGTCAGATTCGCCAGTCAACCGTGCAGTCAAATGAAAATCATTCTCAGCACGTCCAGACTCAAACATGCACAGTGCAGCAGTGGATCAGCAGTTATGATTCTGGAGTACTGATCAGTTTGAGAGTTTGCATCAGTTTCCAATGTTGGTCCTTGAGTAAGTCTCTTAAGTCTCACCTGCCCAATTTAATTGGATGCAAGTGTCTGTTAAATGAATGAATGTAAATGTTTGTAATGCAGCAGGTGGTAGGATTTCAGAGGAGGAACATGCACCATAGTTACAGTATCATAGTTTAAGTTTAAACATACCAAATGAAATGTACATTTTGTGAAAATCAATAAAGAGCATGGGTACCTTTCTTTCTTCAAAGGGCAATTGGCTAAAAAAACAACAACACTGCTCGTCTCCCATGCATGTGCTACATAATTATTACCTCTGGGTAAAGTTTTAGACATTTAGAAGGTTTGTAAACTTTTGATGATCTCCGACCACCCACAGTGTTTTTGCTTTATCGTCACATTGAGAAAAAACCTTGTTTAAACTATATTAGCTTATTTACAGTACTGTGCAAAAGTCTTGCGTTACCCCATAATTCTTCATACAGTATTTTGCTACTAAATATCCAGAGTTTATTGTATTTTAATGTAGTCTTGAGTAATAGTCCTCCAGGCTTCCTAAAGGGCTTTTTGCCGCTCATTTTTGGCAAGTTTTTGATGCCCATTTTCAGTCCAGTCCCTGATTAATGTTTTTTTTGTTTGTTTGTTTTTTTGACTAACCTATGAATTATAAAATCTAATTTAAAGCATGAACCAGTGATAAACAGGTGACAGTGACAAGTGATTAGGCCGGTGATTAGTATACTGGTGATGCTGAGTGGTTGGAACAGACGAGAGGGTAAATGATGTTGTTGCTGAGGTGGTTTTATTAATTCATTCATTCTCTATACCATTTATACTGAGTATAGGGTCACAATAAACCTGGAGCGTATCCCACCAGACTTGAGGCAGGGTACACCCTCTACAGGATGGCAATCCATTGAAGGGCGCAGAACGAGCAAATTGGTAATGAAAATTAGCTCAATCTACATGTCTTTGGAATGTGGAAGGAAACTGTAACATATGGAGGAAACCCACCATGCGCAGGGAGAACATGCAAACTCCATGGACACAGACCCGAGGCAGGATTCGAGGAATTGAGCCTGGAGTTGCGAGGCCACGGTGCAAACCACTACGTCACCATGCCCCCAGATTGTTAAATAATAATTTAATTTTAATAATTATTATTTCATTTAACCAACATAATTTAATATAATATGGAGAAATGAGATGTGGCTGAAGACTTTTGCACAGTACTTTAAACGGACACTCCATGCTTCTCAAGTATGACACACCCTACCTGGTAATGAGCAGATAAACTCATACACATCCTCCACGTTCCATTTGGCTGGGTCGCTGGGCATGAAGTGCTGTGTGAGGAGGGGCAGCTCCCTGCCATGGTTCTCAACATGATCTGCTCCTCTCTCCGTTCGAGGCCTCTGTGTGCCAGAGCTGGCTACGGACGCTGGAGATGGCAGTTCTTCGTAACTTGACATGTCTGAACACTGGCTGGACTCTCCATGACACAGCTGTGAGGGACGTGGGGAAGGTGTTGCACCCGCCATGCCTGTCTGGGTGCTGGGATTCTGAACAGACAGTGAAAATTAGGTCATTGATATTACAAATGAAGCTGCTAAAAAGGACAATTATCTATACATTACTTGTTTTTTGGCCTCTGAACCGGTGTTGTGATGATGGTCACTGGACACTCTCTGTTTCTTGGCGTTCTCTGGAGTTGGCCGTCTTGGAAAAAGACCCATTCTCTTTGTGCATCCCACATTATATCTTTAAGTTTAAAGACATTCATGAGTGAAAAGAAATAAAAAGCCTCACTTGTTAAAATACATTATGATTATCAGGATTTACAAATACAATGTGAACACTTGATACCTTTTTGCACATACTGTAGAACAGAATCGCTTTGACCTTTTGAAGTTGTAAGCGAAGTCGACTTTCCCACACAGTTCACAAGATAGAGTTGGTTCCTTCTCCATATTCTTTAACTCTAAACCTGTTGACAATGGAAAAAAATAACTCTCCAGTCAAAACCTTTACATTGAACATTAAAATACCATACAAGTTGTTGAGACATAAAAGTGCAAAAAAAAAGTCTATAATGCCTGTACATACCTTGCTGGGAGAGATCCTCCATCTCCGAGTCTCCTGTGTGAGAGTCCTGAACCTTTGTCGTGCAATCAGAGTGAGTCTGCTGCTGCTTTTTGACGTTTTCGAGGAGCAAGGATGGCCGCTCCACCTGGAAATTTCACGCAAAGATGTAAAGACATGCACATTGTCCTTTTTTTCTATTTGTAAAAGAGACACATGACTAACTATCAGCAATTTTAGAAAAAATACAACATAAGATTAAATTGTCCATTTCAGGATATTTTACTTTAAAATGTGTTTGATGCAGTTCCATGACTTATTTCACTGATCTCAGTTTTTTTTAGTGCCATGCATACACCATGTAGTGAGCAAATGGTTAACAGGAAGTTAAATAATCCAGATCTAAAACCCAACAAGTGGATTTTTAAATATGGATCACCTTAAATAAAGATGAAACCTATCTTGTGACTACATGAACACAAACCCACCTCAAACAAGGTGTTTGAGCAAAGCAGCCAAATTCTATACACATTTACAAAACAGATAAGTGCTTACACAGCTTTTGTCCAAAATGTCCTGCTTCTCCAGAGTTAAGATGTGTTATGCTTAACTTGGCCCCCCCTCCCCCAGATTCACTCAACAGACATTTTATAAAAACATGTCCTCATGCAATTATCCAATCAGCCAATCAAAAATATTAAATACACAATGTGTAATATTAAATCTACAAATAATATTCAAATGTTCAACTCCCAGTTCTGTTGCTCCTATAGCTTCAGATTCCTGCTCTTGAAAACCTGATGCTGCTATACCCCACCCACTTCAAGTTTCAAGACAGACTGTGTTTTCTGAGATGGTTTTCTGCTCACCACGGCTGGAAAGAGCGCTTATTTGAAGTTCTGTAGCCACAAAACAGTTCTCCTCTGAACGTGCTCATCGATGTAGTGTTTCTTAGAACTGCTGCTTATGGCATGTTTATCATTTCTGCAGGTTTTGTTGTTTTGTTCAAACTCTGAAAAAATCCCAGTTAAGGTCACAGAGGCCACAGTTTTCTTCATTCGGATGTTTAACGAGTCTTATGATGTGTATCTGCATGGGTTTATTGCCCTGCGGCAACAGTTGGGTGATTAAATAATTGCATAAACGTGCAGGTGTACATAAAGTGATGAGTAAGTGTGTATGCTATAATTAAAGTAGATGTAGATGGGAATACTTGGAGGCGGGAAAACGTGTTACAATTTCTACTTCTCACTCAAAATATAAGACTGTGGGTGACATCACTAATCGACATTAACCTAACCCAAAGAAGCCAACACTGAAAATGTCTAGGCTGATGTAACCGATTTAGCAGTAAACATTTAAGCTGTGGTTTAAATGTCCACTAGAGGGAAGCATGCTACTACTGATATCTGGGTTTCAGCCAAAAATAGGGATCAAGTGATACAGGAGTCACTTGCCTTGTTATTTTGTTTTGGGCATGAAGGATGAATACGTCATTGAAGGAGAAAAAAGCACTTGACATTTAAACTGATGTGAATGACTTGAGTAGAAAAGACCTAGAGATGTATACTCACAGGGAATGGCTCTGCTCCCTCCTGGATTACAAAGCCCTCGATTACATGGGTGAGGATCTGGGGCTTGACGATGGCTTGTGGGGTTTTGCTGTGGCCGTTGTGCGGTGTGCTTCCAGTCACGGTGGGCGAGTTGTTCCCGCTACCCGACGTCATGGCTGGGTTACCATTCACACACACCAGTGCAGCCGCAGGAACAGGAACTGCTGTGTCTGGGCCTGCAGGGTGACAGTGTGCATTGCTCAATCAAACTGACAGGAGACTTCCGTAGTAACTGCTCATACAACAATGCTTTGCAAAACATGAATGACTGAATAATGCAGCTTGCATGCAAAATTTTAACTTATGAAACTTTTTTTTTTTTGTGGTTTAAGTGCAATGCAATGCAGTAGGTAAGAGTTTAAACTATGTCCAAAACCTGCACCTTCTACATAGTGTACTACTTGCAAAGATTTTACATTTCATTTATATTTATTTAGATACACTGTAGATAGTCCCAAAGGACTGAGATTGGCAGTAAAAAAATAATCATTTAATTTGCGCTGTTTTTTAATTTAATATGGTTTTCATTAAAAATGAAATAGTACTGATGATAACTGAAATTACTAAATAGACGCAGAAATTAGGGGTTTTTTTTTTTGCAACTTTGTACCATTTCTTGCTTTAATGACTTCATGAGTTTGATGACTGATCTTAAATCAAATCTGTCCTAGTGGCATCTTAGCGCATGCTTCAAGAGAATAGATTTGGCACAAGAAAAATCTGACCTTTACTTAACATAAAGCTTGAATAATGAAAAATGTATTACATTTAAATAAGGGCCTAGGTAGTATGTGTAATTCTGATCACTAAATATGCACTAATAAATTTTTTTTTTTTTTAACTTGTGCTCTGTATGAAGCATGCAGCATATCTGTTGCACTGATTATTTTTTCCCCAGACGACTGACCATAAATGCAAGTCCCCATCAGGTACAGTAGATGACTCCCATAAATCACTAAATAGTTGTAGGGAATAAAGGATAAAGCACCATTTCACACGATACTCTTGGTTTTATTGTTACGATCAGGATTATTTGGATGCATCATTTACAGTTTTTAATAAACAATCTTGATTTCACAAGCGCAGAATTCCCCTCATGCAGTTAAAAAAAATAAGAATGCGTTGAATATGCATATACATCGTATGTATGATGGATTTCTGTGAACGTTGTTTTATCCTACATGTTGTATAGGATATCCCTAATACAGAAATGTATGGGGAATCGAGAGTTCTGCTAGAGAAGTATTCTCGCCTCGTTGATCATAACTGTATTCACATGCAGAACTTGCCAGTCGGATCTGAGCACTTCTAGATGCACTTCATAGACCTGATTGAATTCACACACTCATACACTATAATGAGATAAGAAACGGCAACAGATGCACAACTTGAGCGCGTGCCATGCTTGCTCGTGTGGTGCGCTCGCGGCTCGACTGTAAACAACACTAACACACAAACACAACTGTTCGCTAACTGTTCAGCGTTCAAGTTACGCGTAAGATAAATATAGCCACTATGTCCATCTTTAATCACGCAACCTTGCGGAAGAGCCAAACCCTCACTCATACACACTCTCTCTTTCACACACACACCGCGTCTCCTCACAATAGTGAACAGCGTCCAGAAGCCACGCGCCTTTGTTCCGCTCAGAGACTCCGTGAAACACTCCTCTCCCTTACAGCAGCTCGGGAAAGCTGGAAAGCCTAAAACATTCTCGAAACTTCCAGATATTCCACAGAGGTGCACGCTCCTTGCGTAAAGAGCGTGCAGCACGCGCGCTGTGATCCGGTTCAAACTTTTTTTTTTAAACAAGGATTTGTTTGGTTGAAGCGACTAGGTGTGCGCGAGCGTCGCGCGCGCGCTCTAATCCTCTTTGTATACGGGGGAAGTGAAAGGGAAGCGCGCGCGGCCGAGAACGGGGTCGCGCGCTTGGAGTTTCAACCAATGAGAGCGTGTATTTACAAGCGAGCGCGTCTCTCATTGGCTGAAATAATTGAGCGGCTGCACGGGAGCAGAAAAAAAGATTAAAAGGCGTCTAGTCAGCGCTCAAATCTTGATCTTCTGTGAATTTTTTTGAATAATAAGGTTAATTATTTCCCAATTAGCAAAAAAATAAAAAATAAAATCAAACAACTATTTACCTGTAAAGACGTGTACACCAAAACATTGTCTCAAATGTATTTAAATAAAAAATTTTCATCATTGCTGTATGAGACAACACAAGCCATATGAATCTCCCACTTTTTTTTTCCTATACAACATCAGACAAATTAGTTAACTGTGATGCTCATTTAAAATTATTATACAGCTGAATGCAAAAGTTTGCTTACCCTCAGGAAAAAAAATGAAAACAAAGCAGCCACTTATCATGTTAGGTTTCATAGATTTCCTTCACTAGTATATAGTATAAAAATGGTACAATGGTGTACAGTATGTTACTATAATAACAGTAATAATTCAAATTATGTTTTAGTTTAAAAGCTTGTGATCAAACTTGAAACCATTGAGGTGTTAAGTGAGAACACTGCTAAGTGAGGATGCTGCTTCACTACTGCCCCTACGCTCATCTTCAGAATCAGGTCTGGACATCAAGATTGTTATGCCAATATCTAAATTTCTACTAAGTTCTTTCCTGTTTTTAGATTGATATGTAGTTGCAAAATAGGATATAAATATATATATATTTTTACTCAGAAACATTGGGGCATGGAAGTTGTTGTACTCAACTGTATCTACACTGTAAACAATACAGCAACCTTAACTGTGCACACTATAGACTGCAAAAGTTCATCAGATAGTCTAATCTAAGTAATAGGATACCTGAAACAACTGTTCTGATAAGGGGTCTTGGCTTCCACATTCAAAAAAGAGAAAGCAATAGTGACACAGTATATGTATGGAAATCCTATCTCCCAGTAGATATGGAAGGCTGTCTAATCCCACAGTCAGCAGGTGGGAGTCGAAACAGCACTGCTTGTGTTCTTTGGAATTAATGTGGCAACACTTAACTGGTAGCACGCCTGAACTTTTACATTTAAATAACTATTTTTATTTCATTTTTCTGACTTCTACAGACAGACATGTTCTCTTATAAAAACATATTTTGGGTTATTTATTTATTTATTTTGATCAAGAAAGCCTCCTTTCTGTATGCCTTATCTTCTTTAAACTTGGACTTGATCCCCCTGTCCCCAGGTTTACTGTAAATCTACAGACAGCTTTGGCTGTATATATTTTGTTCAATCCTAATGTGTATCCAGGAAATGTAACATTATTTATGCAACAATTATAAGTAATACAGAAATATGTCGATTGATATTTCAAACACAGCTTGCCTGACCCATGCTGACCAGCTTGACATGATTAATGATATTAATCTTGTAACTGAATGCACAAAAAAGGCCTTTCCAGACTACGTCCTAAAACAATTAGGGCTCGTTGCATTCATAAAAGAGCAATTACTCATCATTCATTATTGAATGTCTGAATGCATAGGCCTCGGTTACACCTGCCAGACAGATAAAGAGTGTCCACCTTTATTCCAAGAGACCACTGGGAATAAAAGCTGCACCCCTCACCCTAATTATGGCAAAAGCTGTCACATTCTAGCAAGTGCCGAGACTGGACAATAGACACTGGGGCGTGACAGATCTACTCTTCCACTTGAGAGGAGCGACAGAGCAGGGAGGGCTTTTTTTGTTTCTCATGGCAAGCCTACAGATGGCAGTGACACAGGAGCCACCATGCCTCCTGGCCATTTAGACCAAGCTTGGCACTGTCATGGTCTTAGTCTAGGTTTTTTCTTACCCGAATTAATCTTCTATATCAGATGTCTTTCTGTGTAACTTTATGATATGCACCAGTATTTGCCTTATTATTTATAAGTAAATGCTTATTATGGCTGTTTTATCTTTAACTAAACATTTTCCTGCAACGATTTTATTCACGGATCATGCTGAGTAGTAACTGAGAACATGGGACTACCTTCTGCGTTCACGGTCAGCTGGCTTTTTTCATACACGCATTGTTCAGTCCGGGTTGCCTCTGGTGTTGTTTGGGATAACAGCTGCTGCTCACTTTGGCCAAGGCAGTCGTCTCTTACTGTAGGAGGAACAGCAGTGTCCTTCTCAGAATTATCCTGCGTTGTCACTGAAGTCTGGAATTCAGCATCAGACAAGGAAGCTCAGAGAAGATGAAAAATCAGCGAGCCATTTAAAGGTAATGAGAAATATGTTAGAAACTGTCTTACGTGGGTTCTTGGAGGTTGGAACTGGAGGTTGACTGCTGTCAGCTGTACCTGTTTGACTTTGCTGGGATTTAACAAGGGAGACTGACCATTGAGCATCCTAGGACTCACAGTCGAATGGAAGATGGCGGCTTGCTGAGCGGGTGGTTTGGGCAGCACAGGGATGGCACACTGGTGGGCTGCTAAAGCAGGTTGGACGGCCACAGTTTGTACAGCTTGACCTTGGGGCTGGACGCTGGGCTGAGACAACTGGGATTGTTGTTGCTGGATTACAAACTGCTGCTTGTGTTGCTGGAGCAGTTGATGGGTTTGAATTTGTGCATATGCTAAAAACATAAAAGAGTTCAACAAGACAAGAAGTTACTTTTACTGATAGGCAACAAATAATAAATTCTTTTCAGATACAGTACTATAAAGACTAGCAATGAAAGGTGATTTAAAAGTAAATACAGAGTGTTTATTTAGCATTCACCATGTATAGATGCTTGAATCATACTGAATATATTTTACTGGACCTCAAACAAGAAAATTACATTTGAGTGCAATAGTTTGCATACCTTAAGAGTCAAATGAACAAGACAAAGAAATACAATTTATAGCAGCATGACATTTTGGATTGTTGGTTTAAATTGTTGTTGTTAGTTTAAATTGTAAAAAGAGGGTAAATAGAATATTAGTAATGAAAAAAGTAAGATGATGAAACTGAATGAAATAAATGGCCATTTAGCATTTGAAATGCCAACCAAATTTGAGATATATTATAAATTATATATATACCGTATATTTATTTTTCCTTGATTTTCTTTTTCATCTTTGTCTTGTTGCCATGTATATACACATTTCTTTCTTTTCTTTTTAATAAAATTTATTTTGAAGTTAAACAGTGAAATGGAGACACATCTTTCTTGAAAAAAACTGAACTGTGGCTCATTAGCTTTTGTAGTGTACTCTATCCTTCATTGTTCAAGGGTGGATTTCCCTCCGAGGTTCATAAATAAATCTGATACTAAATCAACCGACACACACTAACCTCAGACCTGTGGGTGTACTAGCTGAGAGCAATGTGCACCCTACTGCTTTCTAAAAGATTTGCTCTCATTATGGTGGTGGTGTTTTAAGATCTATTGTTACAGTGCTGAGGACTAGCTAACTAGGTACAGAAGTTGAGATTTAATAGTCAAAAGTCCAAAACTGTGTTATGCTATAAAAAAAAATTATTATTTGCTTTTCTTGCTGCTGTTTAGTTAATGCAATCAAATCGCAGTTTGATTTAAACAAGACCAATTTGAGGTATTTTTTCCTCAGATGCTAGCATTTGACAGGATGAGTAGGAGCTTTTGAATCAATATGAACAGGGATAGATTAAACTTGAGGCAGAGCACTTAGTGCTGTGTTTTGGATCAGATGCCCTGAGGGATGCCCTGAGGTGGTGCTTTCATTTTTCAGCAGTGTCGACTTCAGGTTAATAGGTTCATTTGGCAGAGTTTAGCTCTCTGTACTGTCAGCTTTATAAAGAATATTGCATGATGGTGCTTAATCCTGATATAAAGCACCAGATGTATTGATTACTGTATTCGCCCAAAGCACATTACTGCCGCTGTCCTTCAATACATGGAATGTCAGTCACTTTTAAATCGCCTTAAGGGATGAATCTAACATATTGAAAATTCTATTTAATTAACCCTTTCATTTGACCAGGCAAATCAGAACAATTTTTATTTAGAATGGTTGCCTAGCAACAAACACAAAGGTAAGGAAAGTACTATATAACAACAAATATCTTATTTAATAGTTCTTGCAACAAGAAGGTCATGAGAGCAGGAGGCCTAAACCTGGACAAAGAAACATTAACAAGCAGTATTAACAAGTTTGACATTTATGCTAGAGGAAGCAAACATTTTTAAACTGGTTTCGATACATTGTCCAATTACTGCATGGCCTGTTATGCTTATTCATACAGTAACAGAGGACAATAGTGACAAGCTTGCCATAAAAACGAAACGCCAACAGTGCATCAAATCAGTTTCTGATCTTTTTGTACTATACCACACACAGGGTATTTTTACGTTCACACATGAGCCTGTGTGTTAAAAGAGAAATCTTAGTTGAGTTTTATTATACTGTCAGACTTTCACTTTCCATGCACACTTTTAGTGTACACATGAACTAATTTCATGAACAACGGAAAACTATGAAACATGCAGACTCTCTCATATCCTACTTATGGGTCGTGTGTACACACACAGAAAATTGCCCCGCAACAATGTCCCCTGTAGTGTGCAAAAGTCTTAAGCCACCACTAATTTCTTCATATTTTGCTTTGAAAGAGACAGACTTTTGCCAAGACAAGCTTTGGCCAAATTTTCAGTCCAGTCCCTGTACCTGACCAGTTTCAAATGAATGTTTTTGTTCGTTAAGCCACACAGTGATCCACAAATCATTCAATTATATACATATATAAAAAAAAACTTTAGCTTAAGGCATGAACCAGTGAGAAACAGGTGCAGATGATGACAGATTTTCAGACCGGTGATTTGCATTCTGCTGCAGATGAATGCTGAATGTTTGAAACAGACGAGAGGGGAAATGAGGCTGCTGCTACAATAAATAGATGCTTTACATAAACACTTAAACATTTTTAATAATTTATATTTAGGCACTTCACAGGGCATCGCAGTAAAACTTACATAATTAAATTCAACTTCATATGAAGAAATCAGGGCTGGCTCAAGACTTTTGCACGGTACTGATAATCAGTGCTATTGTCCTCATCATTTCATACATGCAACAGCAGCTGTCGAAATAACCATTTACTCCTGGTTTTTCAAGACAAAACGGCAGTGTTCTGAAGTTAAAAACTTTGATTTGCATGAGTGTTCAGAGGTAGAAATCTTTCTTAAAGTCCTCCGCTGATATGCTGATTGTCTCGTACATGTCTCGTGTACATGTCTCGTACCCTTGATACAGGCTGAGCACAATGTTTTGGAGACATATCTCTGGACATAGAAGGCTTAGATTGCTTTCATGTTAATAGATAATTGTCTCATCTGAGCCCAGTCTGCAGAATTTTAATGAAAAAATAAAAACTGTAAAACTTCTGGGGAAGGATGATGCCAGGGAATGGCAATTATTTGTATGTGTATGTGTTATGTTTCAGTAAAGATAGGAACAGTAGCTCAATCCAAAACGTCTACCCTTATTATTTACTCTTCATGCCAGATTTTTTAGTAAGGTTTTGTAGTTTTAGTGAGTGTTATTTAAGAGTAAGAATACATAGTTTTCCTATAGACTTGATTGAGGCTCCTGAATATCTTGTGCTTTTTCTGTTGCACATTAGTATGTACAGTATATGAATATAGAGTATATGATATGCTTAGCCCTTTTAACCCTCAAGAGTGTTCGCTTTATAGAATTGTTTTCATATCTCTGGTCTAAACAGGGGATCTGTGGCAAAAACGTCTGGTCCTGCTTAGAGTTCACTCCAATCATTTTTCCAAATGCTAAAGTGTGTTTCCTGCTGTTGGCTATGTGCTTTTCATGTTTAATGAGTTCCTCATGAAGAAAACATGGGCTGCACAAAATATCCCTTTCCACACCCGTCCCTGTGGACTCATTGTTTTAGTGTTTCTGAATGGACCCCGTTTCATTTGTCCACTATGTTGACAGTTCACTTTTTAGGTGCTACAATGGGTCAGAAAAAACATACTACTACTACTACTACTAAAAGTACTACTACTAGCTATACACTTTAAGGGATTTTTAGGTAGGTAGTGATTGTTTTAAACAAGTTAAATAATTATACTTGATGACAATCACATACATTTCACATAATCATATGCTCATGTTTTTCACACGATTATGTGAAAAATTACATGGTGTGGGGAAAGAAAAACACAGATGCTGCTGCCTTGTAACCAATTAAGCAAGTAAACATGTATATAAGCAATTATATACATGTAAATAAATCACATAAGCACAATTAAAAGAGAAATTAATTTAACACTCTTCATTTGATTTATTTAATATAATTAATTTTCTTCTCTGATAGGATTCATTTAATTCAATTGAATTCAATTGTATTTATATAGCGCGTTTATCAATGGTCATTGTCGCAGAACAGCTTTACAGAATCAAAGGAAAATTAGGGAAATGAGTATGAAATGGGTAAGAAAATATGTATAAATCAAAATGCAAAATACCCTTTGTCCACATTTACCACGGGAAATGCCAAAATAAATGTCCACATGTGAAATTATATAGGACATAAAATGTGAATTGTCTAAAATAGTAGGCGTGTTCAAATAAAACCGGGACTTTCTCATGAATGAAAATTTCTCATGAATGAAGCTGAAAAGCGATTGAGATTTACAGAAGACTTCAAGCACAGTATGGTGATGAGGGTGAGTCTCAGTAAAACATGCAGCGATGAAGCACCTGAAACTTATATATCGACGGACAACTCGTAGTAGATTTGCCGGAGAGATGGAACTGTCTGCGGGATCTATACAGTATGCACAATCATTCATGAACACATTACAGGAACTCTGAGAAAGCTTGGAGTTATTGGAGTTATTGCCACACCCCAATACAGTTCTGACCTCACTCCGGGCCATTAAAGGAGTTCCTGGGAGGCCAGCACTTCAGATGTGATCATGGCTCCAGTATACTGAGAAAAACCTTCTACCTTGATGGGACGCAAGCACTTGTGAAACGCTGAGATAGGTGTATTAGTGTAGCAGGGGATTATATAGAGGAATAAAGGTCATTTTTACTCTCATAATTGTTTTGTTATTCTGCACAAACTAAAGTCCCAGTTTGACTTGTATGCCAGTCGCAGACTAATTTCAGGTGTGAATCATTATTATTAATATTTAAAATTCGTTTGATTTGTATAAAGGCACAAATGCATAAATGTAATAAATAAATCTCTTGAAATGCTGTTTTTTAAACATTCTTTAAAGAGTAGCATTTCCATAATCTTCTTACTGTATATTTATCAATCTGTCTGTCTGTAACTCATTAATTTCAAAGGCTGTGATCTTCCCCTTTTAAGTTCATTCAACAGGAAACATGTCAGCATGATCCACAGTTCTTACCACACGGTCAGTAATGCTTGCTCAAAAATAACACCTCAAGCCTGCCTGTGTTTCCCGTTTAGACTCGTTTGGTGGAGTGTAACTGAGGCCTGGATTGTCTTGAGTGACAGCATGCTTCTATTAATAAGACCCTGACTGATGATGTGTTATGAAAGTAATGGTGCAAGCTTATGAAGCAGGAAGCAAGGCTGTGGGATATATGGGTGTCTGCTTTTGCCGAGGTTGTTTCTAGTTTCTGCTCTTAAGATGTTTGAGCTTTTAATGAGAGTTGGTGAGTTTTTACTATCCTTCAAAAAAAAAAAAAAAGACTTTATGACCTAAAAAGTATTTCAGCTTAATTTTTTTTTTATTATTTGCAAATACACCTAAATTCTTAGGGATTATTGCAGCTCAAACCCAAAATAATATAGTGCATCTGTGAACAAAGATTGCAGTAGCTCATTTGAAAGTTTTATTATAATTTTATTAAACTAATCGAACTAATCAAATTGAAGGTGCCTTACTGTATGTGCATTTTCCTCCCTTTTTTGGCTGTTTATGGAACTTTTTTTCATATCACTTTCCATATTAAGTTGCCATTATTTATAGGATTTGTTGTGGTTTGGATTAAAGCCCATTCCAATAATCAATTCGACTGACCGCTCACACACGCTTACACTGTAATTACCTTTAAGAACTTGAACAAACTACAGTATATACAGTATATTTGTACAATGTGAGAGAAGATAATGCATTTTAGTCTGGTCTAAAAGGCAGAACTCCTCGCACAGATAAACAGTTACAATTACAGTACTGGAAATCATTTCTTTTTCCATATTTGTACAGCTAGGTTTTCTTATATTTTTCCTATATTTTATAATTTGTCTCATCTTCTATAGATATATTTTTCTTTCCTTAGCTAAAGTTATTTTCTATATTTAATTTCTTATTTTATTCCTTATTTATTTCCTACTAATAATTGTTTTATTTTGAAGGTCACTGGTGGTTGTTTAAGCATTTCACTGCATATCGTGTTGTAAAGAATTGAAAAAATGTGAAAAAATGTGAAAAAAGCCTTTTAGAAGTGCATTTTTTCAATTACAGCTTTACTGAAATCAGGTCTTATACATTTTATAAACGAGTGGTGCAGTCTCTGATATTTTTATATCAAAAAACTTTGTAACTAAAGACTGTTTGTGATACTGCAAACTGTTCCTCATTGACATTAGCACATGTGTGACACAACCACAAAACATCAGTAACAGTCCTTTCCACTTCCACTCTTTCTCCAGTCAGAAACAAAACATTCATAAAGAGAGCATGGGGCAGAGTTATTCCTGCCCCCAGGGATGTCTGTTAGTGTCTTTTTTTATTTTGATCACACAATTATGATTTCTTCCCAAAGATATATATATATATACAGTACCATAATAGTAATTTTTCTATAAAAATAAAAAATATGCTTTAAGTTCTTCACACACAAACCACACCAGTGGGGAAAAAAAAAAAACCCTTTCAAACCTTACAAATAAGCGACTTTTCATACTCCAGTAATCATTACTCTCTACAAATCTATTTCAGACAAAGAAGACATGTCAACTCTAAAAACTGTTGGTGGTATGACTGTTCGTTCCTCATACAGCACTTTGCATGATGAGAAAATACAGAATGACACACACAGCCCATGGCCTCCTTTTCTCATAATGAAACACAACATAAGTCTCAAAGTGATTAATGACTCATGACATGAATTCAGATTGCAAGCCTTTACCATTATCTATACATTTAGGTCAGATCTACAGACAAGCATTTGCACAGAAATCTATGGGGTGCCACACACGACAATTGCAGTGCATTCTTTGTGAATGTGGAGGGTCGTCTTTTCCAAATGGCATGAAGGGGGAGATTTGTTCTCAAAGGTCACACAAGGCAGTGCATCTGTCTAACTGGTAAATGATATCCTTAGAGTGAGAATTGAGGGCATCTCTCTCTCTCTCTCTCCGTCAGAGCAAATGTGCTGACATACAGATATTGCTGCCCACCATGTCCTTCTTCAACCCAGACTTCAAGGCCAGCTGCTTTCCCACTCAGAGATTTTTCCTTCTTTCCCTCCTCCACTGTCCCATGGAGCTAGATATCTAAAACATGCCTTTTTTTTTTTTGCCAGAGGAATGCCAGAGGTTTTGTCTAACACAATATTATTGCCAACAAACCATACGGCATGATAAAACCTCTTCTTCTTATTAATGCTAATTAATTCGAAAGAATTAGATTTGTAAGTGTGCAAACTAAATAGAAGTCAGTATCATTCTTACCAGTGTTGATGAGGGGATAACCAGCTGCTGTGCTCATGTTGTGGCTCACACTGATCACACGTGCACTCATCTCACTGATACCATCACTCGTCTTCACTGGCTCTGATGAAGCATCCACCAGGCTGTTCTTGGCTCCCTGCTGACTCTGAGTCTGAGTGCTCGGACTCTTGAGCTGAGGCACTGTCAAGCTGGGAAGAGCCATTTGAGTTACTCCTCCACTGCAGTGCTTTACACTGAGCCCATGTAGTTGGGGATGAGAGGTGGAGGTGGTGCTGGAGGAGGAGGAGGAGGCGGCCGCAGAGGAGGAGGAGGCCACTGCCCCCTGGTGGCTACAGAACACCAGGTTCTGCATCAGAAACGTAGGTAAGAAAACACTTAAGATAAGATTTGTTGTGTAGATTGTTGTGTTATTTCAGCACAAGTTTCTGGTACCTGTGGGCTGGTTGAGTGCAGGCTCACAGACTGCGACGCTTCAGGCTGGACTGCAGCGACTGTGGCGGTCGGAGCGAGTATGAGCTGAGGGGACAAAGGAACAGCACGGCCTAGGCTCCTAGCTACTTGCACAAGGCTATTTTGCTGTGCCTGAAAATAATACCAAAATGGTGCTGTTTTTGTCCCTGTATGAAACCACCACAGGACTAGTATTGTGTTTGTCGGCTACAGAATAGAGGGCGCAAATATTTTCTCAGCCTCGCCTTGATATGATGGAAGACGTTCAATTATAACTGCTAAAATAGAATACACTATATACTGGTTTAAAATAAAACTATCTATTTTAAAGCGACCCACATCAGAGAGTCAATATGGCAAATCTACCATTACCTATTCATCCTTCATTCTGTGGGATAGTTTTCAAAACCTTGTATATTTTATGGCCTTGGAAAAATTTTCCAACGAAAATAGTCGATTTGCCTTCCAGGTTCTCGTTTATTTTCTAAAATAGCTACGAGAAAGTGTTGGACTGAGTCAGCGCGGTAAATGTGGTTGTCCTGCCCAGTGTCATGGGTAAATTTCCACTATAAAATCAGGACATGCCTCATGGCACTTCTATCTCTTCTGTATGAGCTAAAAATGAACATTTGCATATAGACACACTAGAATCTTTAATTAAACTCCAAAACTAAATTGAATGAATTATAACCCGATTATATAATAACATGATAAACCTTGGGATAATTTAAAGAATTAATCACTATCTGCTTTTTAATGAAGTACATTACATTTTAAACCCTGATTTACTGAAGGCCGGAATGTTGCCTTCAGTGCACAAAAGGTAAGCCTTTATACAGGTATATGCAGAATTAAATTTTGTGTCTTTGATTGAAGTTACTACGTTCTATTAAGGTGCAAAATAAAAGAAGGTACCAATATCAAAAGATTAATTCGTGCATTCAAAATGTGATTTGCTAACCCTGAACAGTGTCAGTGAATACACATTATTACAACCATTTTTATCCAGTTTTCACCAGTTTACACAAAATTGCACCGAATGATGCATATTATATAACGTTTTCTAAAATGAGAACCTCTATGATGCAACCAAAATCTCTTTACATATTGCTTCTGACACCAGAGCCTTGCGAGAGTCTTATAACCACACCTATAGGTTTCAGTGGGTTACTATGATATTATTAAGGTTGTGTTGATGTACTGTATGTTTGTGTGTGAATTGACTTACCATCTGTGCACGCAGGTACATCTGTGCTTGGCTGGCGGTGAGAGTAGGGGTGGATGAGTTCCCCAGTAGCACGGCCTGCTGGGTAATGCTGACCGGGGAGGTGTTTGCCCCCTGGGCTCTGTTGATCAGCTGAGCCGCTGCTGCAGGAGAACTGGCCAGTTTGATCTGGAGAAAAAGATCGAAGTAGAAGCCTCAACATCCAGTAGCTGAGATCCATCGTGTTGGAAATGACAAATGGTTTGTTTTGCAGCATGTTGCACTTCACAGCAAGTATATTGAGCTATATTCTGCATCGATAATAATTTGTTTCAGATCAACAGAATACTTCATTGTTTTTCCACCTGATATCCATCTAGCACCACAAGACGTAAAAAGTTTACCTTTAATGAGAAAACCAGTAAATGCAGTTTTCTCACTGAGGCAATCAGGATATTATGCAGAAGGATAATACTTTCATAAATTCATCAATCAAATGCATCTTTAATTTTAAAATGTAATCATTCCTGAGATGGCTATAGTCTAACAGAATATTTTACATCACATAGCCCAAACCAAACAAGGAATTGAACACATAAAAAGAACCCAGAAAACCTGAAAAAAGGTGTAAGGACCTAGTAATTGCTCTGTAATATTTATATTTATATTGCTCTGTGATATATCATTTTTTCTTTCATGTCTGTCTCATCCTCTCCTTCATTATTAGAATGTAACAGCTATAGTTTAATATTTGCACTCAGGCCACAATGTGGGATGCATCCTTGGATGGGTGCCAATGCATTGCAGGGCACAAGCACACACACTCACACACTCAGTCAACCACTACTGACAATTTGAAAATGCGAAATAGCCTAACCTGCATTTCCTTGGACTATGTGAAGAAACCAGAGTACCCGGAGGAATCGCACCACCCAGGGGTGAGAACATGCAAACTCTCGACTCGACTCGAACCCTCGACCCGGAGGTTCGAGGCCACACTGCTAGGAGCTACGCCTGTTCATTTAACACTACACAGTTGCTGTGTAGTTGCCTTGACTGTACTTAAAAACTACAATGACAATAAATAAACAATTACTAGAATATTCCTAAAACCATTACCAGGATTGTTAAAACCTCTCTAAGCTTCACTAAAAATAGCAGGCATCAAAAACTACTCCGCCACTTTTTCTCAGATTAATGTCCTCCTTATTTCCTTTTTCCTCTACATTTGATCATTTCTTTCAAATATAATAAGTTTAATGGTACTTTGTGATGGTTTTTGAATATTATTTATAACCAATCTGTGATTAATACTTTTACTAAACCTTGTCCTGGGATTACTTTTAATAGCTTTTAATATAATTATAATACTTTTTAAATTTTAATAGGAACAAGTATAGCAATGTTGAGAGTACAGTATGTGACATGTGCATATAATTCAACTCTTTTTAACCGGTTATGTGATATGCAATAGCAATTGGTAGTACCAAAGCTAATTTAGGAGTTTTATACCGATGCAGAATAAACACTTTTTCATGTTAATTCTAAACAATTCTGCTAGCTACAGTAGTTTCCCCATCATTTGAAAATTATTATATTTTCATTTCAGTTCCGGTCGTGTCACTGCGGAATGGCAGATGAATACTTGCTCAAGGCAGTACATCATGTGTGGGCCTTGTACAACAGCAGCTCTACATGGCTACAGATCAGTATGCCGGAATGCTCCAGGGGACTGTAGACTTGTTGAATGAGACATTAGTGCCAGGATTTACGATGCTTACAGTAGTCTGAGAGGATAGGGCCTGCTGAGATGTAGCTCCGTTCTGACTGCAGTTCTGTCTTCCTGCTACAATGCTGGCCTGAATAATAAAGAAAGAAACCAGGGGAGAGAGAGAGAGGGTCAGAAGTCGACTCAACACTCGTTAATCAACATAAAGCCACCACACACAAAGTAAACAAGCCTGGCAGGAATCGGATCTCTTTTTTCTCGCAGCCTGGCATGCTCATCTACAGATCAATCTAAAAGTCAAGCAAGCAAATAATACCAGCGAAACAGTTAAACCCACACTTTTGGTACTACAATTCAGGAACGGCACGCTGATCTGATGTGCCTGTAGATTTCGCTGTGCTTCATGAGCTTAAAGTAGCAACAGATAAATCTGTTTGGATTACGTAATGAAAGTAGTTGTGCTCTTTCCATTATCCAAAAGTACAAGATGTGGTTTTGCTAATAATATTTAATCTGTTTTTTTTTTTTTTATGTACTGGGTGAGGAAGAGGGTTTGGGCAAAACACTTAGTGTGGTAAACATCCAGTGTAGGAAATAGCTAAATGTTTCAAGTATAGCATTTTATATTCTCTTCAAAGAACGCTCTGTGTGATTGAACTGTATAGCAGAATATTTCAAATACAGTGGAACCTAGGATTTTTGTAAGGCGTGCAAAACTTGTTAATAAATTTTAACTTAATTAACGAACGAGGGCTTGATATACGAGCACTATAGTCTAAGCCACAACTGAGCCAATGGTTTTTCTCTCTCACGCGATACGGGATTATGGGTAATCGTCTCCCCTGCTCAGTCTCGGGACTGAGAGAGTGCGCATGCGCGTCGGAGTGCGTGTGTACTGTTTGCTATAACATTATGACCACGTGTAAAGACTGCCCTTAACTGTGAGCGAACAGTTTGAAAAGATGCTGTCAGCTGGTATCACGTGATAGTCTTCGGCTCTCCCGACTGAGTGGTAGTAGTAGCCTTAATTTGGGAGCGTCCTAGTGACGGGGAGGAATTGGATATCAATATGACCTCTCCCTCCTCCTCGAGTCCAACCTCAGGTCTGTGTTCATGGAGTTTGCATGTCTGGTGTGTGCTCCAGTTTCCTCCCACTGTCCAAAGACATGCAGATTAGATTAATTGGTGGTCCCAAATTACCCATAGCGTGTGAATAAATGGGTGAGTGTGTCACATACAGTATATGCCAACACATATATGGCACCCCTTGCAGGATGTACCCCGCCTCGTGCCCTAAGTCTCTTGGGATAGGCTCTAGGCCCCTCGTGACCCTTTATACAGGATAAAGCGGTACAGACGATGAGTGAGTAAGTGATTATAAGAATAATTGACCTTAGAAACATAATGATTCAAAATGGTAATAATTTTTATGCTGGAAAATGTTATTGTATGGAACATTTGCTGGAAAAATCACTTTGACACATTCCAACCCCAACATATGGAAATGGCTTTGTTTTCTTATGTTTGTTTAAAACAATCGAAACCAGTCTAAATTACATGGATGAACAAATCAAGAGTTTTTGTGTTTGTGCTCGTATGTGTGTGTGTGTGTGTGTGTGTTTGCATGTTATTTGTGTGTTTGCATGTGAGACCTGTTGTACCGCAGCTAAACTCAGGTGTTGTTGCTGAAGGGCAGCGGTCTGCAGCATGAGGTGCTGTTGCTGTGCTGCGTACATCTGCTGCAAGTACTGAGCTGCAGTACTGGGCTGCCTGTGCAGGGCCTGCTGAATCACCTGAAGAAGAAGACAAACACACATTCTTATAAACTTTACTCTAATAATGTCACATATCATTCTACAAGGGCATTCAAGTCCAACTCGTAATCTGAGGCATAAGACTGGTCGACTTTTACAAAAGACTTCAATACAGTGCTTCAGTACGGTGATGAGACTCAAATGTTTTAAAGTACGTCTTTGAATGATTATCTGGCCGAGGTGACCTAAAGAATCTGCGAACATTCAGCGGGTGGAACACCTGATGCTTGGGCCATTAAAGGAGTTCCTGAGAAGCCAATGTTTCAGATGGGAAGCAGGGAAGTCTGATCATGGCTCCTTTCTACCTTGATGGTATCCAAGCACTACTGAAACGCTGGGATAAGTACATAAGTGTAGCATAAAGATAGGTACATAAAGGTAGTTTTTACTCTCATAACTGTGTACTGCTATTCTGTACAATCAAAAGTCCCGGTTTGACTTGAACACCCCTCGTATTAATTTCCTAGAAATAGCTCATGATGTATATCATGTTGTAATGCAAGTGTTAATTTTCATATGATTTATTACACAGAATATGATGTATTCAGAATATACAGAATAATGTCACTTGGTGTCTGCACAACGTCCTGGATAACTGAAAATAACCTGAGAATAATTCTAAAGCAGCTGTTATATTTGACAAGGATACATAAATAGTATGTGGCCTATAGCATCCTGTCACTGAAAATGTGCTCTATATTATGTAGGTGTGTGTGCCTGTCATGTCTTGGTGTATTAGAACAAAAGAGATATCTTTTTTTTTTTAGTCTTCAAACTGTCATGTTTACTTTACTTTAAGCATTTAGTGATTAAATTAAATTCATTTTTAAATGTTTATAATAGGTTGTCATGTATTGATAAAAAAAAAAATCACATTGTGATTATTTTGACACATTGTGATTGCAACAGCACGATGGCTTAGTGGTTAGCACTGTTGTCTTGCACCTCCAGGTTCCGGGTTCAATTCCCACCCCGGGTCCGTGTGCGCATTCTCCCTGTGCTCGGTGGTTTTCCTCTGGGTACTCGGGTTTCCTCCCACCATCCAAAGACATGCAGGTTAGGTTAATTGGTGTCTATTGCCCATAGTGTATGGTTGGGTGTATGTGTGTGCACCCTGCGATGAATTGCCACCCAGGGTGTATCCCACCATGTGCCCTGAGTCTCCTTGGTTAAGCTCATATTATTATTATTATTATTATGTTATTCAAATCTATTTACAGAGTCTAACAGAAAATAACAATGACTAATGACTACATAAAGATGTTTCCCAATATATACAGTATTTAGCACCTTAAAACTTAACTTATTGACAAGCTACATACATTCCTGACTATGTGTATATTTCCTATAATAAATTGCAGCCTTTTGCAATTCGATAATTGCACAGGTCCATATCACGATTTAGATTTTTGTTATGGCGCAGCACTAGTTTATAATTTAAAAAAAAAATTGTCACTAAATTATTACAGCTGCTTATTAACTATTAACAGGTCATTACACATACATTTACATGGTATTAAATTGAATAGTTGCACTTGATTGCACTATAAAATGATTATAATTGATCAATTAATTATTTATAACACAATATTAGAGCATTATGAGATGTCGGTAAATTTTACAAAATGATTATAACAAATCTCTGATCTCTTAATGTGAAACTTTTTAAATTCTATCACAATTATAATGATTCATGAATATCATACTGTATTTATAGAAAGTGTTACTGCATTGTTAATTATTAATGATCATGCATACATCAGGCTATGAGGTCTAGTACGTGGTTAGTTTTAGTAAACGCCTTCATTGCTGGAAACAATGAACTCAGGACACAAAGACAGTTCAAAATCCACAGTTCACCATCCTGACATCCTTCACAAGAGATCATCAGATCAACCCAAGACATCACTTTACACTCCAAAAACCACATAGGTAACTGTTTAAATTGTAGTGAAACTACAAGATAATGAGATTAAAAGGGCCATTGAATAATTACTGTTATATATATTAAACATAATCTTAACGTTATTTTAAAATGTGATGTGGACTTTTATTTTGCATCATTAAGCAATATCATAAAATATACAATATTACATGTAGACACATTTTTGTGTACACCTCAGGATAAATGGTTTTGCCAAATTTTACACCCAATACCTTTTAAATAAAGTAATATAGCTGAATAATATGTACAGTGTTTTATAGCTAATATGATATTTGTCTTTCTTGATAAGCTACCTGAATTCACACAGCCCAATCAGCATGGGTAAAATGTACGTATATATTACATATATGATTAATATGTAATCAATGTGCAGTATTCCTTAAAACTGGGGCGGAAGTCACACAAACAACCAAAAAATAAACATTATATGTCGCAATACATTACTAGTGGGGTCTGACTCAACATTTAACACACACTCATTATCCAAAATTTACATAACTTAATAATGTAATGATCAGAACATTTCCACAAAAGAAAAAAAAGGTCTTATGAGATTATTCTTAGACTTGGAATATTATTTGATTACAATTTGATTTGTCTTAATATTTCTGTTAATTGGTTATTTGATTTTTCTAATTACTCGACTATATGTCCATTTCTATTATTCTTTTTTGAGTATTGAGCTTTATACAGTATGTGCTTTATATAAATCTAATACTACATTACTAACACATGCTAATTATAAAATAATAAAAGGGAAGATCTGTGAAAAAGAATCATGATCATATATTAATTCCCCTAATTCTAGATGTCATCTGGTAGAATGGGAAAAAAACACAGCTCTTCCTTTTTATAATTTGAGAGAGAGAGAGAGAGAGAGAGAGAGAGAGAGAGAGAGAGAGAGAGAGAGAGAGAGAGAGAAAGTGTGTGTAATGCTTATTGTCTGTCTGTAGAGGGCAGTAGAGGAGCAGAGCAGAAGGTTAGTTCCTTGCAGAGTCAATTTTTCCCCCAAAAGCAACACTTTCCTTCACAAATGTAATTGTCTGATGTATAAGAATTGGGGAGGGGAAATAAGTTTAGAGTGTTTGATTACATGGATAAATAAGAGGAATAATCTAACAGCTGAACTTTAAACCAAAAGCATTCAGCTTCCCATAAGACCTGAAGAAGGTTCAGTACCAACCGCCTGTACTATTGGGAAACATTTTACTTATGGGTTTAGTTGTAACGTCAGTGATTATAGTGCACCCTACCTGTACTGTCTGTCTGTCGGGGATTCCTCCATACACTGATATCTGTGGCAGAGCCTGCTGTCTGCTGCTGGCACTGACACTGGCGCTGACGCTGGCGCTGACACCGGAGCTGGCACTGGTCATTCCCTGGCTGTTGCTGTTACTGCTGGAGCTAGATGTGATGTTGGGGTTGCTAGGGGCAGGAGCACTGAAGACTGAGCTCACTGAGGCCTGAGCCCTATCCATGGCAGCCCTACACCCTCCTGGGCTTGATCCACGTCTACAGCTTGTCTGCCCAAAACCTGATTCACACACACAGAAGAGACAAAAGTGTGAGTCCTGTGAAGATTTGAAGAACTTCTACATAAAACACTTTTTGATTAAACACCCAAATTCCTTGAGCAACACCGTTAAGTGAGTAGAATGAAAGACATGTCCTCTGGAATGCAACTTAGCTTCAAATTAACCAGAAGAATAAGCAAGGTGATTGCTGAATGTAGGATTCCGTCAATGTTTTCTTTACCCAAACCATCCCAAATTTAAACCTTTGTACTGTAGGTGATAAATTCCTAAAATAAAAAAAAATAAAAAAAAAGGAATGCACCCTGAATGGGATGCCAGTCCATCATAGACTCACACATACTGCACAGTATATTCATATACTCACACATAGAAGCACAACCAATGTACAACACATACAAGCTCTAGATCAAAACATTGACAGTGAAACGGTGATACAGCAATACAATCTTCTGCATGATCATGCCACCGGAAACCCAGTAGCTGTCCCAGAAACCGTGGTGAAGCTATTCAAGAATACTAAAATACTGTATATATATATATATATATATATATATACACTTTATATATATATATATACACCTTCTCATTCAAAGCATTTGAATTTGTATTATGGCAAGAAAAAAAGCAGCTAAGTAAAGAAAAACGAGTGGCCATCATTACTTTAAGAAATGAAGGTCAGTCAGTCCGAAAAATTGGGAAAACTTTGAAAGTGTCCCCAAGTGCAGTCACAAAAACCATTAAGCGCTACAAAGAAACTGGCTCACATGCGGACCGCCCCAGGAAAGGAAGACCAAGAGTCACCTCTGCTGCGGAGGAGAAGTTCATCCGAGTCACCAGCCTCAGAAATCACAGGTTAACAGCAGCTCAGATCAGAGAGCAGGTCAATGCCACACAGAGTTCTAGCAGCAGACACATCTCTAGAACAACTGTTAAGAGGAGACTGTGTGAATCAGACCTTCATGGTAGAATATCTGCTAGGAAACCACTGCTAAGGACAGGAAACAAGCAGAAGAGACTTGTTTGGGCTAAAGAACACAATAAAGAACACAATAAAGAAAACTCTTTGAATGAGAAGGTGTGTCCAAACTTTTGGTCTGTACTGTATATATATATATATATATATATATATATATATATATATATATATATATATATATATATATATATATCATAAACCCCTGACAAGCTTCTTCATTATTTTCATTTTCACCAACAAGGTGGCATGACGGGTAAGTGCTTAGCACTATCACCTCACACCTTCAGGGTTGGGTTTCTGAATCTCGTTCCCGTTCTGTGTGCATGGTGTTTGAATGGTCTCCGCATGCTTGTGGGTTTCTTCTTGGTAATCTGGTTAAATCCCGCAATTGCCTGTAAAGTGTGCGTGTGTGAGTGCATTTGCACCCCATATAGGTTGTGACCTGTCTTATTCCAAAAATCGCCCCATGACCCTATACAGGATGAGCACTCTAAATAATGGATGGATGGATAGGTTTCCATTAAATTCCATATAAAGATAATACTTTAGTTTGTTAGCTGAGCTTTTCAACATATTTCAGTGAAGCATCTTGTTTCACACTAAATGGTTCTCTAGGAACAGGTAAGCAATGTTAGGGCTAGAAGCCAGCCAGCCATAAAACAAAAAAAAGTCATATTTACAAGTGCACAATTACAATCTTGGATAATTCTGCTCATATTCCTGCCCATTTATATTACTTCACTTGACTACACTTCTAATCAAGCATCAGTAACATATGATCAGCTTTTTTATTGTCAACAGTTGTGGACTCCAGACTTGCACTTGTGTCTCTCCGATTCAAGTGCAAGTACGGGTTGTCTTGTGCTGTCTGACTGTTTAGGCTCGGGGGAGCCGTTTTCCCACCATAAAACAAGTTTGTTATGGCTTCGGCTCTGAGATTGCGAACACCTGCTCTCCAACCTGACACCTGAGATGAGAGAACACAGGCTTAGGTCACCTGCAAATCAAATGTTCTACTGTCACCAGGAAATTTGAGCTAAATGAATCATGGCTCTTTAGCACTTCTGAATCATTAAACTCACACAGTGAACAGAGTGATAGACAGCAAACAAGCTCATTTACAACCAGGGCTTCTCAAATTGTAAATGTAACAGAAATGTAACTAATCCATTTGATCAAAGTGTAAATATACAAATATGTGTCAAAAGTTTGGACTCAATGGTTTTTCCTGATTTTTTATTGGTTTCTACACTGTGAAACTGAAGGCATATAAAATATGTAATAATCTCCTTTGAACAGTTGATATTGAGATATGTCTGCTACTTATTACAGGGACAGTACAGTGATGACAGAGGTCGGACTTCTGTGAATGACGGCATCGTCTCATATGGGCATCGTCTCATTAGCCCAGGTTGCGGCTACATGGACATTAAAGCGCTTTTGATGAAGCAGTAACAAACTGTTATAATTAACAATTCATTTAACAGCTATGTTTGTAGTTGGGCCATTAATTAAGATTAAATCCAAAAAATTGGGACAAATATTTAGTGCCTAAAAAAATGTGATTAAAAATTGGTGTAATACTAGTATAAAAATCACCCGTCTGATCATTTGTCATCATCTGTGCCTGTTTCTCACTGGTTCATGTCTTAAGTTAGAATTTTATTTATTTATTTATTTATTTATTTGTGCTTGAATGATTCATAGGTCAGTGTGTGTGGCTTAACATACAAAAAAAAAGTCAGAGACTGGACTGAAATTGGGAGCCAAAAATGAGCGCCAAGAAAAGTTCTTCATGAAGCACGGAGAACTATTCCTCAAAACTACATTAAAAATACAAGAAAAGTCTGGCTCTTTGGAAACAAAAATATGAAGAAATGAGGAGCGGCTCAAGACTTTTCCACAGTATATACAACCTTCCCTATCTCTCCAAAAGCCCTGATCAAAAGCGAACTCTGAGGGGTGCAAACAGGACCATTTCTTAGCCTTGCTGTCTCAGGACTTTTCAAAAAGACACTTGAGTCAACAAGATTTGTGGCTCAGTCTTGTCTGGAAGGCAGTTGTGTATACTTTGTTACGCTGCTTTGGTATGCATTTGGCATTGGGAAATGTTCTTTCCAAAGGAGCATTAAGCAAGGGAGATGATTGCTCCACTGAGAATCAGTCATACATAACAATCATTTCAACATTATATATACTGTAGGGTATGGGTTTTTAGAACTTTCTTTCAGCTTGGAGTCTTTACTGTAACGAAAGGAGCAGTGAAATATGGTTTAATAGAAGGAGCGCAAAATAATGCCGCAGTACACAATAAGGTAAGTAAAAATGTATCAAACTTATATAAAATCACACAATGTAAAATCTTTTCTCTCCTTTTTTTTCTGATCCTCAGCTCCTCCTATCACAGAATACTGTGACCCTGAGTAACCATTATTCAAACCCACTTCAAAGCATGGGTGAAGAAATAAGCAAAGTTGAGGCGGAGCCAGTTATCACAGAAAACAACAGTTGGCGGTACCGGCCCAAAATTCCCTTTTTCTTTAATACGGTAACATACCACCTTACAATGCAAATCAAATCAGAACGGATGTCTACGCATATGAGACTATACACTTGCTAAGACACGTCCAGATCTTTACAAAATCCCCAAATTCTTAACCACAGACACATAAAAACATTAAAAGCTGCATTTATACTCAGATAGGTCTTCAAGTCTATGGACACAGAGCAAAGAGCAATACTCTATTATAAAAGGTTGTATTTCTTTCTCTCATCTTAAAATTGAGGTAATCAGATTTAATTAGTGCCGATCTACTGAAGCAGTTAAAGATGAAAAATTATTTGATAAAGTGCATTATTATCAAATCTCTTCATAAAAGAGACCCACATTTCTGTTCCATCTTTCTTTCACACTTTCTCTTCATTATTTTTGACTGGGTGGAACTGCACATTATTCCAGTCAATTTGCCCCCCAACCAGCATTAGTTAATGGTCGACCTTAGACATTTATGGCAACTGGATGATGCCTTTGTTCTTCTGAAAAAGCACTGGAAAAGGACTGCCACTTACTGTACTGTACCAGTTTTAGTCAGTCATTCAGAAGCAGATTCACTGAATCGAACATCCTTTTATTGATGTTGATGGTTTTGGTGCATGGTGTTGGCATGTGTGTTATGTTTTATTTGCAGCGCAACTTGCTAGTAGTGAGACAAGATAAAGGGGTTGCGACAGAGATGGGTTATTAGCCAAGACCACATCAAACAGACAGTGTTTCCTCAGGGTGAACTGACACCAGATGGATAAGAAATCCCCTCTGCCTGCCTGGACAGGCTGAAGCTGAACTCTACCAGTTACCAGCTAACACGAGAACTGCAGAAACATAAACACGGTTACTGACTAATAACTGCCTGTCATCCTGGGTCCCAGCATCGGACTCCATTGTGTACAGTATAATAATATATATTAAAGCAAATTTTGCACTTTATACTAATATGCTGATACCCTAGAAGTGGCTTAGAATCTCAGTGAGACTGAGTGTAAACTGATCCGCATCACCACCATAAAAATATTACTGCAGTTATAAGAAGGATTTGGTGAGTTTTACCATCCGATATAAAGTCTGTCATCGTCTACATGCAACACAAAGACATTGGTAAGTGTCATGTTCACACTTCAGCTATGAGAAGAAAATAATCGTCCTTGAATCCATGATTAGTTTTTTCATTCACTTTCTTTCAGTACCTACTTTGTCCAGGTCAAGAGAAGTGTGCAAAGGAGGGAAGGCACTCTTTCCATTGGAAGGCACCATGTGCATAGCCGTTGGCACACCCGTTCACACCTAGGAACAATTCTTCTTAGCACTAATCCACCTGTGGATATGTGTATGAGAGACTGAAGTTTAGGGTTGTAAAACCATTAAGGATTTCTACAGAGGTGCAAGAAAAATAATGATTTTGACTCTTAATTTGCTCCTAATAATGCACTTGGTTATTAGTAAGGAATAGGATCCACTTCAAACCAGTAGTTTTAATTGCATTTAGCTATTTTTTATGAATGTATTTGTAATAAGGAGGTATTAGCGTAAGTAATAGTAATGTTCACTGTTCTGCTATAACATTAAAAACATTAACAGCAAATTCCCCCAATGCTAATTAACACCCAGTAGTCCAGGTGGACTTAATACGTAAATCAATAAATTCCTGGAAGTGATAAATCAGCTCTTGGGATTTTTTTTTTTCTGTGGAGGTTTTGGGTTCCCCTTGTGCCACTGGGGTGTCTCTGGTCCCTTAGGAAAGGTTTTGTTGCACTGGATGTTCTGAAATCAATCAATCAATCAATCAATCTATCTATCTATCTATCAATCTATCTATCTGTTCTGCTTTGGGATCAGATTGGACAAGCTAACATTTGGTCCCCAGGGGCATAGTTGAGCCTTGGATACCCATGATCCTGTCATGACTTTTCCGGCGTAGTCTTGGTGATCAATTTTATTCACTTCACCTGTCAGTGCTCATAATATTATCACTGATTATAATGGAAACTATTGTTTCCATTCATTTTTTATTTGTTGCTATTTTCTCCTCCCTGAGTTATTTATCTCTGTTTTTATTGGTCACCAATTAATGTTTCTCTCTACTGAAATTATCTGCTTTTACCAGAAAATGTAATGCACTGAGCTTCAGTGCTCAGCTTGCACAAAGCCTATGAGAGACACACGGTTAAAACTAATGTCACGACAGGAACTAGCACGTGTTTTCTGCCCAGTTTTGTGGGATCTCAAACACCTTGCTCTCAGGATATTAGGTCGATCACACTTGCACTGCATGCGAAACGAGAGAGAGGTGGTTCTGATAGATATCTTATAGATCAATACTGCAGTCAAAGTAGCAGGACATACCACACTGTTAAGGTCAGGATGGAGTATCACTCAGCGCTATAGGAGCGGTGAGGTATTCCATATTAGCCTAAGGGCCGTTGTCACATGCTGTTATCTTCTTAACATGCCTGCTTAGTATAAGTCAGAGACAACCTTTCATAAATCAGGTAAGGGAGAGGGGGTCAGAAGGAAGGAGGGAGGGAGAGAAAGAGCGATAGAGAGGAAGGCCTGGTCACACTTTAGATGAAGAGAGTTAGCAGGGTGTCGGTCAGAAACTGGAAGGCAATAATACACCCCAACTGCTACTAGGGGGACTTCAGGAAGTCCTCCTCCTTTTTTTTATGGTTTTTGTGGTGTGCTGTTTTCTGGAGACAAATGCAAAAGTGACAAAATTTGTACATTTGTTTTAGAAAAAGGCTGGATTAGAGTCACAAAACTAAATTAATGTGACTTATCAAACCATGGTAACTAGAAAGCACAATTTACCATCACTATTCCCATAAATGAAAGTAAAAATCTATGGAGCTAATAAATCATTCACTGGTCTCTGCATTCTGTTTACTGTTCGCAGCGGTCAAAGTAAGACGTTTGTCCTCTCTTTCCACCTTTCTCTCTCTTGCTCTCCATCATCCTCCATGTTAGTGCATTCCCTGCTTTGTAGCGTCCTGCCAGAGGAAGATTTGTGGCCCTAATTTCCTTAAGATCCACCATAAACCTGCCTGCTTTGTCTGCAGGGAAACTACCAGTTTGAATGATGGCTTCTGCTGTCATGGTCTCATCTGATTGAAGAACCCAACCCAGGGAGTCTGTGATCATAAGGTTGACATACTTGTGTTCGATGTCTGGTGTACATCATGAGAGTTTCTCCATGATCAATGATATGGATATGAAGGAGCTTATTTATCTCGGGAACGTTATGAAGGCGGTATTATAAATGCATTGAGTTCAGCAGGAAATTGAGTTGTGTAGATGTTTAATTCAGATGTTTAAACTTCCTTCTTTCTTAGCACCATTTCGAGGTGACCTTATAGCCGTAAAACCGCCTGATGGGGAGCCATCTGTTTATGCACTTTTTTTTTTTTTTTTTTTAATATAACCGCTCAATATGTGAACCGCATGTGGGTCTAATTTCAGGTTAATTTGGTAAATAATTTTTTTTTAATTTGTAGAAACCGTTTAGCTAATTAACATCTAAATTACATGCCCACACTCCCAGATCATTTGTGTCTGTTAAACGTATAGTAGACAGGATAGTCTTAGTTTTTTTCTTGTGCCTTTATATTGGATCTGAAATGAGCTCAAAACAACAATGTAACTACTATTAGCCGAGATCTTCCTTAAACTTTTATCCGGATATAATACCGTCTCAAAACATTTGACCACACCACAGAGGGCTTCTTTAAACTTATTTTTCTTTCGGCTTAATGTAGCATTGTATCAATACTTATTTTTTTCAACACAGTGATCATCATCATTTACTTTATAATGGAACCTAAGCTCATTTACAGTATCATGATTGTTCATCTATATATTAATGCGTCCTTTCTAATATATTAAATTTTTTAATCGTTCTTTGCTTTAATTCACATGGTCTGCTATGGTCCACATAATCTATATACATACGTAATAATAACTAAGTGATGATAAATGGATTTTTTAAATGTTGTTTCTCATCAAAGAAAGTTTTCAGTTGTTTATTTCGATTTAAAAAAAAAAGTGGTTTCTTTTCATTTTTCATTACAGAAAGGTCTAAACACAAAAGGATGTTCTGTTTAAAAGTTTCTTTGTAAAAAGTGAACTTTTCTTGGTCTGACTCATTTCAGGAGAAAGTCAAGGAAAGACCGTTTACAGCTGCTATCTCGATAAGACAGACAATTTGGTTCCATGAATGTTCCAGAACGTTAAATGTTTCTTTAAACAGTTAGAAAGGATGATCTACAGTATCATCCGGTAATAAAAAAAGAATGCAATGTAAATTGTAAATACAAATACTTCATATGCCAAGGTTGACTGTTTTTCTATAACAGTCAAGGATAAAGCCCCATTGGCTTTATCCTTACTTATCATTAAAAAAAAAAAAAAAGGAGAAAACATGACATTTATTAAAAAGAATACTTTTATTCTTTTTTTTTTTAATCACACTAACACCCAGAGTAATGTGCAAAGGGGCTTTTAAATGCTAACATCCAAACCCTGGGGAAAAAATCGAAATGAACACAAATCTAATTGAAGCTTTCAACCAAAAAGTCTATTACAACATTCATTGTGACTTTGTGATTTGAATGCGCCAGGGTTAATAATTGACCATCATTACTGTAGATGGTTATGCTTCATTCACTAAACATTATCATCACAATTAAAATACACATGGGGAAAACACAAGCTGTTCTATCAGAAGTCTATAAAGCTGCATTCGCTGGGGTGAGATCAGCTGATTTGAATAGGAAATACATTACAGCATGCAAGCCAGCATTATCAAATATCAAACATGCAAAAACCACCAGCCAGCATGTGACACCACGAGAAAGAAACAAAGTCTCTGAACTGTCTACAGCTGCCTTTAGAGCAGTGCCTGAAATCAGCATGGGTGACCCTGCCACACGTCTCTCTCTCTCTCTCTCTCTCTCTCTCTCTCTCTTTCTCAGAAACACTCAGACAGTCGTAAAGCTGCAATTTGACGGGGAGAGAAATCACAGCCACACACGCCTCAGGGGAAGTGCTGCTCACAAAGGACCTCAAAGCCTGCCAGGCCGTGACTTATGGTTAGGAAAGTGTTTACTGGGCACAGGTGTAAAGTGCTAATCAATGATACCATGACGACTTCAAAGGGCCGACTGAAGAAACAGCATTTATGTTAAAATGAAGATAATTAAATGAAACGGGTTCGTCAAGCACGTCGTGCTCGTAGCAGCCATGATGGAACTTCTGGCGGACACGTTTCTGCCTAAAGGAACGGTGAATCCTGTGCGGCTTGCCAAACGGAGATGGCCGCATAGGCCAGAAGGACACCTGAGCAAACTCAAACTCGCATCTCAGGTCAGACAGCCACCTGTTCCAGACCACTCAAGCATGAAGAGACAGCACCTCTAAACAAGCACAGGACCGAGGAGTTGACAGATTTTGTATGCAGTCATATCCATCAGTCATGAAAAAGCAGAGGCTAGACAACAATGGGCTTATAAGCACGATTCCGTGCTATGGAACTGAGTGCCATATATATGCAGCAAAGGGTGTTACAAATATGGCAGCTGTTTCCCAAAACTATCCCTTTACATGAAGATTACTGAGATCCTTGCATTTATTAAGATTATTAATAAGCTTTATGTTGCAGTAAGATTTCAAGTTATGAAAAATTTTATGTGGTTATCCGCATGCAGTGTAAAAGAATTGGCTCAGTCTGATCCACTGATCCAATGATTTATGCAACATACAGTAAATATGATATCGAGGGAAAGGAAACGGCTTGTCCATCGATAGTATCCATAGGAATCAGTGTTTCTTTGTTTTTCAGTACAACTTTAAAAAAAAAATGGATGAGGAAAATTTTAATTAGTGCATCCTTTTAAATCCTTTCAAAACTCACAGTAACAGTTATTCTGCAGCATTACAGTGCGTGGAAGAACTGGTGCATGGTGCATGGCTGAAATACACAGTGCAGTACAGGGTAAGATGCACATGCATGCTTGCATGCTGTGTTTTGGCCTCTCGTCCACATGCAGACTGTGTTTTAGGTCACTGCAACCTGACCCTGTGGAAAACTCTTCCTGCGTGAAGATAATTAGAAACTCATTTTGACATGTGGACAGGGAAAACTACGTTTCAGGTTCGTAAGACCAAGCAGCTTTTCTCCTTTGTTTGCCGTCGGAATGTGACGTGCATGCATTTCTCGTTCTTCTGATTGGCTAACATGACATAACAGTTAGGGTTAGATCGCTGTTTGCTGGTCTGGTATGCACCCGACATTGGCAGTGTTTTTGCATTTAGGAAGAAACCCAACAACCTTGAGGAAAACCCACACGGCTCTATGAATAAAACGTGAAGCTCACAAACAGGAGTCTAAGCTTAAGCCTGCACAGGTTAGAATGCAGATGAGAAATTAGTAATGTCCTAATTTCTGCATCTTCTAAACAATTATCCGTGTCAACATTTAAGATCAGACAGAAAGAAAAAGAGATGTCTCCGCTCATTCTGTAATAGCTTACACATGTACGTGTGCATGTCCATTGTAATGTAACAACTCCTGATCTAGGTTGTCAAACCTTTTGAATGGTTAAGAGAATAATTGGGTGCAACAAGTACGTGCATGCAGGACTCAGACACATAAAACAACCTGAAACATTCCTTTGGGGTCAAATGTGAGGCGGCTGCATAGAAAATGAGCTGAAGAGAGCTCAGTAAATATACTACGTTCTGACAAATGAGTCGCTTGGACAGGCATAATGAGAGGATGAGTGATACAGTTAGCTGCGTTGAGTTTGTCCTCGTGGCTGGATCATGTCAGGGGGAAGATCAGGAGATTTGGTGCTGGAAAATTGGATTGGATTTTCTCCTTGATTCAAAAATGCTTCAGAGATTCAAAGCTTCTCAGTATGATTTAGAATAAATCATAAATGTAGGCTGCATTAATAAACATATACTACATGGACATTTTTTTTGGACCTTCCCCAAACCATTGCGATAAATTTGGAATAGGAAGTCATTGTACGCTCTAGTTTTATAATTTCCCTTCACTGGAAAAAAAAAAAAGAGGCCTAAACCTGTTCCAGCATGACAATGCCTCTTTGCACAACACAAGCTCTATAAAAACATGGTTTGCTAAGGCTAAAGTGGGAGAACTCAAGCGTCCCTGACTTCAACCATTTGGGATTAACTGGAACCCCAACTACACCCCAAGACTACAATGCATTAGTATAGTTGGGCATTGATGTCACGCCCGACATCAGTGCCCAACTATACTAATGCATTTGAGGATAAATAAGCAAATCCCAACAGTCACGTTTAAACATCATGTGGAAAATCTTTCCACGCCATTGGAGGTGATTATGTAAACAAAGGGAGAACAAGTCTGGAACAGGATGTCGAACAAGAACGTTTTATTTAATGTGCATTGGGATCTGAGTGAATAGAGTCTAGCTTTAACCAATGCAGTGATTTTCTCCATTCATTTGCACATTACAGGAACTCAAGAGAAATAAAGATAGATATGAATACTATATTAATATGTACATAATATATGGACATATGTATGTAATATGTAGTAGAAGAATGATTTTATACTTAAATGACACTATAGAAGTAGCAATATTGCCTAAGATTGGGTTACTGTTGATGCACATGTTCTTCTGGGTTCTCTGGCTTCCTCCTTAAATATGCTAGGAAGTGGATGGGTACTGTACTTTCTTTTGTGTGAATCAGTGTGTGCATGGTGCACTATGATGGATTGTCATCCCTTTGAGTAGGTATTCCAACCTCCAGAGCCTGGAGGCAGATTATTCTAACTATTATTAGTATTATAATAAACCTGTCAAGGTTAGCGGCGCTTACTAAAGATGTATAAATGAATGAATGAATTTAGGCATGAGTGCGACATGGTCAGGCGACTCAGTGTGTAGACCTTCTGCCCTACAAAGTGTAAATGTAAATGTGCATGTAAATGCAAATGTAAATAGCTTTGCTGTACAGTATACACACACTATCACAGGTATTGCCAGAATGTTTATAGTAAAAACAGACTTTGTCGTTACTTAATAACGAGAAGCTAATCTGGTGTCTTTCCAATCTTTACTTGATATACTGTACTACAGGCACGTCCACAGTATTCTTGAACTTTGAATGGTCTGCAGCTGAAAGGTTTAGCATTGTGTGCCTATATAAGATTAATGTGTTTGAATATATTACATTACACCCATATTAATGTTAAAACATTACCATGGAAACACTTCACAGACTCTGTGTGTAAACGAATTACACTGCACACTCTAATAGCTACTCTTAATTTATTTATGGCTATATAATAATATGAGGTCATTTTAGAGCTCTGGAAAAATAATTTTTGGAGCATGAGCTACATCTTTCGATATATAATTGTATGTAAATATATTGCGTTTACATTAAGGTCCCCTCATCAGATGACGCACAAAACAGGTTCAGACCTTTTTGTACCTTTAACATATTAATATTACGGGGGGATCAGAACCCTTATTTAAACAATTATTTATTTTAGAAATTCTGTTCCTAACTTAAATATGTTGATACATTAATCATGCTTTAAAAAAAAGAAAATAAGCCAGATAAACCAAATAATCAGAACCTGTATTAACAAATGTTTATAGCACTGATGAGTAAATTGTAGAACATTTGATCAGCTTGATCCAGCACCTTAATAAACATGTTTTAAAGTTTTTGCACTTAATGTGTTATTAAAATGCAGGAATTATTATTATTATTATTATTATTATTGATAATAATAATAATCATCATCATAATAATAATGTTCATATTATTATTGCTAAGTAATGGTGATTGTATTTTTACAAAAGCAAATATCAATTCACAAATGACTTATATGACCTATGAATTATTAATACTGATGGTGTCAATGCAAGATATTTGATGAAATAATAATTACTCCACTTTTGAAGCAGTGTAAAGTGTTTATAAGGGACGAATCTCTTACTGCGCTAGTTTTAAATAGCCGTTGAGCTGTTTTTGTCTCGCAAACTCAACCACCCTGGTTGTAACTAAATCCTTCAGCGTCATAGATATTAAAATTGGTATTAGACAAACTTCCACCGCATAATGATCTCACCAGAACTGTAGGGCAAGTTTCCTCATCCTTTCTTCTCCAAGAGCTCCGACAGCTATGGTATTAAGCCTATAAAAGGCAGCTGTGTTTTCTCTAACGTATGCAATCACAGTGGATTATAAAGGTGTCAAGACCACGTCCTTCACCCCTGGTTTGCACTGATGCACAGGTGACCAATTTTACATATTTGAATAGAAAAACCTTATGCAAAGTAAGAGTGCAGACAGGTATTTGGTTTGCTGGGAACACAAACATCACTTAGTTTGCCTCAAAATACAGTGGAATAACCTACTGTAAAGGTGATGCAGACGGACAAGAGAATTCGCACAAGTGCAAGGCGAGCGTGGCTCAGGTCTGGGATTTTGTTTACAAAGCAAGGGGTCAGACCAGACCAGACCAACGTGTGTGTGTGGAGAGGGTGCAGATGGTCATGTTATTTGAGATGCAGTGTGGTTAAACACCTCATATCAGCACCACATAGGTCAATAGTGGAACACTCTTCCGGTGTTCAATGCGCCGTCTCCTGTTGGGGATTAAGTGGGGTCTAGGGAGGTATTCTCAAGCGCACAATTTCTTAAGTGCACAAAGAAAGAAAGCACTTTATTAATAGTTCAAAAGGGACATCATCTCACCGATTGTCATTGGTACGGTATATTCATGGAAAGAACCTCCAAGCCATGCAGACCATGTCTTTAAGGAAAAATATTTGTGTTCACTGACTCCCAGTCAGATCACTCAGTCCACTCTAGTAACATTGCAGAGGAGAAACTCAATGCACAGCAGTAGAGCATGTGGTGGAATCCAACTGAGCAAACAGTCATGTTGTATAAGAAAGCATGTGCAGAGAAAGGCATTTTGTCTTGTGTGTGTGTGTGTGTGTCTGTGTGTGTGTGTGTGTGTGTGTGTGTGTGTGTGTGTGTGTGTGTGTGTGTGTGTGTGTGTGTGTGTGTGTGTGTGTGTGTGTGTGTGTGTGTGTGCGTGTGTGTGTGTGTGCAAACACTGATACTGTACAGTACATACAATCTCTCTCAGCACACACAACACACATATTCAGACACACACCCACATGCAGTATATACAGCTAGAGGCATGAAGTGGGATTTCCAGACCTACAGTAGTAACATGCATGCATCATATAAAGGCAGCATGCAAAGTGCAGAAAGCAATGAATCTCCATGCCCATACCTTCCACATAGACCTCGTCCTCTCTCTCTTTGCTTCAGTGTCTCGTGTCTTCCTTCCCTGATATCCTACACCATTTCTGTGTGCGGCTCTATCCAGCAGGACAGACTATACCAGGCAGTGAGGAGGAGCTCAGGAGGAGGGAAAAAATTTCAGCATGAATTAGCATTCCGAAAGCAAGCATGTGACTTTTGCCTCTCCAATCACAGAGCAGCATGTCAGTCCGGACCTCCCTGTTCTCCTCCCACCTCCTCTTCTCTTCTCCAGTAGAATAGCTGTGACAGGACTGTAAGACATTGGTGGTGTTGTTGTTACATAAGGAACACTGTATTTCAACAAAAGTGCCTGTCTGGAGGGGTCCTGGGAACACCGTGGATGGGATGGCCATCATGCACACACACACACACACACACACACACACACACACTCATTCATTCAATCCTAGAGGCAATTGAAAGATGTCTATCTGGGAGGAAGTGGGAGGAGAGTGGGGAACCCCCTTCTTAGGAAATCCATTCCTACTCTGGGAGAACATGTCGAGCTCTACACAGTAGGCATAATAAACTTAAATAGGGACCCTGGAGCAAAACGGCACTACTTTACTATCCACCTTGTCAGAAGCAAACAGTAAAATTCGCAGTGACATTTTCTGCCATAAATTTCCCAACTTGGTCTTTGTCACCTTCGCACAGCAAACATCTGTCCTCCAAGTGCACCCAACCCCTCATCTTCCTGAAGCCCTTGTGTCTCATTAAAACCGGTGCGGTTTATAGCAAAGCTGCCTACAGCCTGCGTGACCCGAGCCGCCCTGGCTTTACAAGCCCTCTCAGCACCGCAGGTTAGACAGAAAAATCATTCCACAATTAATCTGTTCCCCTTTTTCCGTTGGCCGTGCTCATATGTGAAGAAGTGAAGTTGCGTGCAAACATGACATGGGGTAATAAATGTTTTCGGAAATGAAGGTTGATGGTGCTGAGCTTAAGACTGTTAAGCGATGGATGACGTAATAGTATGGGACTCACAGGTGCTGAGGTAGCACGGAGATAATTAGGCAGGTCAGAAAACAGGCAGGGGGAAAATGAAGGAGGTGATTGTGCTATTTTCTGCACTGATAATAAGTTCCTTATGGTTTCCTTGTGCGCACTAGGAGAGGAGAAGGAAACCAAGGAGGAATATTGTTAATGTTGTAAAGTTATTGTTGTCTACATTGATACACTTGATACACACCTGACCAACATATGCTAAGATATTTAACCAGTGGAACCAGTTAAACTGGTTCCACTGGTTAAACTGGTTCCACTGGTTAGCTATCATTTATGTTGTCAAAGCTTTCAATCTCTGTCTAAAGAGGAATATTATCCATAAAAGTTCTTTCAAATTAATGCAATGATATGTTTTTGCAGAACATTGGTGTTTGGTGTGGCCATCACATGCCTTTAAAATTGCATCAACCCTCTAAGGAAATTACAGTACATTTCTTACATGGAAATTGGCAGGTCAGTCGTTCTCATCTCAGCTTGTTAGAAAACTGTTTTTCGCATTTCTCGGATACCATGATATTTTCATCTCAAATATAAAATTATTTTTATGATTTTTTTTTCTCAAAGATTTCAGTAACTTTTACATTATTGTATATTTTTTTTGTTTGCACTTTTCTTTTCTTTTTTTTTTGTTAGAAAGCAAAAACAGTGATCCATTGAACTCCACTCATCGCATTTGTAACATTTACTAGCATGCACTAAAGGCAACCTGCACACACAGGAACACATAAACTTCTTCCATTGCTCCAAAGTTCAATCTTTATGCTCCCTAGTGAAGTTTTTTTTTTCCCAATTAGCTTCAGTAGTAAATGATTTACTTAGAGCCACACAGACGTTTAGTCCCAATCCTGTGACTTCTTATATCTTCTCATATCGTCTTTTATTTTAATTACAGTTGATTTCTTTACTCACCAACCTCACCAAGGGATTAAGTGACTCATTCATGATTTGTTTTCCATATATCTTATATGGTCTATCTACCTCTCAGTTACAACTAGGAGTGAAATGAATAAGAACAGTATACAATAGAATAAACAAGGAACACAAATATTGTATAATTAATGCAGTTTAATTAACTAATATTTAATTAATAGCATGACTCACATAAGTGCATACATACTTAATCAGTCCTATTGTTTTTTTGTTGTTGTTGTTGTTTTGGTAAGTGTAAAATAGCATAGTTCATAATTCATGGTTGTTGTTTTTTTTAGTGTTAAAGTACAGTTCATCTCTGGTATAAGAACGCACTTTGGTAAAGAAAGTGAGTCAGTCTGGCTTTGTCTTTCCTAAATCAGAAACAGCAGGTCTCCAAAGTGGTCCACCTCAGCTTCCTGGAGACTAATTTACAGCTTCCTGTTGTCAGCACTCCTATTGATACTAATCTCCTGCCTGTTACAATAGCAGTAATGCTCTTACAATCCACTGCTGTATCCACGATTAATAGGTACCTCGGGCGAAACACCTGAAGTGATAAATGGCCCCCGAACAAACACATGCTTGTTGTAACACTCTCCATTTAATGAGTTGCGGTAAGTTAAAGCTTCCACATAAATGTTGCGATGCTCCTGGTGGGGAGACATACAGTAACCCATCTGTCGTTAGTCAGAAACCTACAGGCGTTCATTTTTACATAACATTTATACATGTCAATAGAGATTTAACAGGAAATATTAGAATAAGAATGATTATTATTTTTTTCTTCTTTTACTTTGTTCGTCCTAAACCTCTGTTTTACGAGCCCCCGCCTTTAATGACAGCTTATTTCAGTGGGTGGGATGGAGGTGACTAGCACACAGGCTTATGGCTGAAGATCCATCACTTTTTATGAGGCTGTTGTCATGTGCAAAAAGGGGTAATGCTCCAACCCAGCTTTGTTTCTTTTCGGCTGTAAACATTGGACTGTCGTTTTAATTGCGCCCATATATACGAACGGCCCTTACCTCCCGGCTCCGGACAATAAATCAGTCACACCATGGTCACACAAAGGAACCAGGTCTCTGTCTTTCTCTCTCTCTCTCTCTCTCTCGTCTGTCCAGCTCGACAATCACACCTAGAAACACAACTTCTGCTACAGGGGAGCACTCACGCTCATAAACCTGCTTTTAGTTCTATGCTCACTACGTAAGTCTTCTCATGTTCCAAACGGGCTGTGAGAACATTTATCTGCACTGTCACCCAACTACATGCACAGTAACGGAAAACAAGTCATACTGTATGTTTCAGACTAATTACAACAACACAGGGAAAGGAGCACTCTCACTCACTCACTCTCTCTCTCATCGTCTCTAGAGCTCTGTCCTGTATACAGGGTCATGGTGGGCCTGGAGACACCCTGGAAAGGAGCACTGAATTAAATTAAAATCACAACTGAGTAAATTAGTTTTTAATGATAGAAATTACAACAAAGCAATCTTATAGAAATCCAGATGGAGATGTAAATTCCTAATGAGCAATCAAAGCTGACAGCATCAAAGGATAGAAACTAGACTCATAGGAAACCCGTGCTCTTCTTGGTTGACACCAGATAGTGGCTTCATGAATCATTGCTCTTTTATACAGTAACTCTACACTGTAAATCAAACTTTGCTCTAAAACCCAACCTCCAAAATGTCCTGTTTGCCCGAGTATATCATCCATTCGTTTGTCTTCATTTTGTCCTTAGGGTATGCAAAGCTCTGCACTCTTTTGCATATTACAACATTGGGGAATGTCAAATCATGACACTGAAAAAAGCAAACTGTGTGAGGTGTACACGGATCAGCCATAGCATCACCATTGAAGACATTCATCCCATATAGGTTCCTCTTGTGCCTCTGAGGCAGCTCTAGTCCCTCTGGGCATGAGAGCACAAGACCTCAGGGGGTGTGCTGTGGTGTCTGGCTGCAGGACGTGGACAGCAGATACTTTAGGTGCTACGGGTTGCAGGATGAGACCTCTGTTAATTGAATTGTTCATTCTGGTGGCTTTCTATCATAGCCAGAATTTATTTTTTTGTCCGAGATGGAAAAACAACAGAGCAAATCATATGTTCCTTATTTGTGAGAAAACAACATGATTAGACGGATTAGATGCATTATTTGATTCGTACACATTTTCAGACACATTTCCATGCTTTTTCTTTAACTCTGTAAAGCTGCTTTGCGTCAATGATCATTAATTATCGCGATATACAAATAAAAATCGAAAGGAGCTAAAAGGGTTCAATGTACACACACACACACACGTTCACACACTGCCCTTAGTACTGCACCTGAGTACTTCTGCATTTCTGGTTCTTTCATTATACTCACAATGGTAGTATATCACAGTCAGTGTAAAATACTGTAAGTTCCATAGGCGGCATGGTGGTGTAGTGGTTAGCATTGTCACCTTGCACCTACCTCCAGGGTCTTGGTTCGATTCCTGGCCAAGGTTCGAGGTTGTCTCTGTGTGCGTGGAGTTTGCATGTTCTCCCCATGCTTGGTGGGTTTCCTCCCACAGTCCACATGTAGGGTAGGTTAATTAGTATTCCCAAAATTGGAATGGCGATGGTTTGGCACCCTGTCCAGGGTGTACCTTGTGCCCTAAGTCTCCTGGGATAGGCTCCAGGCCCCCCGTAACCCTGAATACAGGATTAAGCGGTATAGATGATGATGAGTGAGTGAGTGTAAATTATATAAATTTCATACGAATAATAAGGACCTGGAAGACAAATTGTCTTTGTACTAGAAATGCCAGAGCCGCATTATTTCAAAACAGAAATGCATTCAGAGTATAAAATTAAATAACATAAATTTAACTAAATTGCAACTTGGTACTATACTATTTTCCAGCTTGATCTAGCATAAGACATGTCTGACAAAAAACAAAAATCAATACTATTCAGAAAACAAAAAAATATTAATGTGCCTTTAAAATATTAATGATAAAAACCACAACGCATCTCCCTGAAAACCTTTATTCACAGATTGATCTTGTCTGAAATCAGTTCCTGCAATATTTTATGCGACACTTACATCTGTATCCAAAGGGGTTGTAATGATATGCATCATGTAATATGAATATTACCCTTGTAATCAAAGATGTTTGAATATTATTTATGCAATTCATTGCTTTTTTGACTATTGCGTACAAACCTGTCCAACCTACACTAGTCCATCTACTGCTGCCATCTTCTGGTCTTTTCTTGTAGTAAATATTTGGCATGGCTTGAAACTCACACCAAAACCTACATAACTTCTACTCATCATCATGTTAGAGTTACGTGCAATGTTTTCCCTCCCCATGAATTCCGCGCAAGTGTTCCTCTCTAAAGCTCTTAAAAAGATGACATAATGGTTGTATGCCATAAAAAGGCTGAAAAGTGAGCTGTGCATTGTTTTATATTCACAATTTAGATTTGAACCGGATAAGTGAACGTTATGAGGATTATAATGTAGTTCTGCTTTTACAACATTGATGGTAAAAAATAAAAAATAGATTGTGTGTTTTGCAATATACACTTATATTCATTTAGGTATGGAGACACAATCAAGACAATCTGCTGAAGTTGGAACCAAGCATCAGAAATGGGGAAGAAAGGTGATTTAGGACATGAAACATGGCATGGTTGTGGTGCCATAGAGCCTGGTCTGAGTATTTCCAAAACTGCTGGTCTGCTGGGGTTTTCACACACAATCATTTATGGTTTACAGAGAATGGTCGGAAAAAGTGAAAATTAATGATATTATTCCTTGTGCAAAAATGCCTCGTTAATGCCAGAGCTACGAGGAAAATACGCAGACTGGTTCAAAGGCAGGAGTAACTTAAATAACATCTTCTTACACCCAAAGTATGTCGAAGAACATGTCCTGCACAACACGCTGAACCTTGAACCTACATTTTGCATGGTCTCACCAAGAGTGGAAATTGGCTGGGAATTTGGTTTAAACAACATGAAAGGATGGATCCATCCTGTCTTGTATCAATGTTTCAGGCTGGTGATGGTGGCGTAATGGTGTGTAGGATGTTTTCTTGGCACACTTTGGGCCCCTTAGTACCAACTGAGCATTGTTTAGATGCCACAGCCTGCCTGAGTATTGTTGCTGACCACAGGATAATGTGCCATACCACAAAGCTGCAATCATCTCAAACTGGTTTTCACAGTGACGTCACAATGACTTCATTGTACTGAAACGGCTTCCACAGTCACCAGATCTGGATGCTGGAATGGCAGATTCACATCATGCAACGGGCAAATCTGCAGCAAGTGTGTGATCGATCATGTCAATGTGGATGAAAACCTCTAACTAAATTTTCCAACACTTTGGTGAATCTACAGGTATGCCATGCAGAATCAAAGCAGCTCTGAAGGCAAAAGAGGGTCGGGCCTAGTATTAACAAGGTGTACCTAATGAAGTGGCCAGTGAAAGTATTTTAAGTGAAAATGTTTTTTTTTTTTTTTTTTTGTATTTTTTATTTATTTTTAGGATTCATACTTTCATATATACACACTGCCCAAAAAAATAAAGGGAACACTTAGTCCCAGTTTGACTTGAACGCCTCTCATATGTGTATGCATGGTTCAAGTCAAACCAGGACTTAATTTTTTTTAGCAGTATATATATATATATAAATGAATCCAAAAAATATTATAGATATTATAGATAGATAGATAGATCCTATCCTAAAAGAAAATGTACAGTATGTATATATATATATATATATATATATATGAAGGTGAGAATAAATTGCCAGTGTATCAATGCAGTATGAATGGTAGTGACAGGTGTGTGTGTGTGTGTGCGTGTGCGTGTGCGTGTGTGTGTGTGTCGAGTAGGGGCTTGACGATGCTGTGTGGGAGTTATCTTTTCTGCAGGAAAACAGGAAGCTGTTCACACCCACCCCTCTCCATCCCTGTCCATCTTTCTTTCCATCCCTGCCAACATCATGAGTGCCACAGACCAGTCCATTTGCCATCCTTGTGAGACCACCAGTCTGGTCAGTGGTCCTACTAACAAAGTGGTGAGTTTTTATTGTCTATTTACTGTACTTACTCTAACATTTATTAGTGCACTCACCTGTTCTGCTGATGTTCTGAAAGGTTTTCATTGTAACTGCATGTGCTGAGAGAGACGAGTGAAGTCCAGGTCTGTCTGTTTATCATGCCCTGTGGAGTAGGCCAGGCCTGGATTCATGATGTAATTAGATTATTATTTACCACCGCACGTAGATGCAGCACTTTAATCCTATTTCGATGTGTTTGTTTTTCCATGTCAAATATCCGGTTCAGTCTTGCCAGCAGTCCTGTGCCCTTATGTTGGCACAGCTTAAAGCTGCCAATGCATTTACAGCACTCCTGGCTCACTATTCTTTTTTACATTCCTGCATTTTGGGGTTAGGGTCATATCTATTAAACCTTTTACAGCACACTTCTACAAATAGATGAAGTGATTGACTGAACTATTGACCTTACAGAACATCTTCATGAACTTCACTTGTGAATTTGAATTTGACATGTGCTGTTTACACAATCCATATGATATGTTTTATACTTTTTGTTCGACTTTTCACATATGTGTATGAGCATGTAATGCATATTTTATACCTGTGAACTTTTATTGTATTAAGTGCCTGTATTTTTGCACATTTGTCTGTTGCATACTGTATGATTTATTTATTTTGACCACTTGGTGTTTACATGGTAAATTCAAATGTGCAAACTCAGTGAATCAGCATGATGAAAGTCATCTTCATTTGTTCTCATAGTTATCACCATTAACATTAAAGCTACCTACTGTAGGCTTTACAAGCCCCTTGCTCTTGCTAATGTGGCTTCATGGGACCTGTGGTGGGTGTATGCGGGCGTCTGGCAATGGGATGTCAGCGGCGGATCCTTTGGGTGCTGTGGATTGCGGGATGGGGCCTCTGTGGATCGGGCTTGTTTGTTCGGTGCATTCCATGGATGCTCAGTCGGATTGAGATCTGGGGAATTTAGAGGTCGGGTCAACGACCTTGAACTCTTGCCTGCTACAAGGCAGGTTGTGATGCACTGAGTGGTCTGTCTGTCGTCTGTTGTCTGTTTCGGCCAGTATTTACTTTTTCTTCGTTATGTGTGGGATCAGGCCAGGTGAGTTGGACTTTGTTCCCTGCAGACAAAGATGGGCCTTTGGTGTCCATGATCCAATCACCAGTTCACTGGTAGATCATTGATAATTCAATGTAATTTGATTCACCCGGTGGTGGTGGTACATAAATATTTCGTTCAGTACAGCCGGTGTTTGGATTGGTTTTGAATTACAGATGCAGCCTCGGAAAAGCAAAAAAATGCAAATCCTAAATGCCATGATGTACTAGACCTGCAGGGACGCGTACACTATGCAGATCTTTTGGTTGAATTATTAAATTATTAGTTAGTTAATTAATTAGTCATTATTTATTAGCTAGTTCATTATAAATACCTTAAATAGATATGATTTATAGTTTTAAAGCTTCAGCTTGGTCATCTTAATACAATTTAAAGTGTGCCACTGAACTTATTGACACAGGCTAATTGGAAACTCTCGGTTGTGTGTGCCTGTCAGTGACTCGCATGGTCCATTATGTGTATGTCAACAGTGCTACCGTGTTCCCCTTTCGAAACAAATGAAGCAGTAACTGCCTTGCTGTTTATGACAGATGGTAGGCAGAAGGTATTTACATTATTTACACACATTTAGCTCTTATTAGAAGCGCTGACCTCTAACAAATCATTTCGAACCAACTGTTCCTTCCCCTGGTTTTAGCAATAACCAAATCGTGCGAAATAATGTACATTGGTTTTGAGGAGATCCTGTGGATTTGCTGTCTGGTTCTGCAGCGTGAGTCATGACGGAGCAGGAGTTTGCTCTCAGCTGTTTGCATTTAAGTGGCTCATTGCACATAAATCGACAAAAAGGTCAGTAAAGGAGGAGGGTTAACCAGAGGCGCTTGTGTTAATACAATAAAGCTTGTCTTGTTCTCTCTTGGGAGACATAGAGAGTAATAGCAAGGGCTTCTCCGGGATTACTGACAAGTCAATCGACTATGGCACGACAATTTTATGCTGATGATGACACTGATATTTTGACTCTTGCATTAAAAAAAAAAAAAAAAAAAAAACCTTAGTAAATAGAGTTTGCTTTTAGCATTTAGCCCAGAGGTACTGCTGTACAGAGGAAATAGAGATGCTTTTCTTAATGCAGGCCATTACAGCATGTTTTACACATGTGTGCTTGCTGGAGCACATGGCCAGGGCATAGGTTAATTGTGTGCTCCTGGGAAACTCTCTAATTTGTTTTTGCTTTCCCATGATTTAATATGGTGGTAAAAACTAAATGGCTAAGGCTACGAATTAAACACTAAGTCTCTATACTGACAAATAATTGGCAAAAATCCTTAGCATTTTTAGTCAGCAGGTCAATATTACTGTACATGAGACTAATAAATGTGTCGGCACCAGAAAACATTAAACTTTGCCATTTGGGTAAAGTTTGGGATAAATTATATGTGGAAATCTGAGAACGTTCAAATAACAACCCAACGTCATTTAAAATGAATTGTTAGTGTGCTGCAGTGTAAGTACTGTATGTCTATTTATCAAGCAGTAAATCAAGAACCTCAGGCGCTTATCAAAACTTATATACATAAGGGGTCTGAGTGAATAATGTGAAATGTGTTTTTAAAGAATATATTTGTGTGAGTGATTATATACAGAGTGTGTCATACAGGGAAATCTGAGTACTGTATTTATGCTGAGTGTGCATTACTGCAGTCTGGTCTAAAGAAATAAAGAATCTCTAGAAACAATTGATATTGTTGATAATTGATAATTTTAGGATTCTACTTTTCACCCAATTTCTTTCTGATTTTATAATTTGTAAAGAAAAACGTGTTAAATTGAGAACGAATAATAATCAGAGGCATTTTTAGTAGTGTTCTCAGATTTTTCAGCATCACTGTATTTTTAAATAATATTGTATTTTAGCTAATACGATTAAAGCCAAATAATGAAATAAAGTTGTATTGTAATATAATAATATTTCTGTTGTAATACAATATGCATCAACGCATGGAGAAAATGTCACACTAGTTAGGTCATCTCAAATGCACCTACTTGTTCACTCTCCATATTGCTTATACTATTCAGGGATGCAGGAAGCCTGGAACTTACAGTATCACAGTTGACTCAGGGCACGAAGGGCTTGCACAATAGAATTTGGGAATCCGGGAATGCCAGATACCCTGCATGTCTTTGAACTGTGGGAAGAAACTGGAGTACCAGTTCCAAACAATATTGCTTTATCACAAGAACACTAATTTCTCAGATCAGGTGCCTTATACAGTAACAACATTCATGATCCTGGCAGGTTAAACCACTGGACCACAGCTCCTGAGGTCAGTTGTCATTCATCTGGATTAATGTTTTCCCAATCACTACTGTACAGCAGGAGAAGAATGCTAAAAATATATATTATGAAATACCCTGAATAGAATTTAATAATTTTGTAATAAATAATTAATAAACATTATAATGTTCTAAATATACATTGAATAGTTCAATTGGATTCAATTCCATTTTATTTATATAGCGCTTTTAAGAATGGTCATTGTCACAAAGTAGGTTTACAGAAGAAAATTATGGAACTGTGTATGAAATGAGACAAGATGATCAGATTATCAGATTGAGGGCGATAGTGGCAAGGAAAAACTTCATCTACCGTGCCGTGCCGCCCCCAAGCAGACCACACGAGGCGAAATAGTTAAAAGCTGTAAAAAGTTTCTCAATATCTAGTCTATGAGCCAGAGGATGGAAAACAATACCATGGACAACATTGAATTCAAGACTTGATACAATGACACAGATGCCTTTTTTTTAAAATACTCACGGAACAGATTTGACTTTATTTTCTCACTGATCTAGTTGTCCACATATAGACTTTATCAGCCACTGTTGCTAAAGCTGTTGATAAGACATACAGTACCACCAGGGGCTGCTGAAGTGTGCAAGCAGCAGTTCCCCAGACTCATGGGAAGTCCTGCTTGTTTGTGCTGCTTTGTGCCGCATCCTCCATCTCAGCAGGGTTCATCACAATATTATTCTACTGGATATAAGTCACATAGGGGTTTCATTCACAATAGAGAACGCGGAAGGTGCTCCTCCCTTACTACGTACATCCGCTGTGAAACAGTTTACTTCAACCGCAGGTCTTTTATTTATTTTTGCTACATTCCAGGGCTTTTTTTTGGGGGGGGGGGGATTGTTTCGAATGAAGGACGTCAGCTTAATGTTGGCTAGACAACTTTAGGGTCTTTGATTATTATATAACAATTAATTTTTTAAGTGGTTCCGCTTCCGCTCCCTTTCATCTGTCTAATCGTAATGATGTTCATCCTACTTTATTGTGTGGTAGTAGAACACATTTTTCATGCATGACTGATCTAAAGGCTTAGTAGTGTTACTTGGACTAAATGTCTTGTGATGTAGGTCACTTTAACAAACTTTAACCATCTTTTTGACTGAAAAGTCAGTAGCTCTTTTACTGTCTCACTTATATTTAAATGATCTCTCTAATAGTCGTAGAATAACTAAAAATAACTAAAGTGGTCCTAGTAAAATTTTCTTTTTTTCTTTTATTTATCTCTATATCTTCTTGGTTATCAAACCTATTTCTTTCTGATTATCTCAGCATTTTTTCCTCTTGAAGATGTATTCTGTGAGTTTCCAAAATGACGAGGCCAAAATTAATTATTTAAATGAATGAATGAATGAATAAGTTTATTTATTTATACAGTTATTCATGCATATTATACCAAAGTTTTATTTTATTGCTCAGTTATTTAACTTACATCATATTATTCAGTGATAATTATGAATTATCTAGTAAATAAAATACCAAATGTACAGTACAGTACAGTATGTAGTTTAGAGAGTAAATAATTTAGTAGTTGTAATTATCCTATAAATATTGCACCTCCAGGGTCGAGGGTTCGAGTAGTTTTACATGTTCTCCACGTGCTTGGTGGGTTTCCTACGGGTACTCCAGTTTCCAGTTTACTCCCACAAATTGCTTGCAGTGTGTGTGTATGTGTGTGTGTGTGTGTGTGTGTGTGTGTGTGTGTGTGTGTGTGTGTGTGTGTGTGTGTGCGTGTGTGTGTGTGTGCGCGCGTGTGTGTGCGCGTGTGCGTGTGTGTGTGTGTGTGTGTGTGTGTGTGTGTGTGTGTGTGTGTGTGTGTGTGTGTGTGTGTGTGTGTGTGTGTCTTGCAATCCATTGGCACCCCCGTCTTATGCCAAAAGTCTTCTGGGATAGGCTTCAGGCCCCCCATGACTCTGTACAGGATAAACCGATATAAATGATGAATAACTAAATGAATATAAATACAACCTATAAATAACAGATAATGCCATCATAGAAGCATCTTTTAAAGGAACGCCTAGAAATAACAAGCTGCATATGTATCTAAATACAGCTCAGTTCAGTAGGAAAAATATTATAATGCACAAAAATTATGTTCAAATAATTAATTAATGCAAAATCTTCTGAATTTGATTAGTTTGCACTTTGGTCCATATTGTGTTTGATCCATATAGTTTGGGAATTGGAAAGATATATATATATATATTTCCAATTCCCAAACTTTGGTTCTAGTTTCAGATCTTTATTTGTGTGTGTGTTTTTTTTTTTTGCGATTCAAACTTGGCAACCTCGCTGATCATGCTGAGCCAGCACCTGAACAGAGCGGCAGTGTTCTGCATTCTATGACAGAGCTCATACCCACTGCAGAGGGGCAGTGAGTCCAGGCTTCAGGCTAATGCTTTGTGATGGGCTCATTGTCCATTTCACCTAGTTTGAGATGAAGACAGAGGCCAAGTTTTTTTAATTAGACCACTTGAATAAAAGGGGTGCTGGATTGCCCTAAGGGGAAAACACAATGTCACTCTCCATATAACTGTACCGGACCTCAGAGTCTCAGAGTGGCCTCATTTCAGTGCCTGAAGGGTTTGATTATTCAATGTGAAGATGTCCTTTGCTATATGCCACGGACTTGGGTCAAAGAGACAAAAGGGATGGGGATGTGAGGGGATGATGATGTAGTTTGGTTAGATTGGTCACATTCTGATGATCCCATCCACTTTTCACTCAAACACTGACGCCTCTGTTGAGCCCCTGAGCTTCAAAACAAAGATTTCTTTCACGAAGTGTCAGCACTCAAGAAAAAGATTTATAACCTTTTAAACTGACCGGTGTATAAAAATTATTCATATTTAGTAAATTGTTTTTCTGTGTTTCTTTTCAGTTAAAAATGTATTTAGGGATTATTTAGAGAAGACTATTTGACTATATTCTGCATCACACCACACCACCCTCTGTTGCATGATCTGCTCAGTTGTTTCATTCTAGCACCAATCAGAATGAGATGATTTTCCAGTCAGATCAAGGTGAGCCAGTGTACAGTAGGAGTGCAGACAAGCACGTTCCAGAAGAAGCTGGCATTCGAGTCACATGATCATACAGATTACTAAGTCACGTCCCTCCACAAGCTCATCCTTCACAAGTGTAAAGCAGCCATCAGCCATATACTGTACCAAGGCCTGTGGTGTATTTCTTCTTTTAACACGACCAGACATCTAATTTTACTGATCTGAACTTTAAAAAGCAAAAAGCTGCCTTGTGATTTTAGTCACAGAGAGCACGTGCAGAGCACGACCTATTCCCTTTATCCCTGTTCAGTGTTAAAAGCACTGAGGTGGCGGCGTTGACACATAGGCTCTGACTAAGTAATTGCAGTCATTGATAAGTTTAAAAATAGTTCGTGCTTTCAGGAAGAGGTACTTGTTTGACACTGCAGTCGATTAGTCGCCTCATCTGCTCTGCTGGGAATTCACAGGACGTTTTAATTGTTATATCAATCCTGGAAAAACGTTGCATCTATTGTGTGTGTGACTGTGTCTAGAACAGGTTCATATTCTTTTTAATCTTGTTTCAAGGATTGTGGAATGGAATTTTTAGGTCTCTTCAGTGATTTCAGTAGATATTGAGGTCTCATATGATCATGTCGGATTGAAAAT